>CM029538.1:17395176-17670176 GCA_017141395.1 Laodelphax striatellus | reverse complement strand
TTTTTCGCTTCTTTTTCAACAATAAGCCATAATAATGTTTAGTTAACAGCCCACAAAAATCCCTATAAATAGTCTACTTTAAAAGGCAGCTGTCATAGATTTCTGAGAGCTAGGAACCATCCCTTTGGAAATTCGCTCTCTGATTTTCCATGTTATGCCGTGACGTTTCCCTTCCTTATCAGGCTCTACGGAAGCCCTAACGAGCTGTGTGTACCCCTAAGGCTTTCCAGCAGATGCTGCTTTTGGTTCTCTATCTGCCTCTCTCAATCGGCTTCCAGGAGAGCGCCCTCTCTCTGTTTTACTTCATCTATATCTTTCTCTTGTGTACGCTCATACAATCATTATAATGATGTAAAAGTTCATGACCCTTCTGAAATACCTGCTAGTATTAGCTTTCTCAAAGCTTCAAACACAAACATATAATACATCAAAGTCTGTATCTATTATATGAAAATGTTTTGCACATTTTGGGAGAAACCTGTAAATATTTTACTCTCTTATACTGTAATATTGTTATTGTATTGTTAACATGATTACATTCATTCAACGTGATCAGTATTACGCTTCAAATCTAACATACAAACATAGAGCAGAGATGCAAAATATATCCTTGCCAAAATTCTAGAGATAATAATAGTTAGATATGAAATCTACAAGATTAAATCTGGAGGAATCCCACATTCTGCGGCGATGCAATGTATTGTGTCATTCAAAGTTGAACTCTTGAAAGGATTCGTGTTGATATAAGCCTATATCTATTATTTACCCCTCACAAACACAATACAAACAGATTTATTCCCAATTAAACATTTTTCAGTCATGAGCAACTTTAGATTTTTATTCAGTCTATCCCCTTTGTCAATATTTGGTTATTTTCATGTACTGCACAGCAAGCCGCCAATAATAAAATTAATATTTATGCAGAATTTTTGAGTCGCACCTAAATTCACCAAGTGTGGACAGAGGGATTGGTTGCTTTATCTGTCGATTCCTATACAATTATTGAAGCCAATATCCAGTTGGATTTGATGACTCAACGTTACTGACAAAACAAAGCATCCTAATCCTCCAATAAATTGAGTTCATTGCAAAAAATGGTAGTTAAAATGCTTTTCTCTCAAAATGATTAATATGGATCATGACCATTGTAGCATAGACCTAGTTGCGAAGGTATCAAAATGAAATATACAGAAATCTAATCAATTGTCGAATTCACCATATACAAGTGAAACTTGTGCTATGATACTAATCCAGTCACGAAATTCCTCTTTTTTTGTAATCTTCCATGTCTACTGTTATGTAATGTGATTTTTGTGGAACTCATCAAGAAAAGCAATGATATTGATAAATAAAAACATCCTGCCAATGCCAACAGCAGCAACTGTCGGAATATCAATTACAGACTGCAACTCTCTAATGATTAAACTTGTCAACAAAATACGATCAAATAACCATAAGTCAATTGAAAGGGATTTCCATTTTGCATTTGCCCGCTGACATGAATGGCGCACGTAATCGAGGAACGTGATTTAGAATGTGAATAAAGTGAACTGATCCAAAATATTCAATTAAAATGGGATTATGAAAGCAATCGGTATAATTACAGATAGCAGCGACGGTCCGCTGGGAAAAGGCTGATACAAGTTTGCATTAGGGGGCATACAGAATCCAGGTTTGATCAGGCTTGATTGACGGGGGATTACGATAATAAATTTCGTATTTTTTTTTTCAATAAATGATAGCGGGATAGGAACTGGAGCAGCAGGAGGAGCCCGAGGAGGAGGCGGAGGAGGAGGAGGAGTAGGAGGAGTGAGGAGGAGGAGGAGAAAGAGGAGGAGGTTGAGTTGTATCTTGGAATGATTATGTGGGGAGGATATAGGAAATGTTGAAGTGAGGGAAAAAAGAGATAGAGAGGAAGAGGAAGAGTGACTGATAGAAATAAGTGATTGAGAAACAGAAGAAACGAAAGAGAAAAGAGAAGGATAAAATTATTGTCAGAGGGATAAAGGTTTATTATCGATAGAGGAAGAGTTGATGAATGACAGAGAAAACGTTTCACCAAAATTTATCCAAAGTGCGAGAATGAGAAAAGTGAAACGATGAGTGAATAAAAAGAGTATTGGAAATTGTGAGATTAGGAAGATGAAGGAGAAATGATGAGGAGAGAAAATATAAGTGAGTGAAATAGGGTTTGTAAGAGAGGAAAAAAGTGGGAAAGGAATGAAGAAAAAGAGTAAGAATGAGAAAGAGTGAGGAAAAATGATAGTTTGTAAAGATACTGTACATCATGTCAAATTGAGTGAAGCTCATGAACTGAGGACCCCCGCAAACGATTCGCTATTTCGATTTTTGCTACGGTAATTGGAAAAAAGATCCCTACCGACGTCTATTAGATGGTTTGTTTGATTTCAATAAATTATTTACATTGCGTTTTGAGTGACTAGCTGACGTATCGGTTTGAAAACTGGGATGGGAGGCTGGATATTAATTGAACAAAACATCAAACGAGTAGAGAGCCCTTAGTTTGCGAATGATGCTGGGTTCAGATGTGGAGGGGATTGGTATTTTCATGGGAGAAATTGCATTCAAGTGAGTATGTTTGAGTTTTTGAGAATAATAGACTAATTTACTATCGAGAAATTTATATTTTTAGATAACTATGATTGTGTTTTGTAGTAGGTTATTTTCAGAAGTGGACCGGCGAATGACATGATTTCATGGTGAAATAGTGATTTATGCAATGTTTGTATTATGAGAGCCTTTAAACCACGAGTCAGATCCAGGGTTAAAATACGATCGGAACGTAAATTAAGGATCTAAAGAGTCGTTTAAAGGCAAAGTACAACTATTGCATACACTTCCACACTTTACACTTTGTCTATGACCAACAAAAACTATATCTTCATTATCAATCTGAACTAATCTTGATTCAAACGACCATGTTTCATCCCAATGTTGACCGTACAGGTTAGGGTTGGGAAAGTTGCAAGCTATACACACGCATGTGCATGTAGGCCTACATGCTCTGATCAGCTAGCGTTTCTATTGATTCCATTCCAGTGCTTTAAACTGGACCAGATTGAACTAGAAACGTTTTAATGACGTCATTACGATACAAGTTTCAAATTCCATTTCGAAAAAGCATTTGTTTCGATTTCATTTGTGAAACTGTAATGATTGCGTTATAACATAAAGTATAATAATATATAATATTTTTCCATGACATAAATTTTCCATGGTAGTGCTCTATAAACACCAGGAATACGCAGCGGCCTGTGTTCCAGAGAGTGTGTGCGCGTAGGCCTACAACATTCATTTATTTGTTTCTCCCATTATTATTAGAATATTGTTTTGGTAAAAATATTAGTGTATCATTAATATTTTCGCAAATTTCACTTCGATATAGGAAGAGACTTATAGTTTGCTCAATTAAATGTATCTATCTATGTATTGTATAGATTCTATAGATGTATTTATAGAGAATTTATCAATTAAATCCGCTCAACAAATGTATAATTCAGTATCATGTAGTGTCATTTGTATCATAATAGTATTATATTAATTTTGAGAAACTATAATCCTCAAAATCCATCCATACTCACAGCTCTACAGCTTAAAACACAGCCTATCGCTTGCACCTCTAAAACTTGATCGGATCCACTTTTTTCTACCCTCCCCTCCCCACCCGTAAAACCTCCTCACCCTCCTACCTCCTTCCTCTCAACCATTGAACGCCGTCTGGAATTTATGAGGAAGTTTTCAATCCGCTGACACAGATGATGCTGACAAGGAGGAAGGGGGAGAAGTGTGAACCCAATTAAAAGTTGAATCTTTATGTCAATAGGGGGAAGTTGAAGCAGAACCATGATGGTTCACGTTATTCTCTCTCACTCACTCACTCTCTTCCTATCTTGCTCAGCTAGCAAGCAATCCTTTCGCAAGTTTCTACATCGTGGTGAAAGGAGCCATGCCTGAACTTCTCTTTCATGGATCTTTTCAAAAGCGGGTGCCCCTCTATTGCTTGGCACTTTTGCCAGAACCCCCCTGACAATCTCCCCCCATCACAATCCATCAACGATGGATGATATAGCATCAGCAAAATAGACAAGAGTTCCATGTTCTTCTATGGAAGAATAGCATCGGTGAAATCGCTTTTTTCTGCTGATTCTCAACAACATTGACGACGGTGACGTTCGTTTAGTGGAAGTTTAGAAACATTGTATTCGGCAGTATTGTTATCAGTGACCTGGCAATTTTGTTTGGTGTAAGTTTTTACTTCTTGTCAATTTATTGAGAGAGCTGTATGTTTTGGTGGACTGTGAAAATGTTTTACTGTAATAAATAAAGATAATAATAATAATCATTTATTGGATCAAGCAATACAATCTTATAGGAAAGAAAAAACAGGTATTAACCCAAAACGTCTTCTGTTCCAAAATTTAGTCTGATAAAATGTTGAAATTAAGGTTATGTACAATAGTTCTGTTCACTTCAACTATTCAATTTCAAATTTGAAAAGGTCAATAAAAAAGCCGAAAAAAACACCAAACAATTTGAAAAATTGAAGAATATTGAATTTAACTTGAAACATTTTGAGCCTAAAAATTCACATTACTATGAGAAACTACTAATAATAATGTAATATAGTAATGATACACTATATAAAACAATTTAATATTGTGATATATTTTCAATGTATACTGTAATATACTAATACATACTATTCGAATATTAACATAATTGAGTAAATATACTGTATAAGGGTACGATTGAGATATTCATTTCTTGATGAGAGTGATTGAATAAACTTGATGGAATGGTGAAAAAACTCTACAGTATTCCACTTATTCTCTAATCATTCCACTTGTATTGATTTATAAGATAGATCATTCAAATTGAGCTTGATAAGATTAAAATGAAATACTTGTCACAATATTTTCAGACAAAAAAAGGAAAGTTGGATGACCTCCAATGGAATGGAAGATTTGTTACTCGAAAAATACTCGTATATCGTTTCGTATCCATTCAAAATGAATCACTCCAACTAATACATGCAATCGCACAAATTCAATCGTACAATCTTGATCTAGTTCTATGATAGTGAAACTCAAGACATAGACGACGACTATGGAAACATAACCGGTTTGCAACAAATTATTGACATTTGTAAAGGAAATATATAGCATTTTAATTCGAAACTAATCTGGAGGTTTGAAAATGTAATTTTTCAACTAAGATGATGATTAGCCAGTGACTAAATACGCCTACTGAACATCACTAAGTGATAAACAAAGATTTTCTTTCACTGAAGACCTCTACAAGTTCCAGATCCTGTATTATTAATTCTAAATACATTCATAACATTGTACTCAGATAACCTAAAAAAAATGCCTACAGACAGAGGTTTCAATGTCAGTGTTATATGCAAACATTTCTTTCCCATAAATTGGTCCCATTCTTCGCCTTACTCAAAACTGCCCACGTGTCTACGAGTATCCAGGTCAGATAACAAAACATTGGAGGGCCAATAACACTCACCCTTCCAGATTAGCGCCATAATTTAACGACCGGCATCCAATCCATAAATGAAGCAATATATTCCAATCTTCACTGACGGGCCAAAAGGCCTAGTGGCACACAGGTCGGATTACGCCATAAATTCGTAGATACACACCGATATGTGACCTGATATCACGTGACCTCTCTTTGTCAACCCTTTTGTGTTCTCTCTCTCTCTCTTTCTCTCCCTTAAATTCCTCTCTCTCTCATTCTATGCTCTTTCAACCGAGATTTCCTTTCTTACCAACTATTTTGTATGTTGATTTGAATTTATTTCACTAATATATTTTCCACAATGTTACACTTCTTACATAACCGGTTTGCAATAAACAAATAAATTGACATTTGTGAAGGAAATATATAGAATTTTAATTCGAAATTTGATATTATTCTGGAGGTTTGACAAATATATTTTTTTAATCTTCTCTTTTCTCCTTGAAGCAAGGCTTTCAATGTTTAGGCTACTGCGCAAGTACCATCTCGTTAATTCCCTCAATGAAAACGTGAATGATAGAGTGGATGATACATCAATAATTATTGTATTAAATCAATAGTGTAACTTAACATTGATGAAGATTTTTCCTATTCTATTTTCGTCAATTATTGTTTTTTGAACTATTTGTCTGGTTATTTTGCGTTTACGGTCGCGAGTGGATATCCTCGGACAATCCTAAATCGTCCTTCATGCCGAAATCCTCCTTTATAACAATAATCATCTACACCTAGCCAGATCTTCCTGCGTTTATAATTCGTAGAATTCATAGAATAATTACCCATACTAATACTTATAACTATATTTTAATATTTATAACTATAAATATATTTTCTTGAAATATATCTCATATTTATAAGTACTGTATTGTAACCTAGAATTTTAGTATCAATTATTTGTTAATTAATTTGAGTTTTTTTTTGTTATTTACATGAATAATCTAATCTAACAATCTTCCCTACCAATCTTTTCCTCTTTATCTCCTCTCTGATCTCTTCATCACTTTGTCAAGCACAACACGACGGTACACCGTGTACCGTATTTCCATACCGTACTGCCTTCACAGGCTACAAACAGTGGTCAGCATTGCGCTCTCACACACTCATTCGACCCCCACGGCTTTGAAATGTCCTCGCAACCCCCTCCAAAGCCTCTCTTCAGTGTTCGATTTCATTTTCAGGCCGTCTATTGAACGTACAATTCGATTTCCCAGCAACCGGCCTTTGCTGTCATTGAACCTGCATTTCGGTCCTCTCTGATTCCCGGATCAAACAGAACCTACAAGACAAAAATGGATTACATTCGTATGGAAGCCCCGTATATATTAGATATCATTACCTTCATCATTGACCAGTGCTGGAATGGGAATCACACATCAAATGCAGACCTCAAAACGGTAGGAGGTGGACTCGAACAACTCTATCAAGCGGCAGGGTCACTCTCAATCGATATATCAATGCGCATCGATCTATGTATATATCGATATGTACCTTACTAATTGTACTCAACATCATATCTCAACTGTCAATGCGCTCTCCCCATCATCGCAGTGATTGCTCTCATCCGCTATAATAATTTCAGATTCGATTGGAAGCCGATCGCTTTGATATTTGTTTCACCGTTCCGCCCTTGACACAAGTGGGACCCCCTCGAATAATTTCGTCCCAAATGTTGCCAATAATTTTAGCCGGGTTTGTTGCTTTTGTCAAAGCTGATTGGTACGGTTCCAATAGCATGTAATAATTATTATTATGTCAAATCACGTCAGAACCATGTGATTCTCGGATGTGTCCAATCGAACCTAATTGCCGAATGATAATATTGGGTACACAATTGAGTAGAGCTACCTAGAATTGAATTCCTCGAATATGAGAAAGGTATCTAGGATTTGAGGGAGATTTCAAATTGTTTGTCATCTATATGCAGCTGTAATCCACCTGTAAAACTTTCATACTGATCAATAGAGCATGTATAGTCCAATTAATACGGAAGGAATGAATCAATTATTATTAGAAATAAATACTTCCCTCTTATTGCTACCAGCTAGTGAAAAATAATTAACAGTGAGAAAATTGCTCGCATCATAATAAGCTTAAAATGATACAGAACTCTCTCCACTTTCAATGAGAAAACCTTCAAATTAAGAAATTTTTAAGCAATTTCTGAGACACTCACAATATTATAACACCTTCGAAACTATACATTTTGCAGCCTTTTCTGAGACAGTGTCTATGAATATGTTATTCACCGCAGAATATTGTCTAGTAACAAAGCCTATCACATGAGAATAATCAATGAAACCATAACATGATAAGGATCTGGGATGATTTTAGTAGATAAGTAATCATTTGAATTCAATATCTTCTCTAAATCTATGTGTTCTTTGCACATCAAAGTGGTCATCAGCTTCAATTAGGTAGACTTTGTTATTCATCAACAAAACAATATATTGTGATTGGATATTGAAGCTGTGTTTTGATTGGAAGAATTGATAATAGAGTTTACTGGGCAAGTACTTATTACTCTGTTAACTTTCCAGATATAAACGTTCATGGTGAAGTAAATGGTAGCACCATGTAAAAGTAACTCTTAACACTATTCATTATACCAGCTACTTCACTTCTTCTATTATTCTACTACTTTTCCTCTATAATTATTCTACTAGTGAACTCCCTTTTAACCCCAACCTTATGTAAAGGTTAGTAAGTTTTTACCATGAAGGAGTAACTCTTACGATATTATTCAGTATACCAGCTACTGTAACTCTAAATTCTACTAGTGAAATCTTTGATTATTTCAAGATGAGTAGATTATCTACTAACCTTGGGCTTATGCGACTTGAAAATCAAACAAGTGTTATTCTTATAGCTTAGAGAGGCCGAGCTCAATTTCTAAAATAATCGATCGGAACTGTATAAATTGAAACATTGAACGAGATACAAAAAACTGTATTCCCAAAACGATCCAATAGAATTTCTTTCACAAAATGATTACGTTCACAACTCCCCTGCGTACGTGTCAGTCGTATCCTACAGAATAATTCACTTTACATGGAGAATTATTGGAACTTTTCCAACCCACATGCTGAACACGAAACACCACGTTCACGAAAAATAAGTCCCTGTTGCTTCGGGTCACCCGAGCTTCATTTACATCAAAGTCACGCTATAATAGGAGCACCTGTTGATGCTGAGCCTATTCGTGAGTCAATGAAGTATTTCATTCACGAATCATTCCCGTGTTAACATCAGATAAAAATATTTGTGATTAATTTATTTCTCAAGCTTTTCAACTGCCTAAACGTTTATAATGGGGTATTATCATAGAGAAAGCATAGGAGAAGTAGATGATTCATATTCATGTTGAACGGTTAACGACTGAGAAGCAACGTGATGGTGGCGATATCTCTGGGATTGGAAGGGCTAAAATTTGATAGTAGAATTTACGAAGCTTGATCACCATTAAACTGATTAAACTAAGTGTCTGTGGAAGAATGAATAAGCCAAAATACCAATATCCCAATAAGCCTCACTGAAGACAGCTCTGAATGGATTCCATCCTACTATATCCTCCATAAACCGGTTAGTCTGTGACAGTATAAATCACTCAACAGTACTCTAATCTCTAGAGAAATCTTACAAAAAACCAACATCTATTAAAACCGTGTAGGACTAATTGAATAAACGTTTTTATACGAAATTTGGATGCAAATTATCCAAAATGCGGCCAAATCTCCAGACGATGAAGTAGTAAGTTGGGATGGGGATTTTGTGACAGGGTGGAAGAGGCTGTGACAGGGCTCCATGCCCAGGGGACGCCATTACAACATGACGCATGTTAACGTGTTGTCGCCTAGGGCGACTCTAGTTCGGGCCCGTCACCATTCCTATTACCATCATCAAATTCTCCCCCACCCTTTCCTGTGGTGTCTTCTCCTTCTCATCCTTCATGCCTCATCATTCTATCTTCTTCATGACCAATTATTGTCTTATTCTTCCTCTTTTCTATCATATCTGCTTTCCCATGTTCCATTATTATCTCCTTTTGCATGTCGTATCATTATTCTCTCTTCTATGCATGATCATCAATCTCTCTTTTCACATATTCTCCACATTCTTCAGCTTTATCTTTTCCCTATTCTCATATTCTAATTCTTCTTCTCCCTTTCTCCCTATTCATGTCTCATCATCATCACCTTTCCCTCTTCTTTCATATTTAATTCTCCAGCATCTTCCTCTTCCTCCTCACACTCTATAATTTTTCTTCTTTTTCCTCATATTCCATTATACATCATCTTCATTCTCTTATTGCCCCTATATGTGCCATTCTTCTCCCTCAACCTTCAGCTCGTTGTTTCCACAATTCCCCACTACAACCAATCTAATATTGTTCTCACCATGCCATCAGGCGCTAACAACCAACCTAGTACAACTCCCACTGGAGGGCACTCCTCGCTACCTATCACCCGGATTTCCTGTTCGATAGATCTCTCTCGACTCTGCTTCTCCTCCTCTTTCAAGCTTCCTCTGATCTTCTTCTTCCATCTCCTACTCCATTCTTCTTGTTCTCCTCTACAATATATAAATGCGCATCTACTATCAATAAAAATCCACTTTTTTATTACTGTTTTATGAACTCTCTTCACGAGTCTCTTTTTCTCCCATTTCTTAATCACTAGATAATTCACTGAAAAATTTCTTTTTTCTTCTCTACTTACTTCTATCCTACTTATTCCTTTTACATCTCTCTTCCTTCCTTTATTTCTCCAATACCTTTTTGCTACTCTCCTTTGCTAATATTCCCTTGATATCCCCCTTCTTCTATCTCTCGCTCCCCCTCCCTTCTACCTCTTCTCACCTCTCTTCATTATTTTCTCAGCCTCTTCTCTCTCTCTCTCTCTTCATTGATTTCTTTTCTTCTTTTTCTTCTTCTTCTTCTTCTTCTTCCTTCTCTTCCTCTTCCTCTTCCTCTTCCTCTTCCTCTTCCTCTTCCTCTTCCTCTTCCTCTTACTCTTCCTCTTCCTCTTCTTCTTCTTCTTCTTCCTCCTCCTCTTCCTCTTCTTCTTCTTCTTCTTCTTCTTCTTCTTCTTCTTCTTCTTCTTCTTCCTCTTCTTCTTCTCCCAAACATTATTCCGCTTCTCCTATCACGTCTCCTAGTTCTTCTTATTCTCATCCTTATCCCTCTTCTTGTATCAATCCTTATCCCTCTCCTTCTATCAAACACCTCTTCAATTATCTCCAACTCTCTCAGTTTCTAGTATTGGCTGTTCCCCTCTCACTCACCCCATTCCTCCGGTGGACCAGGCTGAATCAATCAGCGAGTGCAATCGTCGCCCGAGATTAATACCGGTCGCCACCACCAGATTGCGTTGTGGCACAACCTCCCTAGGCGACCGCTCACCACCGCAGATTGTTTTGACGTTAATTTCGAAATTGACAGTCGGGGACTTACCAACTTGAAAAGGCTCAGCGATTGCTCTTCTATGAACTTAGGAAACAAGCTTTAGAGAATCAAAACTTTGATGCAGAAGATGACGAAATAGTTACTAGTAAACTTATACTAATAATGCGGTATTACTAAGTAGTTCGTTTGCTAAAAAAGTCTTTATTGATGAGTAGTTGGTCTTGAGAAATGCGGTTGCGATACTACGTACTGCACCCATACACAAGATCAATAATTGTGAAACAGGATCAGCAAAATACTGAGTAGTTCTAACTATTGAACTCAAAATTGCCAAAATAAGAAAAATTAGGTAAAAATTACTGGTTAAGCTGATAATTTTAAAAGTATTTTCCATGATGTTCAACATCAAGATCATTTACAAATTCATTTGCTGTATAATGACTATACAAATTATTAATTCCACTGTTATTCTTGAGTATCTTAGTTTTAATCTTAATCCTTTATCTTTTGTGTTCTTAGCGCCTGAAATTAAGACTCTACTGCTGATTAAATGGGGTTGACCCTGATTGGTGCAGCCTAGAAATATACTGGGAACAAATATTTAGTGCCTAGGTTATTCCAAGAGATAGATTTCCTATCTGAAATAAATCAAAAATTCTTTATTCAATTATTATCATTATTATCCTAGAGGATTCGCTTTACTCGCAAGAGATACATAGAGCTTCACTTACAAGATATTCTTAATCTGTACAATCCAAGCACAGAGAAGCAAGCAAGGAACAAGGAGGAATTCCATCCACCATTCGGTTGGAGAATTGTTGGTTGCATCTCAAGTACAATATTGTATTATATTGTGGGGCCTTGAAGGATGCTTGCCCTTGTGCGTGGAGATGTGCTTTGGTTTTTGGTCAGCCAGTGCAGTACACTAACACTACAACAACACTTACACTATCACAGATAGAAACACTAACACAAGAAAACGTACAAGAGGTTGTAGTTGGTAGTTGGTCATAGTAGTCCAAGGGCCTCTCTATACGACTTCCACGCATATCTGTTGTCCCCATGGACCACTTTGATAGAACCATAACCTAGATGAGCGGATCCCTTTTCTCTGCTTGGCCACTTATCTTCCATTTCCTTCGCCGCCATTTTCCATCTCTCAGCTTTCCACACAAATGCTCCTCCTTCCCCTTCTTTTATCCATTCGCATCTTCTCCCTTCCTTACTATGATATCATTCTTCTTCTCTTCCTCACAATCCTCTTCCTAATCCGTCAATGTACATATTATTTTTCTTCATCTGCTTTGAGATATTTTTCCCTCTCTGTTCCATCTCAATTAGAATGGTTGAAATTAAATAAATGGTAGTAGGTGAATTAAATTCAATTCAATTCTATTCTCTCCTTATTTGAGAATTGAATCATTCATATCAAAATCATGGTTTTCTATCTGTCTCTCTATATCTCCTCAAACCCTGTTTCAAATCCCTCTGATTTTCATTATTGCTACAACTTCCTCACGTGATTGATATTATTCACGCCTTCATGCCTCCATTTTAAAATAATTTTTCTTGACTAGAACGTTGGATAATGATTTATGTGACATTGTGAACAGGCTCATGTTGTTATCCTTACTCTCTAATTTTGCAATTTTACTGAAATTCTACTAAAAATACTCCAGTATAATGATATACATGGACTAGATCTTGTGATTGCAGTGTCAAAATCAAATATTTTAACGAAGCTCTTATTCTGTAATGAACCACAATTATTATTTGGATGGTTCATTAAAGCAAACTCTACTGAATCTAATTAGAGAACATGAAAATCTAAAAAGTTATCGAATACTCAATATACTCAAATATCGAACACTCAAGAATCGAATACTCAATATACTCAAATATCGAATACTCAAGAATCGAATACTCAAGACAATCGGAAGAGAATCAATAATGATCACAGTTGACTTTTAATCTCAAGTTTATATTAATCAAATTACTGTAATTTCCAGAATCTCGGATTGTTAATTTTCGCTTGTTTGGACTTTTCATGATTTGCCATTCTCCCATCACTTCAACATCGAAATGAGTTTTTTCTCGACTCATCATCTCAATCAAAACCACCCTGAGAACCTCATCAACCACCCCACCACGCATCCATCTTACCTTGTCTCAGCACTTCCGCCAAGATTTGGCTTTGTCGCCACGCTTATCGCATCCCGTCCGACCCATTACTCATCTGGCTTGATGCGAAATTCACTGCTCACGATTTCTGCCGAGACAAAACAAATGACTGCTCATTCCTTGGCGATTTTTCACCCGCGCGCACCGCCCTCTTTACATTCATTAGTCTCTTCGCCCCGGATTAGTTGCTGGCTTAATTCGGCGGCTCCACTCTCCGGGTTACAATCTCATTCTTCTTCCTCAGCTAACAACAAATAATGATTCGGAATTCGTTCGTCTTATTCGAAGTTCGTTTCCCGATGAGGGAGCAATCTTTTTCCAGAGTGGAACAAGTGTTTCATGAGGAATGCGTGGTTAACCATGTAGAACTAGGGCTAGTTCTTTGTATAAAATCATTGTCATCGGGATAACCGTCAAACTTCATCATTTGGAGACCAATTCAATCATAACATGGACTGTTTTTCCATTATGGAATCGATTCAAAAAGAAAAGTGTGATATGAATAACCCTCAATTAAAATTAAATAGGAGAAATTGGGTAGTTTGAAATTTGTGATGAAAACTCACCAACAATAACGTGTGGTTCAAAATCAAATTTCCAGTGAAATACATAACAGTACTTAATACAACGTTGATTTCCATCAATGAAATCAAAAGCATAATATTGTTTGCCTCCTCTTCTATACAAGAATGAATATTCATATCATTTTATATACGTTTATCAGATATCAATTAATATTAATAGAGTTTGATGGCTGTGTAGATTTAGTTAAGAGTGAATTTTGGAAAGTTCGTGAAGAATTTCGAGTGAACCGATTTTGATTCGGTTTGCACCAAAAGAAAGGTGTAAAATCAAATTACTGCCGGCTCTATTTGTTTTTGAAAAGTAATAATTTCAAACGGGAGAGAAATAATGAAAACCAAAAGTAGATACCGGTGGCGCTATTTGTTGACATTGAATGTACTGAGTTAGTTTGTGACTATGCATACAATGAAACATAAACATTATAACATCACATGTTGAAATGTGATGTTAACCAGGAATAAAGAAGTAGAGAAAGGACAAAAAAAACCTACAGAAATCAGGAAGACCTTTTAGAAAGGTTTGTCATCCGTTCCCTAATCCTCACTGGAGGCAACACAAACCAACCGCCCAATCACTGCTCTTATCAATATAGCTGCTGGCTGATCATTAGTGTGCCAGAAAACCCAGCTTCTTTCATCAGCATCCAAGAACCAGCCTTTTCGCATTCGAAATTCAACAACTAGCCGGATATTAGGGCGACCTCTATTGGGGAGTTTTATTGAAGCATTTCAATGTGCTCGGCTTCGCATCAGTGGACAAACTACGCGGTTCATTGAAATCGTGCATTGGACAGTTTAATAAGCAAGCTGAGCTTTGTGAGCAGGTTGGAAGTACTAGATTGTTAAAAGCAGCAGTACGAGGGGGAAAGGTTTGAACAGGATGAATTCCGTGAAATATCACGAAATGTAGCCTTCAGCAAAAACAGTAGTTGATGTCTAGTATCAGTTTGAATTGCATTGAATTTAACTTTTATTCTCAATGAATAAATAAATACAATATAATGAATAAATACAATACAATAAATAAATACAATGTAAAAATGCAGTAAATTAAAACACAATAAATACAATACAAAATAGTACCAAAATAATAATAATTAAAGTTTGATTTTAATTTGAGAAGAGAGATTTATTCGAATAAATTGAAAAGGTAGGAACAATAAAATGAAAATTCCTATCACGGGCAATTCCAATATACCAGGAATAGAAATCTGTTGGATTCTTTATCGGTTGTTATACATAAGTCTTCATTGTAGTTCCAATGGTGGAAATGTTGTAGGAATACTATTAATTATTCTAAGATTTTTCAATTCATATGATAAACCAAAGGATAATAGAGAATGATTATATTTCCTAGTTCAGCAAGGTAAAATTGTTGTACAGGTGGAATTGGAATAATTACAGATGGAAGCTCTTTCTTTTCTATCAACTCACCATTTATCAACAATTATTGCAATATAAACAATCGTGTTAAATGGATTAGAACTATAATAAGGGAAATAATAAATACCGCAAATTATTAAATCTCTTTTCGAACTTTGAAAAAAGGTGGGGAGTACTGGACTCAGTTTTCTCTCTGCGGTTTCTCTCTCCTAGGTATACGTACCTAGCACAAATACCTGCCGTGGTTGAATTTCTATCAAAATTAGATATAATTCAGAATCAATTAATTAATTCGAGTAGAATGGTACCTAGAAAGCATGATAATTGGACTGAAAAATCATCAATATGGTTCAAGAGAGATTATTTTATGTCTTTCTTGTATAAAAAGCACTAGAAAGAAGTGTCAACCCTTGAAAAGAATTAACTACCTATATAATCAGGATGAATGAGAAATATTCTATGCGTTTTGACTTTAACAAGGGTTTTTTCTGATGGCCAACCCGCTATTTACAGCATTGAGAATCGATAAGAAATATTTCAAGAGCTGTGATTTTTACAAGGTTTCCTCTAACACACGCTTCCCCAATAAGTTGCCACACTCATTTCTCGAATTTATTTAGATGTCAATAGCTACCTGGAAGGTACCGTGACAAAATATATTGAGAAATCCCAGCTCCAAGGCAACTGCTGGGCTTATTGCTCTTTTCATATGACTGGCTGACGGTTGGTGAGGGGACAAAGGCTGGGGATTAGGAAAATTGCAAGAGAGAAAGAGAGAGTGGACATGGAATGAGTGGATGAAGATTTAGAAAACGAGGAAAGAAGAGGAGAGGGTAGATGGGAGATGAAGGTTAGGAAGAGAGCAAGAGGAAATTGAGATCTGTGAAACAGTAAGAGAGATAATGAGGAGAGAGATAAGTATTTATAGGAAAAGGAATAAAAGAGAAGAGATTGATAACAAGAGATTCACAAAACAGTGAGAGAAAAGAGAGAAATGTAGATGAAGATTAGAGGAACTAAAAAGGAATAAAGGAGATGGAGAGCAGAGAAGGGAGGAGGAAAAAGACAGGGGGAAAGGAGTGGTGGAGGAGCATAGTGGTTGAAAAGAAGGAAGATTAAAGAGAAACATTAAGAAGAAATACGGAAGGGAAAGCTCGGAAGCAAATAAGGAAATGTGAAGAATATTTATCATAAGAATTGAGAACAATAAAGAGAATAGTCGGAATCGAAGATTTGGGAGGGTGGAGGGGAAGATATATACTATGAAAAATATTATGGGGATTCAGCAACCCTCAAAAACGAGAAGGAGTGTGAAAGGGTAGGAAATGAAGATTTGGAGACAAAAAGGAGAAAGGAAGAATGAAAAGTTGAAGATAAGGAACTGAACATTTAGAAAACGGTGAGAAGAATTCCAAGGAGGGGAAGAGATGAAGATCATGAGAAAAGGGAGGAAAGAGATGAAGATCGAGAGAAAAGAAGGAATGCTGAAAGACATTGATTTACAGAAAAAAATCAGTGAGAGAAGAAAAGAGATAGAAAAGGACCAGGAAGAAAAAACGTGAGAAGGAAAAAAGAATGAAAATCTTGGAGACCAGGAATATGAAGAGGAAAGAGAAAAAGAAAGGAGAAGTTGGAAAAATAATGGAGGATAGAAGACGGAGAGGAGAAAAGACATAAATAAGATAGACTATAGAAAAAGGTTGAAGACAAAGGATAGGCGGATTAGAAAAAGAGTAGGTAGCTGGCGAGAAAGCGATAACACCTCGTAAAACCGAAAACCGTAAACCTGGAAACGGCAACTAGATTTTCAGAAGTCTGACTTTGTCGCCGTGTCGTGTCAATGTTTGACGGTTTGGTGGGGGGGGGGAGGAGGGGGCGGGTCCAACTAGTAATATCGTCTCAAAGGACGTAGAGGCCGTAAACAAGGACCGTAGAAAGGGTCACCGCTTGCACCGCTTGAATCGCTCAAACAAAGACGCGCGCGTCACACCATCAAATTGAAATCCTTTCCGTGCCCCGAAAAACAGGTGGGAATCATGACGACTCCCCCAACCCCCACCACTACTTCGACCCTTCCCCCACCACCACTCCACTACAATTGTCGCCGTTTTCTTCCTTTGTATGTTAAGGAGGGTGGGGGTGAGAGGGAGGGATTGCCATCAGTGCTACGAGCAAATAAAAAAGGCCCGACACCTGCAAACTATTGCCGGTGAAAACACTTTCCTACCCCGTTCTCGCCTTACGGAGTGTCCCCGGAGAGTGCTGAGTCCAAGTGACACATAATGATAAGTGTGGATACGAACTGACGTGACAAAAACGTTATATGAGCAACCGGCAGAAGAGATTGAGTGTTAACCGTCCGTTTTCAATAACCTTACGATGTACGAACCTCACTAATTTTGTTTGTGATATTGCTGTAATTCAATTCAATATTGTCATTTTAAATTGTTTATTGGGCTCCTCCATACACCTTGCAGTTCTGAGAACAGTTTCAAGTTTATCAAAATTTTCAGTTTCAAGTTGATAAATCACTCGTGTTCAGCTTTTTCGAGAGTGATTATTGTGAATGTGACCAAAAGATGTTGGCCATAGCCAACTCAGCTTTAATTTTTTTGAGTAATTTATGGAACACCAATTTTTCCCTCTATCGTCTGTCATTCCTCCCATATTGTATGATTTTGGAAGCACAGCCAATGCAGGCCGCGATTACATTAAATGTGACCTACGCGAGTTAGTACGAGTTGCGAGTGAAGGTACCCACTGGAGATGCTCTGTTACAATGCTGCTAAATGTTGTATCAGAGTTATGAAAAATATGAATTACGATTAATTATTAATCAATGGATAAGTATCTTTTGTTCGTAACATGTTCTAATTCGTAACCACGGCCTAGAATTTGAGTGAAACAATTACTGTTAACTACAGTAAACAATTATACGAAGATCACACGTTATTAATTCGTAGCTTAATTGAATCAAATCTTCTCTGAGGCAGTTTTTCAAGTGGAATACGATCAGTCACCAGTTGAAGAGTTGAGTGTAATCGTTATCCGTGGTAACCGTTTTTTTTTTCAAAAGTTCCCGGTGCCGTTTTCAAAACGACTCGCTCCGATTTTTCAGCGAATCAGATTGATTGTGACTTTTTGAAGCCTACCGCCACAAGGTGTGTCCTAGTAAAGGTAAATGACAATGGGGCGCGGTATGTGCGACACGCTCTAAAAAACGCGAGGGGAGAAAAAAGAGAGGGGAAGAGAGGAAGAAAGAAAGGAATAGTATTGATGGGGGAAACGCTAAAAGCAGCGAATTGAAACAAAAGGGGAACTCGTGTCGTCCCCGAGAGTGGAAAGAATAAAATGGAAGGAATAATAAACGAGCCAGAGGTGTAGTGATTCGCAGAAGGGTGACAAAAAGAGGTGCACAGAGAGAAAGAATTGAGAGGGGGATTAAAACTGAAACAGAAAAAAAAACACAATACCAAAGGGATTGATCCGTATTGGATGTAGTACACCTGAACCCCCATAGCATAACAGACAGACACTTTCCGCTGCTTGCAGAGGATGAAACCATGAATAAAATTTTCTGATTTCGAATAATATGGAAGATGAAGATGGGAGTCCATCCGGAATATTTCCATGTTGTATAGTTTTGACTGACTATTCCTATTTTGTATCTGATAATAACTGATAAGGAAATCAAACTGAAAATGAATCCAATAACATTTACGACACGGCATACAGGAAACTAAAAAAGTAATGGGGGAAGATATTCATCTGATCATATCCTATAATGAATATCAAACAAAGAATGAATCCAATAGAATGTATTCTAATAGAATTTTTGGTATTATAGCCTAGCACAGAGAAATTGAAAAAGAAATGGAGAAAATGATACTGGTCATACTTTCTATTCTTAAATAATATTGTAACAGAAATTTATAACTTTATAATGATTCGATTTTGAGTCTTCTCAGACTGCACTAGTAATTCCTCCATACGAAATTATTGGTACTGTAATCGATTTCCAGATACTAGGCTTTGAAAATATATGTTTATTTCCATGTTTGTTGTAATGTTTGTTACTATTGTTCGTATCATCGTTCTCTTTATAATCGCCTTTCTCAGTACAGTTGCCTACTTTTCTCTTATAAAAAACCTACAAAATATTGCTGTAATAATTATTCCTTCTACGAAAAATATGGAGGTGTGATAAACATTATGCTTCTAATAATTGCAAAAGATCATGAATATTAATGTTTTTTTTTATAAATCTATTCATACTCAAGAGTACATAAATATGTGAGAAATAATCGAATAGTTCTTATTCAATGTAGAAGAATAAACCAATGAGTCATACCTTCTTCAACAATCAACAATATTTAGAAATCTAAGGTAAATTAGAATGTCCTTGGAATGTCCAAGGTTATTAGTCCTTCACTAGGTGCTATAGTAATAAAATATTATTAGACTCTTATTTCAAATTGGGACAAACCGGAACTATTGATTAAATTTATTAGATTCTTATTTTGAAATAGGATAAACTGGAACTACCCTGTTTCCAATAACCAACCCTGTAGTTGTTGGTTTGGGAAACGTGAGGTTCAATATCCTCTCTGGAAATCACCTGCTGGCATGATACGAATCAGGAACCTTTTGAAGTTGGCCACGCTCACTGAATCGAGATCCCTCTATTTCGCAGCTTCCAATTAGACAACAGATAATGGAGTCTTTTCAAAAGGGCCAGAAGCTCAGTATCTTCCACACTCTCTATCATTTTCTCACTCTATCAGCTAGCTCTTACCAGCTATCTCTTCTTTTCTCTCTCTTCATCTCTTTGATATTGGGAAAGAGAGATAGATGATAGGTAAGAGAAATATGTCCAAAATCAAGAGAAATACTTCTCTCTTTGATATTGAAAAAGAGAGAAAGATAATAGGTAAGAGAAATAAGTAAAAAATAAAGAGAAATAATATTCGAAGTATGCAAAGCTACTGAGGTAAGATAAATTATTCGATTTACAAATACAGTGTAAAAGGAGACGATGCAAATACAGTATATATTTCAATACGTGAAACTACAAAGCTTGTGAAAACAGAGTTGAGTGAGAGAATAAGCACAATTTTGAACATTTTTGACAACATAGCGAGTGTTGTCAAAATAATATTTTTTTTACTAAAAGTATGCCGCGTGTCAATATTAATTTTTCCCAAGTACTATCCGGATTATTTATCAACCAAAGTTCTACCTTTTTCAATTTTTTTGAAAGTTTCATACATATCTTCTGCTCACATAGTTAACTATTGAGACTAGAGTGAGTTTTATTACTTTCAAGATGCTTAGGTTTCTACATAATAAATTCACGAAATATCACGTTTTTCTAAATATCTTTGTACACATTCTTTCATTATGTTCTATATTATTCTTCAAATCAATCAATCAATCAATCAATATTTTTATTGCCAAAAAAGTAAATTATACAATAACAACATTGGTTAACAATACAAAGTAAAATTGGTACACATTAGCATAACATACAAAAAAAAAAAATAATAATAATAATAAATGTATTTATTATTCTGGAGGAGATAATTATTGATCGTTTAAACTTAGGCTAGGCGTACACCGGTTAGTCAAGACAAGACGACATTAGTCACGTTTAGTCACAGTACTTCACATAGTTGCTTATGAAGCAACACACACCGATTAGTCATTGCATCGGTGTGTGCTACTTCATAATAAGCAGCGATGTGAAATACTGTGATTAAACGTGACTAATGTCGTCTTGTCTTGTCTTGACTAACCGGTGTACGCCTAGCCTTAGATGGGTGATAGCGAGTGGGATGAAATAACCTAATAATATAACGTTCAAGAACCCCTCTTGTGAGATCTAGATTGCATACTACTAGTACTGACATTTACATTCCACGACATTAACATTCTTCCAATGTCAGCATTTCTACATTACTTCCCCACTCAAATACCTCCTACTGTACTCAACATCCTTGCTAACTCATTCGAGGAAAACACAACTCGCTGAACGATCTTATAAACTGGCACCCAGCTTACAAAGCCAGGCAATATCTGTGCGAATTTCAATTCCGCAACCTGGCAAAATGGACGTGCTGCGACTTTATGACAGTGTTTCATGTCTGCGCTGTAAAACTCCGCGCCGCGCCGCTCCGGCAGTGACCGGACGTTTTTGTAATAAGCAACGGAAAACTAAACCTCACATCGTGTAAACAGTCGCACCTAGTTTAATACTATTTTTCACGTCACCACTGTTTTATGCTACTCGCATTTACACCCTACGTTATGTAGCTGCCTAGTATAACAACGGCCCCAAACGTATTACGTATACAAACGTATACGTATAATGGCCTCAAACATTTAAACTTGAATACCACTCCCAATCTTACAGGATTAGCATATAGTTCTGACCGTCACCACCCCTTTCCCCCCTCCTACTACCAATGACCAAACGCGTTTCAAGCTTTATTACGTCGTAAAGTTGGCGCCCTGTCGTTAAAATATAGTTCCACTGTATATGTGTAGGTGCTAACAATACATAGCACATAATAACCTAAAGCCTCGTCACAATAATGGTACACCTGCTCTATCATATAGTTCCCCTGTCATTGCAGTCTTGAGATAGAATATTCAATATTATGTATTTATTGCTGACTGGGGGAGGAGCCATGAGTTTATATTCACGTTTTTTCTCAGCATCATACAAAGAGTGCATCCTTTCCCATGAGAATGAGAATAATACTATTTATATAGAAGAATATTGTTGATAAAAATGAGGTTTTCTACTCATATTGAAAATATTTGAGATGAGTGAATAAAAATAAACAGCAAATAAATTATCATCTCTAGGCAAAATAAAGAGATGTATGGGATGAAATTTTAGATAAATTGTAAAGTTAGTTAAGGACAGTCAGTTAGGGTTTTGGTTGGTGAGAATTAAATCCGTTATGCTTGAGTGATGTTGATGATACAATAAACAGGTTTGGTCAAGTAATATTAGTCCGCAATTGTTGATTTAAAGTCACGGGGTGAATACTTATTCAATGTGTGGTGAGCTTGCTTTGAACGCAATCAACAAGAGCATAAATTTGTAGATTGTCAAAAATCAGTGAGCCTACCTAATATGTGTATAGATTTGAAATTAGTTCTGCGATACCTTATGAAGAAAAGTATTCCAAAAGAACTTCAAATAGAAAACACACAATGAATATTATTTCAATGTTTTCCACTATCTTCTATTATGAATAATGAAACCTCAATCAATTCAAAGCCTGGAGAGTTGTATTCATTCCATTAATGAGCTCTTCACCAAAAAGACTCTACAATTCTTACTATGCTTCTCTATACTCTCTACTACTCTCTAATTTGACTCTCTACTATGCTTATTGCTTGATAGGGAACAAGGTGTCAATAAATTTTATATTGAACCAGTAATTAAGGATATTACGGTTTAAGGAAAAGAGTCACATGCTATTCATATTCATTGAATCGTCCTCTAGATAATATAATACTCAAGACACATTATGAACCGTGAATTATACTGATCATCATGAATCGTAAATTTCTATCAACATTCCTATCTTCCATGATCCTTGTTTAACTTGATTGTCAGCTCCTATCTATCAGCTATAATATCTATCAGCATTATATCTATCTCCTGTGATCATTCTTTATCTTGATTGGAGCTCCTACCATCATCATCAACATAATCATCCCCAACCAACAATGACATCCTTTTTTATGACCATCAATAACCCACAAGATACAGAGATCGGTTTTTATTCCGCCTGCTACCTACTGTACTATGCTACAATGTAGCTCACCGATCACCATTACTTTGGAGTAACATGGTATAATATGACGACGATCCACTGCTTACTACTGGATGATTGTTCTTGGGAATAAAAAACTCGTATCAGTCAGCTCATACGACTGCTGGAAAGATATATAATTCTAAGTAAATTGGAGAAAAAGGATAAGTTGGTTCGATCGGTGGACCAATAAAACGAAGCGACCTACAAGTCATAAACGAGACCGGTTTTCATGATGCCGGGACGTAAAGTGAACAAATTAAAGGCGACTGTAGTAAAAAGTAACGAAAGAAGCTACTTTGTCACTGACATGGATGAAGGAAGGATCTTGGACGTTAAATTTTCCGTTCCCAGCAAGTTTTCCGTTTAATGAAAGGACCAAATAGAATTGTATCGTTGCGAGCGAGTCCTCCCGGATGGAAACGAATACAGAGTTGCATCCGATGGAAACAGAAACATCTCCTCGGGGAGAACGGGGATTTATGACTTGAGCAGGACGGAAAAAGATAGATGTTATAAAGTATTATTTTTACGAGAGCGCTGCCTTTTCCAGCGTCATCAGACTCAAATTGAAGCCAAGCTACTATGGGAATGCAGTTAACTTCTCTTTAAAAGATGAAGACTCCCCTCCCGGCCGGGAGTAATCCATCATCTTGAAGCATGTCAGGGGAATTAATGAATGTTCAGGCCTTCTAGTATTTGTGGACGTGCTTTGCGGGAGGGGGCATCAAATAATGTGGTTCCCACTCTGATTCAGAGACAACAGGCGTATTGGTTGAAATCTGTTTACGGAATTCAACTCATATCACGTGATTTACGAGAATGGACGTTACACGTGGAATATCCAAGTGGAGCAGCTTAGGGACGGTACACCACAAAATTTGAGAATACTTTTTACAGTTTCCCTCGAAAAGTTGACATTGTTCCAAACTCACCAATAGATTGTTCTCTGATGTATATCGCAGCGTTTGGTTTTAGAGTTCAAAGTGTTAATTCTTACCTGAAACAAAAAATACAAAGTCAGAATTGGAAATAAGATTTCACTAAATCCATTCAAATGCTTTTGAGAACGAAAAGATGGAATGAACATTTAATTGTTGTTCCTTCATCGACAAAGAGAGTAGAAGAAATGTACAAAGAAAATTGATGATTCATACAGAATTATCTATAATTAGAAAATCCTTCTGCTTCTTCTGCCTCCACAATCTAAAATTAAAACAAAACTAAAATTGAAGCGATTGGAATAGGAGTTATAAGATAAAATTGAAATTAGAAGATTACATAGATTGGAAGATAAACCTTCAAGTATTCAAAACGGATTACAATAAGATAGGTGCTTTCTCCTTTGTGCTTTAGATACCCTGCGTTTTCAATACTGTCAGTCTTTTATGAAGTGGAGTAATGGGAAAGCAATTTTCAAATTGGAATTTCAAGTGATTGAAAATCTGTGATTGATACATCAAGAGGTCTCCAAAAATCATGAGAAAATATCCTGTATTCACACAAACAACCAGCAATATAACAAAATTCTTTATAGAAGTCACTTCAGAATTGCCTCTTAGATTTTGTCTGAAATCAATGCTTCGTACAGATTTTATGACAGTCTTAAAAACGAATCTGTAAAGATTTATCGACAAATCGCGCATGGTCTGAAAGAGGGTCCCATAAACACGTTTAGTGACCATAAGGCAATCGATTGGATGTTTAGAGCTGTGCCAGCAATTCATGACCAATTACAAAACTTCAATCCTGAAGAATGATTGGTGATAACAATCAGTGAGAAAACGATTTGTTTCATATAATATATTATATGGTAGAACCCGCTTATGAATTGAAATTGGGTTGAATAGTTCAAATAGATTGAATATTGGATTTCAATTTGAAGCCAATACTCAATAACACTCATAACATTATAAGTCAACTAAAACATTTTGTAGTTGCCAGTAAAGAACTACTCCAGCATAAGTTGAATCGCAGAAAAATAATTGTCTTGTGAGATATTGAATTATAAAAATTGTGAGATATTTGAATTATGTGGATTAAAAATTGTCTTGAGATATTTGAATTATTGTTACTTGACATATATGAATTGAAAGATTGCCAGAGATCTTATTCATTCAAAGATGTTCTCTCACCAATCTTAAGTAAATGCTGATGAGTTGGCAGGCTAGGCTGTGTGAAGCGTTTCTATTATCATTGAATGTTATTATTCCTATTGTACAATTATATTACTGGTGCTATCAAACGCTTATAATAGTCTAATTATATGAAATTTGATGAACTCTCTCTATTATCTTGTCCTACACCTATTCCACCTTTTTTCAATTATAATTATCTTCTCTATTTCACTTTCGAAGGTTGTACATTGTACAACCACCTATGAACAACTGATTGTGACGTCTACAACTCCTTTGTATAACAGGCACTACCAAACTTCTACCGGCATGAGAGCGACCAAATTCGTTAACGTCAATCGTAGAAAGAGCCGATTGATTGGGCGCTGTTGTTGCGTGGCTGAGTTTTGGGTAGACTGGGCGTGCAAGGTGCCAAACAAGTGAATAGAGTTTAATTGGAAGCAGCTCGGCAACGACAGAAACAGTCTCAGCGAGTCGAACATTCGCGAGGATCTAATCGGCAACGTGTCAGAGCATGTTAAGGGTGGTTCGATTCATATCAAGTGCACAATCCCCGAGAGTTGAGGACTTGTTTTAAGGTACACCGCATCACAAGGTGCGATGTATGACAAGTTGGAACCGCAATTTATAGCTTTCGAAACTAGAAATTATGTCGGAGTTGAATAAAATTCACACGTTCCTAGTGAATTTTGGGTCGCTTGTATAGTTTCAACAAACGATTGAAACCAATTACTCGCAATAGGCCTATATAGCTTTCACTCAACAAAACTAGTATAACTTGATAATAGAAAGAGTGTTCCAAATTTTGAAAAAGCTAACACGTTTCATTTGTATCGACTATTTAAGCTTTGGAGCCAACTACAAAGCTGTTTGGAAAGTAATTGTAATATTTGAAGAACTTATGATGTTTTCTAAAATCACTTACAAAGTGATGTGAAGTGAAATACTGTGTTTGCTGATGAGAACAACGAATGAGAGCCTAGTTTAAAGCTGCCCAATAAACATTTTAACTTTGATATTGAAACTAAAATTCTAAGCTTTCAAATAGATGTTATCTTTTTCTGCTTTCGAGAACAACACTATTCAACTGATCGAAATTAACGATCAACTAGATGAATTTCTTTAAAACATTTGGGAGACATACATCTATTACAATTACTGGAGACTTGTCTAGATAATAAATGTACGGAAAAGATGGATTGTAAGGGACTTCTCATGATTCATGAGGGGTACAGGAATTATTTTACTTGTATGTCTCTCACTCATGAGTTGTAGTCAGTTTTTGTATTCGAGACTTTTGATATAACGCTGCTGTCATGTAAGAAACTTGATTATAGGTCTAATAATAGACCTGTAGACCAAGAAACTTGATTATAGGCCCATAATATAATAACATAGGTCTAATATAACATATAACATATAATAACATAGACCTATAGACCAAGAAACTTGATTATAGGCCCATAATATAATAGCGTTGTTGAAATTATCATTTTCCTTTGTTAGAAGTATGATTAATATTGATTATTAATAGTAGTATTATTTAGTTGAGTTATTTGTAGATAAATAACTATCTCCACTCTTCGTAACGCTCTTTAATAATCTTACATGATAAAACAATTTCCCTCAAGATAATGAATTATTGTATTAAATTATTCAACGAAATTCCTAATTAATAATGCTATAAAATACTGTGAGACTTCCGCTACTGCGAATATTGACAACAGAATAATAGCTATAGACAAGTAATTAGTACTATAATTTCCATATAGTTAGGGAATTCAATGAACGCTCCTGTACAAAAAAAAACTTTTGCCCGGACAATTAATTAGAAATTTTGTTCAATAAATTATTATGATTTGAAAAGCAATTGAATAGTTGCAATATCCCATCTCCATCTATAAATAATTATTGTATTACCTGCGAGTAAAGGCTACCAATCTAATTCTAAACTTTACAAGATACCAACACACCAGCCAATAAAAGAAAGACGAAACTTCCAATTCTTTTTGCGAGTTCTTTGTCTCTTGTTTCTTTCCCGTAACAAGTTTCTCGGAAAGTTGAGAGAAATTCTGCAGTCTGCATCTCGGTTACACCGTCTCTAACTACCGGCATCCGAACATTAGATTAAACATAACTGCTTTCAACCAACTCCGGTGAAAGTATTTGCATTCCGAACATCATCCGATTTTCTTCCTCACTCACTCCTCCTCCTATTTCTTCTCCTTCTCCATCAGCTCCTTCTCCTGCCTCTTCCCCTTTTTCTTCTCCTCCTCTTCTTCTCGTTCTTCTCCATCACCATCCTTCTTAATCTTTTTCTTCCTTCATTTTTCTTACTTCACTTCTCCTTCTTCTTCTTCTTCTTCTTCTTCTTCTTCTTCTTCTTCTTCTTCTTCTTCTTCTTCTTCTTCTTCTTCTTCTTCTTCTTCCTCCTCTTCTTCTTCTTCATCTTCTTTTTCTTCTTCCACTCCATTTTGTTTTGTAATTATTATCCTCCTTCTTCTTATTCTTCTTCTCCTTGTTCGTCTTCTACTCCTTCTTCTCCTCTTCTTATATGATCCTCCTTTCTTTATCCTTCTTCTTTTCCTTCTCCCTCTTCTCCAATCTTTTTGTATGTTTTCTCCTTTTTTGATGTTTTCAATTCTTCTTTTCCTCCTCTATCAGCATCTCCTTCTTCTTCTTCACTCTCTTCATTTCCTTCTTTTTCTGTTCTCTCTCGTACATCTTATTCGTCTCCTCGTACTTCGTCTTCTCATCCTTCTCTATCTTATACCTCTTTTTTTATTCCTTTTTATCCTCACCAACACCTTCAACTTCTGTGCCATTTTCTTTCTATCGTGTCCTAACCAACTTTTCCCCTGTTTTTTCTTTCATCTTCTTTCTCTCCCTCTTTCCCCTATTCCTCCTTCTCCTTCTTTTCCACCTCCTCCTCCCCCTTCCCCTCCACCTCTTTCTCCTTCTCCTCCTCCTTCTCCAACCCCTCCTCCCTCCTCCTTCTTCCCCACCACCCCTCCTCTTTCTCCTCCTCCTCTCTTTCCTCCTCATCCTCCTCTCCATCCTCATTCTCCTCCTCCTCCTCCTCCTCCACCTACCCAACACATTCTTACTATCCTCCTTTTCTTTTTTACCACTCCTCGTTCTTCCTCTCCCCCTCACCCCTCCACTCTGTTCCGCCTCATCGAAAACTATTGCCATCCATGCTCAGTCGCCGGCTTTTCACCTTTCTGGCATCGTTTTCCGACCCATCAACTTCCCAACTTTCCATTCTACTTCTGAAAGTTGTGTGTATCTATCGCCTGGAAACAAGAACATTGGCGGCGGCGACTTCCAACTGAAGGTCGTTTTCAAAACAATGTTCGAGGCAGCGTGAAAGTGAGAACGGAAAGTAATGCTCTTGATAACTGACTGATACACATAACATGCTCTCCAATGGGAAAGTTGTTTTCAAAACAATATGGTAATGGATGTGAGACTCAGAAAGAAGTGCAGTATATTAGATAGAATTTTCGGCTTGTTTAATATAATTTTGATGCTCATAAATTCATGATAATTCCCTTGATATGAAATTGTAGTAGATAAAGAGAACGAAATGTGATTGATGATTAAATAAAAAATGAAATGAAGGATAGGTTTCTTGATACAGAGTGGATGACCTTGATAGTCAATAGCGGAGCATCCAGTTTTCTTTGCCATCCTCAGGGTATTTCAGCATCGAAGTCTCCAAAGGGCAAATATCATCAGAGTATAAGAAACAAATTGAAGAGCGTGGGCATCAATAAATTTGAAATTGAAATGTGAGCTAAGTATCATGAAAATGTTGAATGGTTATAATTTCATGTACCCATATTAAATAATTAGAACTCCCCTATCGATCTCATGTCTCACAGCTTTGTGAATTGAGTAAGATAGTGAAGGAAAGAGCTGCCTCAGGTCTGTCAACATGCTGAAAACTTAATACAGGCAATAAAATAGTGAAGTTACTGGAAAGTAGGTTAAAAATGGGAGATCTGGGCCACCGTGACCTTGACCCCCCCCCCCTGCACCAGAACCGCCAATACCTTTTTCAAGGTCACCCCCCCCAACTACCCCCCCCCTTGCACCAGAACCGACAATACCTTTTCAAGGTCACCTAACCTAGCCTGACCTACTCTAACCTAACCTAAGTGAAGGTCACCTAACCTAACCTGACCTACTCCAACCTAACCTAATTCAAGGTCATCTAACCTAGCCTGACCTACTCCAACCTAAGTCGAGGACAAGGTCAAGTCAAGGTCGAGGTGAGGGGCCTTGCAGCAGCCCAAGCCAATGGTCAAGGTAAGGGGCCTTGCAACTCCCTCAAGCCAAAGGTCAAGATACCTTTGCCATACCATCCAAGCAGGGTGAGTTAGGTTAGGCTATGCTAGGTGAGGCATATTGAACCTAATTTAATCTAACCTAACCCACCCCAGCATCCAAGAATAATATTATCAAAAATCATTCCCTCTAGTATCAGTGATACACACTCAGTGTTCACCCAACAGTCACTAGTGACTCACCCAACTGCCACTAGGTTCTCACTCAACTGTCACTAGTGACTCACTCAACTGACACTAGTGACTCACTCAACTGACACTAGTGACTCACTCTGCAAGTGTTTTACTACTAAGCTAGTAGACTGAGCAGCAGCAGCTCCTTAAATACTAGAGGTGGTGGTGGGGGTAAGTCAATGATGACACAATAATTACATTTCTTTCTTTATTGCCATAAACAAGTTGCGACAAAAATATTGATCTTTAAACAAAGTTTGCATAATCCAATTGTGTGAAACATTTACTACATTGAGTGCACAAAAAGGCGGAGTATCCAGGGTTCCTTTGTCACCAGCCAGCCTCATCCTCAAAGTCTCCACAAAGTTGAGCAGGAAATGTTCTGGGCAGTAGACTCCTGTAGCATTCTTCATCAGTGTATCCAGATTGGGCATCTCGTGGAAAAGATAGGGTGAACTCAGGTCCACATACTCGACATTCTCCTTGTCATCCAGCTGCAGCAGTGTGTTGAGCAGAGTAATCTTCTCATAGCCGTAGACAAAGATCTTGATTGCATTGTTGTTTTCATGCAGCCATCTTTCAACTGTTCCGCACACAATCTGGCGCAATTCAGAATAGGGTAGATGTGCTTGACCGGCTCCATTGCCAGACCATCGTAGGCCATGTTTTGCTCGATGTAGAGCATTGTTGTCACTTGTCTTCAGCAGCATGTCCGGATAGGGTGACTTGAAGAAATAATGATGTGTTGTCACACGATGCCTGTCATCACGCTCCAATATGGCCATCTCCTTGACAATAAACTCATTGTTCAATCCTTCGAATCCTTGAAAGTCCATCAGGTAGAGTGGTAGTGGTCCAAAAACGTCAGCAGCTCTTCTTCTCGGCAACATTTCCATGTACTCATGTTCATCAGAATCTTCATCAGCATCCTTCTTCCCACGCTTAGTAGAGAAGCCAATGCAGCATCCCACAACATCCTCGCCATCACTTTCAGGTAACTCTCCTTCCTCATCCAAAAACTGTAAAACTCTCTTAGCTGCAGACATGATGTATGCTTTGCCCAATGCTTCTTACCAGAATGACTATCCCAACACTTGTCATTCGCCTTTATACCCTAGGCAGATTGCACAAGACCTGACATTGGCTTGTACTCTTTTGTCACATCATGAATCATCAGACAGTAGGCACGTGTATCTGCAGGAATGTTTTCAGTTGCTTCAAACTCAATTCTCACATCAATACTGCCAGTTTTAAGTGACTCATTTTGGCGGGAACAATCAAACGCATACAACATCATTCGGCCATTTTCTAGAGCACTCTTTTCAAACAGGGGATTGACCAATTGGGAATGTCCATGATTGTAGGCTCCATTGAAAGCTTCATACATGCCATATACACAACAATCATCACCGTCAATGCTCTCATACGGATAGTACTTGTTGTTTAAAACACTGAATGTCTCTCATGTTGCACTTGTCAAATTGGGATGAATTAGCAGTTGCCACTCCATATCGCTGTCTGCAGCCCAATCACAATGTAGCGAGGCTTCTCATGTTGAGCTGTTGACTTGACAGTCCATGTATGCTTCTTTGTAGCAGGTAAGGTTGGGTACTCGTACAATTCCCAATGCCGGAATGTCATGCTTATAGGTGTATCATTCTGTACAAGTTTCAGCAGACGCAGTTTGTATTCATCGGCCACTTCCACATAGGGTATTCTCCATGTAAGTTTCTCAATGACTACCTTTCCGGCAGCATTCAAACAATTAGTAGTGTCAGCACTGCGTCTCAACACCAGTTCCTGTTTCACATTCAGTAGAATCTGTCTGTAGTCTTGGCAAAGCCCAGCAGGTAGCGTAGAGGCACATCCATGATTGTTGTATCAGCTCCATTGGGAGGAAAAGTGGCAAATCCAACTGTTGGGTCAAACTTGTAGCCAGATCGTTCCATTTTAGTCCACTCATCTCGTTCAAATGTCATAGCGTTCTTCATCAGGCTGGTAATTCCAGGGTGCGAATGCTATCTACTATCACACCATTTATCTCATCGCGTCTCTCTGACCCCCGGTGAGCAAAGAATCCAGAGACACAGGGACGTCCACCCAAGGCGGCATTAGATGCATTTGTCACCTTAAACTCCACATGTAGATAGCTTTCTGATGGGATTGTGTAAATGTCCTGCTGTTGAATCGGTATCCGTATTTCATCATTGGCTTTGAAGCTTGTAGTATAGGGAGCATGAGAATGGTACTCGTAGCCAATGATGCTGTTATCTGATCTAGGTCCACTCCTTGTCACATCTAAAACTCCCATTATTGCTGCTTTTGTTGTCGTAGGTGACAGCCTCGTTTTTTCAAATAGTTGATGCTCCTCGATGTTAACTCTACAGAGTCCAAACGACGAATGACGTTTGCAGCACTTGCAGGCCTTTTATCTGTTTCTGTAGGTTGACGATCTACCTCCATGTTGCATGCCGCCAGTCCACGATTCCACTTATCAAATATCAGCACCATCTCACTTGCGTTGTCTCAGATGCAGAGTAATATTGATCTCCTCACCTCTATTATTAATGAGACGGCCGTTCTCATCAACAACCTCCAATGTAATGTTACCAATCTGCTTGGCGTCCACCGGCAAATAGATTACATTCTGTACAGTCACAACTATTTTATACCCTGGATCAACATTTGGGTAAAACTCATAGATCACGTGATCCTTGACACCATTTGAGTACGACCCACTCACAATGTTACACTTTATACGTATTACATTGGGTCGACTGATTTGCACTGCTGTATCACCTTTGGCCTCTGTGTCAGCCTCAATGATCCTAGTGTTGTTGAATCCCAGCAGACTTCCAATTGACTCAGGTTTTGTGAAATCCAATTTGGCATTGCTCAATACTGAACATTTCAAGGTTGATGGGTCCACAGCCATCTGAAGTTTTATGTTGCGATCATGTAGCCTTGATGTAAGCAGGTTGGCAATTGTTTGAAATTCAAAACTGCCTTCCGGCAATGATACAAACTCCATTATCTTATAACGGGGTGCTGCAGTAGTAGCTCTTGCAGTCCGTCTACTACCTGTTATAGAGTTATCTTCGTCATCAATGTCTCCACCAGCCGATGTCTGCTTAGCTTTAAGAAGCACTTTATACCATTGATTGAATATGGCTGACCTATCATCTATAATTTCATGATGTTTCAGCTCTGGATCATCTTCTTCTTCAGCTTTTGCTCCTTTCTTCTTAAACACATGAGTTATTTTTGGAGCATAATAGAACTTGTTGTTGTAGTTCATCTCAACATTGGGTATTGAATTGCAGCTTGTAAAGCTGATGAGTCCAATTTCCCATTCACCACTGCTTGTATCAAGTGGTGGATAAAATTCACTTTTCAGCACAGATGTATTACCTCCAAAACAGAGCATCATGGTCTTGCCTGCTCAATGCACTATTGCACAATGCCTTGCAATGAGCATGTTACCCATTATTTATACTATTGGAAAGGGGAAATGATTAAAACTTGTTGTACAATAATTTCATTTATTATTTTCATCAACCAGAAATTTCAAACATAAATGACCACAAATATGAGAGTACAGATCCTCTTGCTTTTGGTTATAGTTGTACTCAATCCTTGTTGCTGGATCCAAACCGCGGTGCATGTAGTCGATAAACTCCTGTGGTGGCCTGAGGTTTCCAAAGCCGTCAAAGTAGATGGCAGCTCCATCCTTCTTCACATAGCACACCCAATGTGTGCCGGCTCCATCGCTGGTGTCCAAATTGATGATGCCACACTCTCGTTTCAAAGGTCCTGTTGCAGGTAGGGCATCCCGCATAAACACTCCTCGGAAATGTTTCAGCTTCAGACGACATGCATACTTGTAGAGGTCTGCATCAGTCAGCGCTCGATCTGGAAGAGCAATTACCGTCGCCGTTTGCATTGACGACGGCGTGCTCCGTTTCCCGTCTTCTGTTGACGTCTCAGGTAGAGTCCTTTTCCCTTTTTGGAAGCAGCTACCTTCTTCTTCTTCCCTCGACGTTTTGCTCCTCCTCCAAACTTTGCTTTGGCCTTCATGATGTTGGTCACCGCTACTGCTGCAGCCCTTTCTGCCAATCCTGCCTCTGGAGACGTTGCTACACTCCAAGCTCGTTCAGCCAAGTCCCTGTCAGCCTTAGCTCTGCTTGCTGTATCACTATTCTGCGAATAGGCAATGTCGTGCTGCTTGCAGGCCCGATCAAGTCTGTTGATTCCTGGATCACCTCTTGCCAACCGCTTCTCCAGCTTTGTACCTGGGCCGCAGTATTGGTAACCGGGAAGATGAAGTTCAACTGGTAAAATATCAACTGCTTTGTTGACTATTGTTCCAGTGGCATTTGCGAGTGCCGACAACACTCCTCTCCCCTGGTACCTCTTCTTTCCTTTGCACCTAGCCATCTAATGATGTTCTTTGTTCTCCTCACTCTCTTTTATACCCTCAGGAGGCTTGTCAAGTCCTATACGCTTCAAGACCATATCTTTCCATTCCTGTTCACTTGTAAAACTTGTATCACCATTTGCACGCTCCTTAACCAAAGTTACCATAGCTGTTAATACTTTTTCAACAACTTCACGAGAATGCTCATCCATCCTCTTCTCCAAATATCGCTTGTTCACTCCATCTGTGGCACTGATTGGATCCATCATATCAGTCAGTACTGAGTCGTTGAGGCTTGTAAATACTTGCAATGTACTTTTATCCCTTCTCTTTGGCAGCCACACCTCAATCAAATCTCTACATGTACCAAGATTTATTGCATCTCTGCTGCTTTGAGGATTTGCTAAATTGATCACCCGTCTATGACGAGCATTAATGTTACCCAATGTGTCCATGATGAATACAAAGTGGGCAGTACATTGTTTGCTTATATAGTACAACTAGTTTGCAGGGTTGCCAACTATGTAACCGCCTTCTACCAACTCTTCCAGAATCGAATTGATTTCATTCTCATGACCAGTGTTGCCAACTGCTTTGGATTGATCCAATAGTTGTAGTCTGTCTACAAGTTCATTGGGGTCATTGTAGTAGACATATTCAATCTTGGTATCATTGTTTGCCACCATATTGAATGGCGCCACCAGTCCTCTTCCACTGATTCCTTTCCCTTTCTTTTTGCCCTTTTTCAACAGCGGAAGTATTGTTCTCTTGTACTTGATATTGTTGTAGTCTCTAATTCTGCCACCTGCAGCATAGTCGTCTCTATACACATTGGTAAACTCCAATATGTCTACATAGGCCTTTTTGTCAGCCAATGTTACTTTTGGAGTGCTTGGAATCTTCCTAAATATAAGTTCACAGAGTCCTTGTGTAGCATCAAAAGTCTGTTCATTACTAGCATTGTTAGGATCAGTCAACACAATTTTTGATCCGTCAGTTCCAAAGGTTAAAATTTTGCTACCCAAACGAAAACTGTTGTCAATCACTTTTGGTCCAAATGTATCATCAAAGCTCAACTCCTTTCTAATCAAACCTTTAACATAGATCCCCACAGGTGTTTTAGCCAATTCTGTTTGATTAAATTCAGATTCCACTACATCTTGGCTAGTATCCATCAATTGTTGAACACTTTTATTTTGTTGGTCCTCCTCCTCATCCGTTGACCATCCTGGAACATCACCATCCTCACTCAAAGGTGAATCCTTATTGCTCCACAACTTTCTCACAACACCAGACGTACTTGGAGCTGGACTAAAGTGTGAATCATCTCCAAATGCTTCAAAGGATGTAGGGGTCTCCTCTCCAATGTCAGGCAGTTGCAGTTGTTTCAGAGCTTGTTTCAGGGGTCGTGGCTGTATTGGTGTTAGTGGTGGTGTAGGTAGTGCATGATGTTTATGTTGGCGTACAGGTACTGCAAGGCGTTGTGCTGCTGGCAGTGGTTCTGCTGCTGGTGGTGGTGGTGGTGGTTTTTTGAGAGCTTCAACAATGTTGCCTAGTGGTTCAGTCAACGGTTTAATGCGCTTTGCATGATGATCCTCTGACACTTCCCTTCCAAGTGTTAGCTCCTTGTGCTTCCTCTTGATGTTACGTTTCAGCTTGGCAATCTCCTTGATGGTGGGAGCAATCTCCTCCACAGTTTGCTTACGATTCACATCCATCCTGATCGGTGTACACCAGTGTACTGAAGCTCCAGTGAGCTTACACTTCAACTAAATAGGTGTCGAGTCCATTCCTGTAGCGCCCTCTATTCTTCTCGGATGAGCAATCAATCACAAGGAATGCGCGCGCAGCTGATGACCAGACCTGATTGCACATGCTCTTGAACTGATCAAAGGTCATGTCGGCGCCTACATGATCTCTATACAAATGTCTCATGTTTAGCTCGTCCTGTTCAAACACAATTATAAAGTTGGCATTGTCACGCACAAGTTGTTTTGGAATGCGACTGTAGGTCTGCGCCAAATAAAACACATCAACATCACTGTGACGACCGGCACTAAAGTATTGTCTGATGGCTTCCTGTTGTTCACAAATCACATCGTCGAAAATAATTATCGAGTTGGCTGGCAGTTCATTTGGGGTAGGTATTTCTTCACTTGTGTCACACTCAACATAGCTCATTCCATCACCTAGTCCTTGCATAATTGTACGAAGTAACTTATACTTTGGTTGAAATGTAGTCTTTGACCAAACGTAAATGTTTGAAAAGTGGATTCCTTTACGATCAAACAGCATGTTGAACAGTAAATTGGTTTTGCCACACCCAGATGGCCCACAAATAATGCATCTCATGTGGTTGGGGAACAAAGGACCGTGACGCTTCTTTGTGTCCATTTCCAAGCTGCACCCTCTCACCACGCGATCAAAGTCAATTATCTTGAATTTGTTTTGCTGTTGCACAACCTGTTTCATCTCACTCACACAAGGTCACCTCTATCAATCCACGAGTCGTGACTACAATCGTATCCTTTCCAACGCACCAGCAGTTTGTTACCTCTTCTCTTCAATACCTTGGCAATTTCAAATACAGTTGGCACTTTTGTCTTTACAATTTCTTCTGCGTAGAATCCTCCTTGCACAGGTTCACCTCTATAATCTTCCAACTCGTAGGTTACCGGCACTGTAGGTCGCACACGTGTTACCGTGAACAGTTCATTTGTCCAATTGGGCAGGTATCCCTTGTCAAACGTCATTTTATACTTGCTGATTCTCACCTTATCACCCGGCTCAATTTTCTGATGAGCACCGGATAGAATGTAGGCTGTGATTTATCCAACAAGCCCTGCTGATACTCTTGACGCTGTTTACCAAGTTTGGATAGTAAAAGCTTTTCATGCTCCTTCTCAACATCAGCCGGTCGCATACCTATTGTACGATGTACTCTGCCATTGTACTCTTTAACAAGTGAGGTTAGAATATCTGTCCACCTATAAGTTCCTCGTTCAGTGAATTTGACCCACATTAAATGTTTAAGTGTTCTATTGAAACGTTCCACTATCGAAGCTTTTTTATCTGAAAATGTCGAATAATGATTGACGCCATACTGTTGCACAAGTTGTTGAAATTTTGAATTGAACCACTCTTTACCATTGTCAGTCTGCAAATGTTTCATTGGATACTGAGCTAGAATAGGACGCATTGCCTTGACTACATCGTCAGCCGACTTGCTCTTTATTGGTATAGCAAGAGCAAACTTACTAAGACAATTGATAATTGTAATGATGTACCTATAACCTTTGTTCTGACGAGCATAAGGAATCATCTCAACAAGGTCAGCCTGATAGAGGTCATCAAGACCTTTCACAGTAACCATCCTTGTAGGAAAATTCCTACGCCCTGGTCTGTGCAACTCTCTCGCTATCACAGACTTATCCATACTAATGACTATCAAACACTTACATAGCTATATATTTACTTGAAACTATACCAGCAGAGCAGGTTTTATCCTGTCTGTGTTGTGCAATGTGTTTGCTGTGATGACATCTGTGAGCCAAACTGCATTGTGCAATTTGGTCATGTAAACTATGGTTTCAAGGTTATGAAATAACTGTAGTCGACACATGGTTTCAGAGATGTGATATTTATTTACAACAATAAATGGTATGCTAAAACAGGTTTATTTATTTATTTATTTATTGCAAAAATCAAGGAAGACTACAGGCATTGCGCCCAAAACAGTCTTCACTATTGTTTACAAAGCAATTCATCAGATACAATATGATAATATAAAACATGCAATAAGCTCACAAAACAATATTATGTATAATGAAAGTTGAAAAAACAAAAATTCACTAAATAACTATAGTATTACAACAAAATAAGATAACAAGAGGAAAGATAAGATAATTTAAGGATGACATAACAAAGGTAAAAAAGTTGATAGAAATAATATAGGTTGTTGAATTAATTGATAAAGATCATTCAATAATGTAGCCTTATAAGAGAAAAAAAAAATAGAATGTAAGTTGTTCAATATATACATAACATTACACCTAAATATATACACACATGTTTAAATATCTGATGATGACACCATCATTACTTTTGAGCAATCCCTGAGACTACTGTGCTGAGGTACGTGCCCGCTTAGCTGGTGGACAATCATCTTCATCATCAGATATAGTGATCACTTCATCTGTGATGCAGCTGCTGCTACCTGGCTGTGGCTCAGACTCTTCCATTTCCAAAACTTGTTGAGGGTATGTCGTCTCTACCTCCTCCTCCTCCTCCTCAGATGCTGCCTTAGTAGTAGGAATCTTATAGTGTCCATATGCAAGGGTTGTGATTCCATCTTCAAGGATGTGGCGTTTTCATCAGCATTGCTCAGCGCCTTCTTCTTCTGCATCAGAGTCATTATCTGATGCTTCCTGGTTCCAAACGTTACTTGCTCCTATAGATTTCCTTTCCTTCAAACAGACAGTCCAGGTAGTCTTGGAATCCAATGTATTTCCCAGCATCAGGATGGGACTTTGGCAGTTCCTGTCCTAGAATAGCTCTTCTCACTCCTTTTGCCTTCTTGATGAGTCCACTCTTCAGCTCTTCATCATTGGTGTTGTAGCAACGGCAGGCATACAATTTTGATCGTAGGCCAACGTACTCAATTGGAGCCCTGCCACCATACTCATCCTTAAATTTTCCAAGAACCATCTTGTTGGTTACTGAATAGCATGGATGGTCAGTTGGGTACTCAGAGGTATCAAAAACATCTCTCAGCTCCTTGATGCTAATGATGTCTTGATACATATCCTCGGTTTCCACTTTGTAGAACAAGCTGTCAGTGTCTTGGTATAGGAGTTGTAGCTTGTCATTGTAGATGGGCTTCATCACATCGTAGTGGAATTGGTACATAAGGATCTTGCTCACATCCAACACTGTCAGCCCAATGTAGATGGGCTTGTCTAATGTTACCTTCTCCCTGTGTAGTGTCACAGCACAAATGTTCTCTCCAAATAAGATGCGATCTTTGTATGTTGGTCTTGCAATCAGTTTCTTGAGACGCTTCTCGTCATTCACCAGCTCCATGTTCATCCTCTTTCGCACGTTCTCCATGGTCTTGCCAAACACCGAATTATTCATCAGTTTGAAGAAGTTCTTTTCAAACTTGTTCTTCGACTGTTGACGCAACTTTGTATTCTTCATAATGTAGGTTGCCAAGAAGTCCTCCTGTTCGAACCGTACACCTCGATGAACTTTGCTTATCTTTAACCCATGCTGTACTGCTTGCTTCAGGGTGCGGTAGTGACAGATGTAGCGTTCATGGGAGTTCAAGGTTGTCATCAATCGCATGTATCCAGATGTATCAGTCTTTCGGTTTCTTGGTAGGAATGGAAATTCATTGTGAGCATCATGAAGTTCTTTGGGGTATTCAACATCAACCTCCAGTATGTAGCCAAGATGCTGTTTATCTTCAACAATTTCAATGTCCCTACACACTGCTTCCAGTTCCTCTCTGCACATCCATTGGAACTTCCGGCAGGGTAGTGGGTTACATTGCCCAGCCATACAGATTGTTGGCATCTGTATACAGAAGGTATGATGTTGGTTTCTCTGGATTCACAGATGCTCCTGTATACTTGTTGTTGGCAATGGCATGACGGTGAACACAGGTTGTGATGCCGCCGGATTCCATGTTCAATGAGCATGTACATGTCATAGTCAGTTAGTAGCTCCAACTCAACTCCTGTACACTTGAGCATTGCATCAAATGAGAAGCCAGGTGATGTGAAGTAGTGAGCGCAGTCAAGATCATAATTCTTCATGCACATGTCTCGGAAACTCTCGAAAACGTCAGCCAACAGGAGAACATCTGTCTTGAGGTATAGGTCACTGTAATCTCCCAGTGTTCTGCATCCAAACCGCTCCCAAACGTTCTGAGCATGTGCATAATCTGCATCACTGATTCCACCATTTGTCAGTGTGCTGTGGAAGGCATCCTTGGGAGGGAGTTCTGTCTCCTCCAATTTCTCCCATGAGTTACAGTACTCGTATGGAAACACACCTTTCCTTGAAACTAGGTCCAATTCGTTCCTAAACTGGCTTGAGGTGTGTGGCAGTTTGGATGAAAGATCTGTGGGATTTTCAGCTGTCTTGACAAGGTTTGTTACCAGATTGTCAAGACTGTCTGGTGTAAACTGGATTGTGTCTATGAATCGGAGATGTAGTCTGTTGGAGATTTGTTTCGTGAAGGATATGTACTTTTCAGAACTATTTGGTATGACTGAAATTTGTAAATTATCGGCTCCTAGATGGGGAACAATGAGATGCGTGTCATAGTTCCTAGAGTTGTGGAGGAGCACAGGGATATGAGTTTGACGTCGTCGCAGGAGATTGCAGCCATTGCACAGAGCATTCCGATACATCCCTGTCATGTGGCAGTGATCTCGTACTTTGTCGCCTGTGAATGGTTTGTTGCAGGCTTCACATGACTGGGCTGCATTGAAGGCCGCAAGCTGCAGGCTTGTGAGGGGGTTCATGGCTTTAGCCTGTCTGTCTATTGCTTCTGCAATGTCTCTTGCATACTTGGTCAAGGTTTTCATAAAGTGGGCAGCTGCATCGGGTCCACGGTACACAATTGGTTCCTGCGGGATGAGGCTGTTGATGCTGAGCCAGGGCGGTAGTTGTTGTGGATCTTTTACAAAGTAAAGGCAATAACTCATCGCCTTATGATATTGGATGACCTTGGTAACCTTCCCAATCCATCGCTCAGGTGATCCGCCATCCTCCTCCGGCTCTGGCTTTTCGAGAATACATTCAAAGTCGGCATAGGCTACCAATGGCAGCCTAAACTTGTTTAGATGATTCTTGAATTTCATGGTGGGAGGGCTTCCGTCTTCGTTGGGCTGCGGCATCACAATCCTTGCAATCTTGTTGTTGGCGCAGTACTCGTCATGTTCCTGCATCCGACGTTCTCCGTTGTTTTCAATAGTGTAATGAGTGAAGCAACGCCGGCAGATGATGATACGACCATTATGTTTTGTCAGCTGGGCTCGCACAAGTTTTTCAAAGTTCTTTATGTAGCAATAGTGGCTGTTCACATTAAGATCATCCTCATCTGCTGCATTGCTGGGCTGGGCGTTGTCCTGCTGGGTGGTATCCTGCATGGTGGTGTCTGGCTGGTTGGTGGTAGTGGTGGCTGGTTGGTGGTGGTGGTGGTAGCTGCTGTGGTGGTGGTGGTGGGGGTGGGGGTGGTGGTGGTTGTGGTGGAGGTAGCTGCTGTGGTGGTGGTAGTGGCATCCTTGTCTTTGTCGACGATTTGGCATGGAAGGAGGTGATCAGTATGGTCTTCCTTCATATGCTCAACGACACGTCTTGGGTAGATATTGTTGTCATCATCCACGCCATAGACATTGACCGATACCCTGGGTTATTCTTCTCAAAGATATCGATCTGGTTGATTGTTGTGGGGAATGATAGTCCAGTAAAGTTGTATTTATCCTCCAACCGCCAGTACTGGGCATTAACACGTTGTGGATGTCCTCCTTGAACGTGTTTGGCTAACATAGCTCACTTAAAACACTGCTGGTCCTCATTCTGGGGTTGATGACTGCTTTTCTCAAGGCGATTTTGGTGGGCAACTTGATGTATGAAGATCCCCGCAGTGGTGTATGTTTGCTGATGCGGATGAGGAGCCCATCAATGATGAGGAGACTCCATCCGCTTGAGTTTCCTTCAAATTTGGCTTCCTCCTCCAACATAACCTTGCAGGCATGTGCCACTATGTTGGAGATGTCGGTGATGTTGAACACAGAGTAGTTGGGGGTCTTGAAGGCCACATTTTGAAAGTCCACCTGCTCCATGTTGTTCTCATCCAGGCTGCTTTTCTGGTATGTGGCCTCCAAGACAAGGTTGAACTTGATGGCTCCATGTTCCCGGAATTCCTGGGTGATGACTCCAACTATCTTGGCTTCCAGGCTGTCAAGGAAGGATTGGAAGTCCTTGGCTGGATCCTTGAGGCAGCTGTTGTTGTAGTAGAGGGTTCGCAGGCAGGAGTTGAATGCCTCCTCTAGAAGAGCAAACTCCCCTGGTGCTTCTCTGGTCTGTTGACAACGGCTAGCCTTGTTCATTTTCAGGAATCTGAAACATAAAAGTATATATTTAGGTTCTCTTTCTCAAAGCTTCCCCTGTATCATCCACAATATTCTACAACTATCATCAGCAAAAAGATATCCACTGTGGTGTAATGGCTTTTCCAGGATAGCTATGATACTAACCATTACCTCACAGGGGGATTCGAACCTGGAACCTTTGCATTTGAAAGCAGACATGCTGACCACTACACCACAATGGATATCTGATGTCTGGTCATCTGTCCTGACCGTTCAAGTTCAGGTAGCCCAGAACCGACCTTTTATACTACTCATACAACAATATTACATCTTCTGCAAGCAAATAATGCTATATAAGACATACAGTTCCAATTGAATAATGTTCAATACTGGTAACTCATTCTAGCTAAAATATATATCATAGTTACAGTTATATATCATAGTAAAGAAGTTTCATGAAATCTCTCCACAAAAGCAGAGCCTGTGTGTGTGTGTGTGTGTGTGTGTGTGTGGAGAAGGGCCTTGACATTAATTGGTTAACATTGGAATGTTCTCCTACTTGCTTTCAACAAATTCCTGAATAAACCAGATGATAATATTGGAAAAGATTCAGAGGTCAACTTGGGCTATCAATACATTCCATCAGATGAAGTTGGTATACTTTTTTGTAATGCCATAATAATAGATTAATGCTTGATAATAGATTTCTGTGTAATTTCCAAGGGCTGTAACATAGGCTCCCTCATAAGCCTAAATTCCCACTTCAATAAGTGACTGAACATAAGTTAAAATGAATATTTCTTAGCTCTTTAAAGATAAAATTTTGTTCAAATAGTAAAATAGCTTTGCAAATTTTACTTTTCAAGGATGCAATGTGGGCTGACCAACTAAATTTCTCATCTATCATTAATCCTAAATATTTATAAGTAACTACATTTTCAATAGATTCACAATTGCATTGTGTATTAGTATGTTCAGAACAAGAATGTAGAGTAATGGGATTGATCATGCCTTCCTGCTTTTTTCTATAAATTGAGATTTCTTTATATTCAAAGTGAAATGTTATTATCACACCATCATGTAGTTCAATCACTACAACCTATAATAATTTTATAGGTAATTTGTATATGAAAAACACTTGTACTTACTTTTTCAATCACAAATGAAGTTCTGAATATTTGCTATAACACCAACTCAAAACAATAATCTGCAATATGCACGTCAAGCCCTATGGCACTCTTCAACTAGCAATGAGCTCTCCTGGCAAGAGACCTCCAATTTATACTCAATGCAACCCAGTAGGCCCCATTATGCATTCCTGAGTAGCCGACTCATGGCTTGGCAGGCGGCCAAGCTGCCGGTTTGCCATTCTTCAACCCAGGGGCTCCAAATGGGAGATACATTCCAGAGTAGTCGACTCATGGATGCTCGGCGGGCGACTCATGGATGCTCGGCGGGCGACTGTGCCGACCGAGCTTTATCCTTGAAAGGGGCTGCATGTTTTGTGACAAGGTGAGCTTCAATGTTTTGGCGGGAAAAGTAGGTTAGGTTAGGTTAGGTTATTAGGTTAGGGGGTAATTTTTTTTTTGTGGGTGGGGGGGGGGGGACCTTGAAAAGGTATTGGCGGTTCTGGTGCAAGGGGGGGGGGGTAGTTGGGGGGGGGGTGACCTTGAAAAAGGTATTGGCGGTTCTGGTGCAGGGGGGGGGGTATTTTTTTTGGGGGGGGGTGACCTTGAAAAGGTATTGGCGGTTCTGGTGCAAGGGGGGGGGGGTCAAGGTCACGGTGGCCCAGATCTCCCATTTTTAACCTACTCTGGAATTTTATTATATGCTTTATGATTTTGAGATGACTCGACCACTGCCCACAACATTACATGAAATAGAATTCCCCAATTTGCTCCTAGATGAATATTGCAAGAGAGAATAATATATATTTTTTGTAATGGAGATTATTGGATTTTCTGATTTGCAACTAACTTTGAAGGGTCAAATAAATAATGCAAAAGCGATTGCATAATCCATCACTATACCTGAAGAAACTCGATTTAAAGCAAAAAATTGAAATTGGGCATCGGAATCCCTTCTTATTTGATGAAGTGTGCACATATCAAGAAATTATTTGTTTCTTCAGTCAGTTAAAGATACTTTAATAATACGAAAATGATAATCTCCTCGGCTTTTGAACATGTTAATTGATTTATTATGGATTGAGACTCCTACTTCAATCACTCAGATGTGTAATTAATAAAATGAGAACTTATGAGACATCTTTCAATCAAGATCTAAGAATATTGATTTCTATAAAAATTGTGGGAAATGTAGAATCACCATGAGTTAAGGAACTACTCCCAAACTATTATTTGTATTTTTTAATATGATATGCACATTATATCAGTCATTATTGTATTTCTTCGAGTTATCAGAAATTATTCAAAAAATTCCTGTACAAAACCTCATCAGTTCAGTCGTCTTACGACTTCTAGAGACGACAGATTGTGACATATAGTGTCGAACAATAAGACATTCTAGAGATTCCTAGTCGTCCCATATTAGTTGAGTGATTCGTCACATTCAACAACCAAGGAGAACAACTCAAACATACACTGGAATAAACTTCCATGTGTAGATAGCACTACGGCACTTGGCTTACATATAGATCTCACACATACAGGAGAGAGATACATAGACTTGTGTATATACTATACTTGTGTATATACATACATAGGGCTGACATATACATGAGAGTATATGCATATAAGTCTCAGTGGAATCTGCAAATTAGCTGGTAAGTTATGTGGAGACTGTTTACTGAGAGTTGCTGGCACAAACATCGCTATCAGATTAATTTGCTAAATTGTATTCGCACTTGGAAATAAGGAGAAGCGATTTCAGCAGTAGTTATGTGCTACTGTTGGATACTTTTGATTAGATTCGCTGGTTGCGTACTTCTACTGGCTGGAGGTATGTGGGGAGGTTTGAGAAATTTAGTTACGTATCTACTAGTTATAAGAAAGGGATCTACGAAAGTTATGGATCTACTAGTTATGGACCAGAGATCGTTACGAGAAAAGAATAATATGAAATTATAAGTGTAGATAGATGAGTGGAGAGAGTGAAAATAGAATTAATAAAATACAAAGAGGAAAGAAGAAAAGAAGAAGAGGGAAGGAAAAAGGAAAGGTTGAGGTGAAAATGAAGTTGGAGAGAAAAAGAGGAAAGTGCAGAATAGTAATTGATTTACTATTGTATAACATCAGGCTTGTTAGTTAAAAAACATAAGGTCTTGTCCGAAGCATTTCCAATAATCGTTATAGAGCTATGAACAATTTGTCAACGCAGACTCCAGTTATACCAAAATAAGAACTAATTTTCTCGTACAGTATTTCTATAAACTCCAAGGTTGCCGTTAAGCTGCTAATCATAATGTTTCTTAACCTATATTTATATTGCACTATAAATTATTGGAGATTGAAATTTTAATTGAGAAAACTGAGATTTTAATACACTTTTACAATCAATTAAGTATCAACAACCTGTTAGTTCTGGTTGACACTGGCGACAAATTGATTATTTAAATTGACATCCAAATATATTACGATTATGATGCAACATCCAGACATTATTGCAGTGTGAATTGTGTCCCCCTCAACATCTATTTATCCACCTATCTATCCTCTATTTTATTCATTTCGAAGTCCTTTACTTCATTTCTTACCCTCATTTTTCATCAAACATAACAAACTCATGAAATGAGTAGAAAAATGTTGATCTCAAGGAAGCTCTCCCAAATTGAGCTTGAGGGTAATGTCAATTTAACTATGCTAGTCTAGAGAAATTGGCAATATAATATTGTGTTCTATCCATGCCAACCTTCCCATTAGTTTTATATGCACAATAACTCCAATAAAAATAAGAGTAAATTAACTATCTATACGAGTGAGTAGAGTAAAATTGAAATTATAATCAAGTTATTTCCATCATCACGAATAAATCAGCGAGCCAAATAATAAAATAACAAAAATAGAAATCAATTCATAGCTTTATCACAGTACTGTACAATAGTGTATAAAGTATACTGTATAAAGTGTACAAAGTGGAATGGTCCACGTGAATGCCTGTGAGTGAAAGTGATTGAGAGTGGAACATGCGCGCGCCTGCTCGTGCGTACGTTAGCCGAGAAGATTACTGTTGCGTCGGGGACGGTTGCTTGGTTGTAGTAATTGTAACTTATCGGGGTAATAAGACGACCAGGGTGTTTTGGACCCAACATCCCAGGCTGGGATCTCCCGGTTCTATAGTACTTCCCGGGCCGTCACCCGAATTCCGGCCATCAATTTCTCCGGAGACTTCCGGTAGTAGAAAGCAAAGGATCCGGTTGGACGAAGGAGTGGGAGAAGGAGAGAACTTCAAGGAGGATTGATAGGCGAGGTCTAGAAACAAAGCGACCAATGAGTGGAAAGGTAGGTGGCGAGGAAGGGGGGATCATCAACCTGAACTCATTCAACCCTTGGATCTGTTCTTGCCTTCAACCTTAATTGCGGACGCACTCGTTGATCAAACTAATATCTACACGGTTATCTATCTACCTGAAGACCCTAGATACTTTCCTACAGTATTTGAAATTCTCCTCAGTAGGAATTTTCTACAGTATTAGTTTTGAAAATTGTATCCTTCAAGGCCAGTTTCTTATACCTTAGCGTGATTTGTGGAAGAATCAAATTCGAAAACCAATTATGATTAATTAAAAAACGCAAGCATTTATTGTATGGAGCAACGAAAATCTAGGATACAGAAATATTCCGTTACTGCAAAACATATCAGGACATGAATGAAATGAATGGAAGGAACATTTCGTTATGAAATAAAATTCTTAATGCGAATTCAGGCTGCCTGTGAATACAAGAGTAGGTAGAAAATGGGAAGTCTGATGAATTTTGAAGGTCACCCCCCAACTCCTCTCCCCCATCACCCTACCTACTTACAAGCGTTTCAAAATTCGTGTAAATGGAATATTGTGACTCTTCCAGTATGGTGTGGTGAAGTTGTCTAATCTTTCCAAGGGAGATAGTCGAGAATTGTGACAGCAGATCCATTTGCGAAATTTTGAATGAGAATGAAGTTCTCCAAGAATACTCTTGAATTTGAATATTTCATTGCTCTTATCCACTAGTCCCATTTACTCGATTTTCTAAGAATATAATCAATCATGAAAGTATTCAACTTCCAAAAAAATTGTATGGACACTATCACTGCTCAGAGCTTCTTCATATGAGAAAAATTCCCAAGTTAACACAGGACATAGTTTACCGCGTTATAACAGTCTATGTCTTGTGGCATGTCTATGACTATGTATGGAACAAATTTGATAGGGTTCAAACTGAAATTAATTCCATAGACATACTCGCCTTGAAATTGAAGTGTTAGATACTAACTGACTCGCTACTTGCAAGACAAACATGAAAAATACATAGTTGACGTAGTTCAATATAGTTTAGAGATCAGTAAATTATTATCCAATAGAATAATATCTCTTGTTTGTTTGTCAATGGCTCAACAGACCAATGTGGGCTTAGGCCCACCAGTATATCAATACATCGAATATTCTCGTAACTACTGTATGTGATGATATTCAACTGATCAGTACAGCCCACATACCATCTGCTCGAGCCGTGATACCCAGATCCCATCAGTAGTACCCTACAGTGGAACAAAAACGCCTGAGATTACAACAGCATTACAAGCAGACCTTGTATGGCGCACCATTGATTGGTAATCGCATTCCAATGTGTTGTAGGACTCCCTGCACATTAGTGCAAACACGAATATCTAGGTAGGGATGATGGGGAATAGGGATGGAGAAAGTAGGTGTGTAGGAGTGATATGGGAAGAGAAAGTAAGAGAGAAAGGAAGAGAGAGTGAGAGTGTAACAGAAAGGAATTTGGGAATATGTAGATTCTATAGCCTACGGATTGGCTGGAAAGAGATGAATTAGACGAATAGGTAGAGGTATGGAAGTAGGAATAAAAGTAGGTAGAGATAGAAAAGGGATGGAGAAGCTGGTTGCGTGGAAGGGTTGAGGAGAAAATAAAGTAAGAGAGTGTGTCTGTGTGTGTTTGTGTGTGTGTGTGTGTGTGTTTGTGTGTGTTTGTGTGTGTGTGTGTGTGTGAGCGAGAGAGAGAAAAAGAAAAAGAGAGTGGTGAAGAGACTAGCTTAGGAATGAAAAGAGATTATGAAAGATGAGAGATGAATAGAGGGAGTAGAGATAGATAGAAAGGGATGGAGAAATTGGTAAGTAGAATACGAAGTGTGGAGAAGTAAAGTGGGGAAGTAAGAGAGAGTGAATAGAATTGGGAGAAAGATAAATACAGGGTTGTATTGGATATACGTATTGAAATACCAGGATTTGACGTTTTCATCACATTCATACTGCCTAGCTAGAAACTCTCACTGCTTTCCCTATTCACCAGTGAATTAGACAAGGATCTGCGGTTTGTTGACAAGGATAGAAAGCTTGTTTATCATTCCCACCGTGATCAACCTTGCGATTATCATTCGCTCTAATAATACGCGCGATCATCCGCTTATTCAGTTCGATTAGTTGTGTATGTTGAGGTTGGTGTGAGGAAACTGTGCTTGTTAGCGGAAGAAGGAATTTTGGTACATTCTCTTGACGTGCTCTTCCACTACAAGGAGTGAGACTTGTCCAGACTAACTACATTTATAGATACATTTATTGATATATGTTTTATAGATACATGTATATTCAAACATTATTTTATAAACTGCATTTATAGGCTAGTCGCGAAAGAAGAATGATCTAAATGATCACTCTGTTTTTTAATCTCTTGATTGATCGCTCTGTGATGTTTAGGACTCTTGTTGACGACTTATCGACATCATTGAAACTGAAAATGGTAGAAATCAACTTGCTGACTCCAGAAACGCATTATTGGAACCACCACAACGGTAGTGAGCAATTTTCCAGACCGCTATATCAAAATTATTGAGCATCCAATAGTCTTGATCCCATTTGAATACAGTATAATTCAGTCGAACACAGACTTCATAGAACTTCTAAGGGCCGGTTCATGAGCTCGGGATTTAGCCAAGTCCTAGACTAAAATGGTTGGCTACCGTAGCATCAACAAACGTTTGTCTCGACAGGTTAGTGGGTTAGCAGCATAGAGAGCCCTTACTCCATAGTGTCGAGGCTAACGTTTCTCGATGCTACGATGGCCACCTGCTGTGAAAACTTACACGAAATAGGCCTAAATTTGGAATCATGAAATAAACTCACTTTCAACATTGAATTGTTAGTAGTGAATGACCCGGTGAGCTCCCAAATAGAATAGTTTGAAAGGATGGATGATCCAGTGAACTCACAACATAGAAGAACTTAAATGAATTGCATGGTTAACCTCTAACCAATAGAATCGGATGAAAAAATAAAAGAAAAATTAACTGAACTATATACAGTATTAAAACCAGATACTAATTCTAAACACTGAAAATCCCCACTGTAACTTATCAAACCAACCCCCTATACAAAATTTCACATCTATTTTCACTTGAAAGCCTTATCTGATAGTGACTGAACAAGCAAACTCAGAACGTAGATTTACTTCATGTATAAACAACATATAGTGAGCTTACAACAACATAGAGTAAGTAAGAGTTAATGACCTTGAAGTTGTATAAAACCCAAGAATGCAAGTGACAATATTGAACAACCCCCTAGTCGCCGAACATGTACCTGCAGTCACTTAACACAACATCAGCCGTTAAAGTAAGAAGTAACCCTGATAGGGTGGCGTGGATTTATAGAAGGCAATAGGAAGCGTCTGTTGTACCTACAAGAGGATTGGCCAGCGCCTGAAAGCAATAAGAAGGGCTTAGGCTCACGTGGAACAAGGCGTAGTTGTTTGGGTCAATAAAGAGCCGACCAGGAATGAGCTTCTGGCTAGAACGCAACGTAGTTGCACAGTTTAATTTGTTCCCCGAGGTTTTCTTGTCCGGGAAAGTAAATTCATTTCCAAGACAGGCGTGCAAAAAAGAGCTAAGATAATAACTGGAGGTGGTGGGTTGTTGTCCTCCCAGGAAAGGGGATTAGTGAGAGACTTGTCATCATCTGTGCCTCGGCCTCCATCACTACCAGACAGCTAGTCTACCGTGTCTTGCTCTCCCGCGGCTCATATTTAATTCATGCCGACATGCAAAAAATAACGTCCTGAGCTTCTTCTGCCACCACCAGTGCTGTCAACACGTTCCCTGTACGCTCAAGACGTTCTCTTTTTTGTTTTCTGTTCTTCTTTTGCATGTCTTCTTACGTCTTGATGTCGTTTCTTTAATTTTAAATTTCTCAACACCCTCTCAAATCTAGTTGACGTCTTCATCTCACACCAACTTGATAAAGTGTACGTTCACAACAGCCCATTGTTTTTCTTCTAGAATACACAATATTGATTTCTCCTCTGGATATATAATATTATGCTATTGCTCCCACTCCAGTTCCGACATGCAGTCATGAGGAGAAATAATCATCTATAATATTATGATTGAAGAATAAGGCTAGGCGGTTAGTCAAGACAAGACAAGACGACGACATTAGTCACAGTAATTCACATGGCTGCTTTACAGTAGCCAGCACACCAATGCAAATGACTAATCGGTGTGTGCTGCTTCATAAGCAGCTATGTGAATTACTGTGACTAATTTAGTCTTGTCTTGTCTTGACTAACCGGTGTACGACTAGCCTTAGCTTCTTCAATGGAACAAATATGAAATATTTTAATCCGCCCAATAAGATCAATTCTAATTCAATTCATATTCATGATTGACAATGTGTCATTCAAATTACAATTATTCATCATTATAGTAGTTACCTCTGAGTTTTATCTGGAACCACTGTATGGTGGGAATAATTGACTCACTCTTCAACTGAGAATTGAATGAATTAAGGTTCAAAACGTTTGCCCCTTGTAGTTTTTATTGTCCCTGGTATTCTATTGGTCATGTGCTATCGAATAAAAACCTAATAGAATACTCGAAACTAACAACTGGTATCTTGACTGATAATGAATAAATTGATTCTAACTAAGGCTTTTAAGAGCAGTTGAACTTCCTGAGATTTACTATGCTTTCGACAATAACAATATGCTATGCTTTCTACAAATACAATTCAGAGTGGTTATGCTTTTCTACAAGTCTTGTTCCAGAATAGATATTTTTTGAAGAATTGAATTATCTTCTTCTAGAATAATTGACCAAATCGAGTTCTCATCCAATTTGTACTTTGCCATAGACATAGCAGGTTATCCTATAAAACCAATCCATTTAGTTAATCTGAGTATTGAAATTACTCAATAAATTCATCTTATTGGTGCTGCTGAGTCATGGAAATCCCAAACGTCAACGCTTATCTCAATGCTGCGTAGCTCATTCGTGAAAAGAGTGCAAACACGAATAATGTTTTATTCCACACAGTTCATGAATTAAACATGCCTCTCGAGATACCTTCCAGCTTTTGTTGTTCCTTCGGTGATCATAAAATAAGTAGTTGGGTCCTTCCTGGTTTATATGACATGCTGGCTTCTAAAACTATAGTCTTGAATCGTGGCTTGATACCAAATACTGTTGTATCCGGAACAATTTATCTCCATGATTGCCAAAAATTCATTTCACCTGAATGGCAGCCTGAGTTCCACGTTCAATCACGCTCATATCACCTCCAAAATTTATCATTTCTCCATCTTTCATTTGCAGTATGCATTGCGCCTAAGCATCACCTCTTACCAATACCAACTCAAATATATTATAATCCAATTCTACTACTTCAATCTACCCAATCCCAATTACTGATTCGATAAACATTCTCCATAGTATCCTGCTATCAAATAAAGTAATTGATAGAAGATTCCGGCCTCATATTAACGATTCAGCTTGAACTAATTCTTTGTCGATTGAAACAATTCCAATTAATTTATATCAAGTGGACTGAATCATTTCCAGTATCAGAAAATATAATGAATAACAGTGCATGTTTTTCAAAATATTGTTGACATAAATTCATCACTATATACACTGATAAGCAGGTCTCTAACTTTTCAATATTTCTCATTGGATTAATTGTGCTTTAATATTTAGGGTGCCTCAACAATATTTTTCAATTAGGCTACCTTTTGTTTTATTTTATCTACATTTTGTATCATTTTATAATATGGATCAAGCTATTTCCCCTATAACTTCCTCCATGTAAATCATACTTTGAAGATGAATGAAGATGTGAGTAACAGTTAGTTAAAGGTTTTTAATTCTTTGAATTCCACTGATTGCTTTTTTTGACTTTTCAAAGCTTGTAGAATGCACCACATTGAATCATCCTGACTTTAACAATTTCGACTGTCATTGTGTACGCCCTTGAGCGATCTGAGAGTGAAAGAGGCTATTAAGCGAGGTGAGTTTCCCAACTTCCAAACAAACCTTAATTTTTCCCATCATCCATGACCGGTGGAAGGGATTGGCACCCTGCAGCGCTTCTGGAACGATAGGGGTGGAGAGTTGACTATGGAAATATCCTTGAGCGTTCATGTTTCCGAGGTTTTTGAGAGTTTGTTAATTTTGTTTTTCATTTCTGTCGACTTCTCCCTCTTCGTTTAGATTTTTTCTGGGTGAAAAAAATGTTTTCATTTCATTTCGTCGACTTGTTTTCATAGCAGGCGCATGCTAGGTCTTCTAGCACTGCCGTGCTCCAACTCTCCGGGATGTGTTTCACACAGTGACGAGCGAAATTTCCTTTGCAAAGTAGTAATAAAAAGGTGGGAGAGTTTTCCCCTCTGCTTCCTCCACTCGGGAGGTTTTCCGGAATGGAAAATCAGCCCAAAAAGCTTCAGGTTTCCCGGCTGGAGTTTCCCCAACTCCCTAATCTTGCCGAAACCGACTCCTCTGCAATCTTTCTCGTATAAATCCTGGCCACGAGGACGACGATATTCAAAACTCTCGCAACTTCCTGCCTCTCACACGCACACTTCACACACCTCATCTTTTTTCCACCTTTTCCAGCGGCATTCGCCCATTTTTCCTATTACCGAGATAACTTTCCTCAGCTCTGTAATTTATCCCGGTTACATCCCATCTCCCGGCTACGTCCTATATTTTTCTCTCTTAACCCTCCCTTCCCCCCGGCCATTCTTCCCCCTTTTCAATTACAGGCAATTTTCTCTCCATTTAAACAATGTCTCGGCTATTATTCACGATGATTCCCCCTCTTCCAAACCTCTCACTTCTTCTCATCTCTTTTTTGCTTGATCCTTTTCATTTTTCCATCTCCTCATCACTCCTTCTTTGTTTTCTATTCTCCTATTTTCCTAATCTTCTCTCACATCCTCCTTATTCCATTATCCTCCACACCATATTCCTCTCTGTTTTCTTTCCTTATCAACCGTTTCTCTTTTTCACCTTTTAGACCTCATCATCATCTCATTCTTCCCCTCTTTCTCATATTTTGCCCTTCTCCTTCTTATCATTTCCATCATGCTCTCTCTCTTTACACATCATGATCTCCTTCTTCCTATCTCTCCTCCTTATCCTTTTTCTCCATCGTTCAGGATTATAATTTTCGACCTCCCCCGTGTTTGCAAACGAGTAAGTATGCGGATCCCTGAAAATGTATACTATATCAGATGGAACAAGGCTTATGAACTCTGATCTTGTTCCTCGAATGGTCCATTTCCTTAATTATAGGCATTGTAGAGAAACTAGACTGTGAACCCTTTTCTTAATACATTTATTTTTTAAGTAACTTTAATATCACTCCAAAGCCTTGCTGAATGAATAGAATACATTTCTGAACTGAACTGAATGAATAGATTTTTGCTTTTTAAGAGAGAAGATTTTCATCACTGAATCACTACTGGCGAGTTTATTATTTATCAATCTCAAAGTTATAAGAAGTAGATGAATTCCCAATTCATCTTGAAAAAAGTATAAAAAATAGAATCTTCATTATCCAAGAATAGATATAATAAAACCACTCTGATAATTATTGTATATTGATATCAAAATCTTAAGTATCTGAAATAGGTGGCCTCTTGATATTTCAAAATAAAATAATTTGTTAGACTATTACGTTGACCAAATGTACCTTTCAAATAGTATTTGAGGGGAATTCGGATTGTTCCATTACAATTTAAATTATATGATGTACTACGATCAGTAATAATTTATATGAAACAATACACAAACTTTGTGAGTCAATTGATCCAGTCAATTTATTACAGTAAACAATAATGTATCATTACAGATAAAATGGAATTGTTCCATCATTCAATTTTCACTGCTGAAAGTAGATGGTTACCTAATATTGGTCCACCAAAACCAGCACTAGAAAATTGGTTGAAACTTAATCATTTTTCGTTATTACTCACTCATTAAAACATGTTTATTGATCAACAACCAACCCAACGCTATGGCTACCTGTCTGTAATCAACCGTCGACTTGAAAATGAAACGAATACACAACGCCACCTACTGGCGAGGTGATTATTTATCAATTTCAAAATTGGAAGTTTGTACAGCCCTGAGCTGGAATGAGATGATAAGCAAACATTGTTATAATTTGCGTAGACAGGAGAATATAAGAGAGCCTGGAGCTGTTTACGTTGTGAGCCGGAGTGAGATAGTAGGGAGGAGAGAGGCAGTCACAACAAAATAACAAAACACTACTGCGCATGCTTAGTTTATGCGCTCTGTATTTACGTTATGGACGCATAATGATACGAAAACAATATTCAAAATTTGAAACGTGTACCTGCTATTTCATTCAACACACCTGTGTAAGAATACAGAGTGCAGTTTATAATGCAGTTGGTTGTTCGAAATAGCACGCTGAAAAAGCAATTCATTTATAGTCTTCATGTTGAAAATACTTGTCAAATTCATGTTTTAGAATGGACTAGAGTACGTCGAGAAACATTTATCTACACTGCCCAGAATATACTGTACGAGTATATTTTGTTTAAAACTCTATTTGTTTATATTCATGCATAAATCGTCATGCAATAACGTTCCCAGCAGTATTATATCACAGCATTTATTTATTCTGTAGGTTTGAAAGGACTCAACTAACTAAACGTATAGCAGGATTCTTTTAACTTGTCAGAGAACAGCTAATTCAACGTTAGTAAACGAGCGTACATCAATCAGCTGTTCTCTGACAATTTAAAAGAATCCTGCTATACAGAGAGCAACATAACTTCATGTTTTCTTTGTGATGACCACTAGTTGAAGAGAAAATGTAAAACTCTAAGATTTTAGGACCGACCTAAAAATTTATTTGTGGGTGGTTCGGTCCCAAATAGAGATCAAAGATCCATTCATACCCCATCATTATCATCACTTTTTCCATCTCTCAAGCAGAGGACTGTCTGATAAAATAGCTTTTGTGGGTATCACCACAGAAAATAAAGTCAGATGGTACTCCTAGATTATAAATTGAACGATTTTGTACAATTATTACAAAATAGGCCGTAGGCCTATATGGAGGCAAATAAACACTACTTCAATGGAGACTACTTTTAAAGGAGTTTCCTCTCACCTAGGTCAGTTTTTAAATTATCCACTAATATTATAATGAGTGATCCACCTACTTTAATTACTAATGATATAGTTGTCCGGTGCGGAGCAACAATTGAAATGGCAGAGGACAGAGAAGAATGGAGGAGGCTAATCTACGAGGCAAAAAATCGACTGAGATTTGTGACGCCCCAGCAGTAAGTAAGTAAGTAAGTAAGTATAGTTATAGTAATTTAGTAGTAGTGATTTAGTTTAATGATATATTATTTCAGTGGAAGATCAGAAATAATGAAACATGTATTAGGTCTGAGCTGTTGTTAATACATATAACTTGATCAATATCACGAATAGCTATTATCATAATAGCTATTATCTTATTCGATACCATGATATTTGCTATGGATAATGGGAGATTGTAAAAAACCTTTATGGAGACTCACTTCTATTACAGTTCATCCTTGTCACGTAAATGAACGGTTCGATTGACACTCACCTGAAAGAAATGGAGAACAAAATTAGTGATCCATCGAACAGACTAATTTCATAGAAACAAGATATTTTAAGCTACTTCATTCATTTTTGTTGAACATTGATAATAAGAATGGAAAAATGATTTTCCTCTAACATCTATACATAATATTATCATGATGTAAATATTATTGAATTATTACATAGCTTCAACTGTGTATCCTCGAGGTTTTGAATAAATTTAGGTATTGTAAAAAGTTATCCTACTACCCTACAGAACCCATGAAAGAAATATCAGCTTCCACAGCATGAACACAACAACCATTGTTGGTTTCAAGAATAATATCGCATGTAGAGCAATTAATTTTTATCACCTACCAACTAGCTGCGTTTTTACCGTGTTAACCCCTTCTAGCAAATATGTATGGCAGCAAAATTTAACGACTTACTGGCCCATTCCCACGTTTTATCGTGCAATAAATCCAGCCAGAATATACTTTAAAATTTATCGACGCTCACGTTGAGGGAATGAATGTACAGATAAATGTTCACACAGAGCTAATCGAATTGAATTTGATCTATACTGCACTACGCCGATGATTTCAAGATTTATGTTATTGGAGACAGCATGTGACGTTCTCACCCCTTCAGAAGTCCCTTGTAATTCGATTTTGGGGGATTTGTTTTGTGTTGAGACAACTATGGATGAAGTGGATGCACGGAAATAATTCCGCTTTCATGTGTCATTGCCATATAAATGAGAGAACACCAACATAACTTGTGAAAACTATATGAAGTATAAGGCTAGGCGTACACCGATTAGTCAAGCCAAGATAAGACGAGATTAGTCACGATTAGTCACAGTATTTCACATAGTTGCTTATGAAGTAACACACACTGATTAGTCATTGCAGTGTGTGCTGCTTCATAAGCAACTATGTAAATTACTGTGACTAAAGGTGACCAATCTTGTCTTGACTAACCGGTGTACGCCTAGCCTTACTCACTGAGTATTGTCTCATATTGTCGATAAACTATGTAGACCTTGACAGTTGAAATTGAATCGATAATGATTGGAAAACATCAAAGAGAACTGAGAAGAGATAAAAAGGAGATGGAAGGAGTTCAAAAAACTTTATATAGAACGCAAAGCGCTTCGAATTCACGATAGCAATCAATGATCTGCATTTCTACACATTATAATAATATGTACAACAATTTCTTTCTTTTTTTCCCTGCTATGGTGATGCCCACATAAGCTTTCAGCTTTATATTCATTGTGATTGGAATCGTTCACTCGGAAATAGAAAAAATATTCTAATGCCCGGTTTTTCAGTCGCTTAATAGACAGTTTATGGATCCAATAGTACTATTGAATCAATAACCATGTGATTTCAAATGCATAGAACAAGTTATTGATTCGATAAGTTTATTGAACGACTGAAAAACCGGGCATAAGTAAATAGAAAAACCAGAAAAGGTCAGCATTGATTCAATAAGTTTATTGAACGACTGAAAAATCGGGCATAAGAAAATGGAAAACCCAGAAGAGGTCAGCATCCGTTTTACTATGCTTGCAAATCTTGATGTCGTTAATGCTTGAGCCAAATCCACTCTGCTCAACCGATGATGACAATGATTCTCAACCCCCTTTCCCCCCGACCACTAGCTTTGATTATAGTGATGATACTAGGTGCGTGGTGCTTCAACTAGCCACAGCAGTAAAGCGAAAACCCTTCTCAGAACCCAACACTCATCCAGATGACGACCCAGTCACCAAGCAGTGGACCCGAGGGGTTTACGACCACCACAACACTATACGGAAAGTGGAACAGCATAAACTGTTGGCTACTCTCGTTACGTCACGGCCCGTCATCCCCAGAGGGCGTTCAACTCCAGGGTCTTCTGCTCTTTGGGGGCATCGTTGACTCTGCTCTGTTTCTTATCGACTTCTCTGTTCTAGCCACTGGGAAAAGACATTACGGCAACAGTGGGATTTGTTGATAGTATGTGAGAGATTGGGAGTAATAGTGTGAGGGGGATATTGGATGCGGATGGTAAATCTATGAGGTGTGGGAACAAATTTTGATGTTATGAAGAGATAATATTCTATATTTGATAGTATTTAGAAGTAGAATATTGTTATTAATGAGCACTGAATTTTTCAATATGATGAATACTAGATCAAAAAGAAATCGCTCATATCGGAAGACTGGATTGCAATACTGAGAGTGGGAAGTTCAAATGTCGAATGAGAAGATTAGTTACAGAGTCGGAAATGAGTGGTGGATATAATAATGATGTAAAGATGGAATTAATACTGATAGCAGGTCGAACATTTTTGAATAGGAAGGGTCAATCTAGGGTCAACGGAAAGGTGAAGAAGGTTGATTAAAAAATCTATTTTGAAAATTAATTGGATATTGAATCAAAAACATGTTAAGTAGTATAAATCAGGATTGAAGAGTAACCGGTGTTAATGATTTCTAGTTCAACTTAATAGAGTTTGGTAGACTTATTCTCAAGCCATTATCACCTATTAGCCATTATCAAAGAACCAATCAGAGCTCCTCCATTGCAATGAATTTAGTAGATTCATTGGCTCATTGAAAACTTCACTTTTTCCCATCAGATTAGGAACACGTCATCATCTTACAAATATAAGGTATTCATCGGAGAATTGTTCTTACAATAATTGTTGGTTTTGTAACGGAAATAGTATTTTGATAAAGCAACGAACGTCATCAAATAAGACTTTTCAGCTTTTTTTGTAACAAGACTTTCCTTTTTTGACTTAAACAATCATCTCCCTTGAAATTATATAGTACGTGTTGCCAGCCATCAAATATCTATTCCCTCTTCTCAATGCACAATAACTCGATTCCCCTAATACACTAAAAACTCTTATCATCGATAGTACCGATAATTAATCCCAGCTGTACTCGATAGTTGAGGGTCAACTATAAAATAAAGGCCATATTAACGACCCTAATATCAGCTGGCAACAATGTTCATGTGTTCCATAAGGTATCGATCCCGTAGAGAGTAATACCAGACGAGCTCTCAGACTCTCCTGAAAATTTACGACGTAAGTTATAGAGAAGAACGTGACAAATACAGGATCCCATTTTATTTGTTCAACGAAATCAGCTTTGTGCGAATATTTCATCGGCCAGTTATCTGTATTGCCACGTATAAAAATATTTTCCTGTCATAAAATATTTTACGATGGGTTGTATCGAGAGCAGTTGCGAATTATTTCTTCCATACTCCACCACCCTACACTGTAGAGGGCGATACATTTTCGATACCAGGTTTTTCTGAGAGGTGAAGGAGTTACATTGGATAAAATTTCCAATGTATGATAATTATATACTGTACATGGATTTCAATAATACATTGAAAGAAGAATTATTACCTTGCAGTATTGGTTGATGATATCATCAAATTCTTTTAGAGAACTCACACTGAGCATCTTCTCATACTATTATTAATAGACTCTTAAGATTTGCATTACCATTGAAAACTTGTGAATGTGAAAGAGTACTGTAGAGTCAACTAGAATAAAGTACTTTACAATATTGTGGAGTTTGTCAATTAAAATGATTTTGTTGATTTTTTTCGCTGGGGATGATGCTGCCCACATAAGCTCTAAGCTTGTAATGGGAAGGATGATGATGACAGATGAGTTGATGACTATTACACATTGTAATACAAATAAATTCAAAATATAATTATTAAGTACATTCTGTAATGTCTATTATATAGAACAACAAACAATAGTATTAATACTAGTGCGAGCTATCCTATTCCATCAGAGCGTTGACACCTCATCAGCATAGAGCCAAATCTGAAGCTTTCTATTACCATTCCAGCACTTGTATCGCAAACAAGCCATTCCCAAATTGAGATTTGCACAGGGGACAAGAAGCGCGCTTGTAAGCCCCTAGATTTGGGTTCGCGACTTCTCTCTTTGTAAATATTCACAGTCGACAACACTGGTGTTAAAATGGAAATTACTTTCAACAGCTTGACATTCAACTCCAAGTCGTAATCCTTGTTGATATGACTTTGTTCAAGCTCCTGCTGTCTTATGAGCTGCTGTCTTTCTTAGCACCATCTTGTCTCTGTCATCTCACGTGTCATTGTGTTTCTCCTCTTCGTTTTTCTTTTATTTCTTCCCATTTCGCTCACTTGCCTCATTCGCAATGATTTCACTTTGCTCCCTTTCTTGGATTACCACCCCAGAGTACACCACTTGCCATCTTCCTATTTATAATTAATTCTGTCAACTCAACTTCCCGTCACTCTCACTCTCTCCTCCTCCGTGTTCATTGTTCATTTCCTTCTACTTTCCCTCTCATGACTTCTTTCATCTCATATCCTTCTTTACCAAACAATTTATCATTCTTTTCACACTTTGCTTCCACACCAGCTTGTTTTCTTTACCCCTCTTCCTGTCTTCTTCTCATTCCCACTCATCTACATCACATTTCTTCACTATCTTCATGTTCCTGTATTCTCCTTTCTTTGCTCCCACAAATATTCATCTCCTAGCTATCAATCATGATTTTGTCTCATCTTTCTCTTTCTCGTTCTAACTGGTTCCTTCTCACTTACACTCTCTTTCTCCATCATTGTTCTAGGTCTTATAGAACAAGAGATTATGGCAACTCATTTAAACAATAATAGCGTAAATATCACATTTTCGTCAATTGGTATTTTCCAGTACCAATGAGTATTTTCAATTTTGTTAATTGGTTAAATGAGTATTCCTCACTTGACAATAATACAGTAAAATATGTGTGTCTGAATAAAAATTACATTGAAATTCCTCATACATGAATAACTATAGTCACACATTCGTTGAGTATTCATATTTTTTTCTTGAAAACATAAAATAAAATAGTCAAATTCAACAATTCTGTTGTCTATTCACGTCATATTTATGTTATTGTTCGTTAAATGTCACAGTAATTTAATGAATTATCCTTACATCCAAATGAATCCTTACACATGGCCATTCTACTCATTCGTCCATTCTCATTTTCCAATTTACGTTCTATAGACTTTCCAAGCACTTCTCTCTCCCGGTCACTATCTTCATATTATGATTCCCGCTTCACTTTCTCTTTAAACTTATTCTTTCTATTATCATTTATATTCTCATTTTCCATCTTCTTTGTCTACAAATTTATCACCAATTCCTCCCTAACACTTCACTTTTATACTCACTTTCACTCTTCCACTCTTATACTTACTCAACAATATATACACTATCTTACTCAACAATAGTCCTCTCTTTTTAAACTATTTTCTTCCAAGAGAAAATCCAGCATTATGCGAAGAAGATGCTCCCGAATATCACACCAAATCCAGCATAATGCTCTTCTTTCTCTTCAGAGGCGTAAAGCCTCGTGAAACGCCATGCAATTGACGTGAGAGAACGCCAACGCAAATAAGAACAAGTGAAAATGATGGAAGGGATTTCAGAATCCAAAATTCCTCTGTAGCACCCTCATCATCACCATCAAATAAAGCATCATCTGAATCCCAACGTACTCAAGAGACGAAATGTGGCAGCTCCAAGACTTCACAATTCTACTGCTATCATTATATGTACAGAACAGTGTGCTATACATTTCCCTCTTCACAAAAACAGATGTTGTTGGCATTTACATGTAAATTGGTGGATCGTAAGGACTGTTCCAATGGAAAATAGCTCCTTCACATGCACTCACACACAAACATGAGCTAACTTGAATATGCATAGCACAAAATAGGATCGCAAAATACTAAAAACGGTTATGTTCCCCAACATTGAAGCGGGAGCGTCTTCTTAACTGAATTTCCCTCGAGAACTCAGCATCATTCTGTCGAGACAAGTCGTCACTGTTTCACAATCTAGTGATTCATGGTAACAGCTCTGCAGTGAAAGAGATGAGGAATACGTTTTAGTCTTAAATGCATATTGAAGGTTGACTGTTGGAAGAGACTCTCCAGTCTTAGCTCCACCCAATATAAGAAAATATCTTAATTTCATTCCATATTCATGAATCCAGCTATCATATTCATATTTATTTGTCAGATATATGAATTGACGCTTCAAGCTTGGAACGTCATCTGATATGTGGATCACGATACTGTTGAGAATCGAAGAAAAAATTGTAAAAGGCTAGATTCAAAGAGAAAGCATACGCAAGCATATAAATCACACGCTTGCATACGCTTTCTCTATGGTAGAATTGAAATGTAGAATGTTTTGAGTGGAAGCAAGTGAATAAGAATATTTATTCTATTCACCTCAAGTAGAAGTATAATAAATGTACGAGAATATAATAATTGCTTAGATACTTTATTTTTACGAAAATTGATGCAGATGATCCTATTATTGCAAAGAAGTGAAATGGGATTATATCTATCTCTTTCCACAATTTGGGACAAAAATCACGAGAAACTGAGTAAGAGTAATTGAAGTAATGAGTGACATTGACCTACGAAATTGATAGCATAATAATTATAATTGGATTCAAGCTCGAAATTTCTCAATTACTAATAATTTTCTTGAAAAATTATCAATCTCTCTCAAATTAATGTCCATGAGATTTGGAAATACATTTAGTACTCGCTCTAAGAAAGATTACCCCCATTATGATATTATTATTATTTTCATTTTTTTTTTTTTTTTGAATTCCAACATAATACGTCACCACCTGGATAGAAAAGTGATTATATAGACAGAAGTATGATGCAAACAATTGAAGGAATGTAGACAGAAGTGACATTAAGTCCTCACAGTGCATGTGACGTAGAGACAAAAAGGTTGAGTTGGAAAGTACAAAGTTATTTTATCAAAAATATTTCCAAAACAACATGACACAGTATCATAAAAATGAAAACATATCGTAGGAAGAGTCAGAGCAACATGAGAACATATAAATAGAGGACTGCTGGCGTTGATGTCGAAAGATAAACCGTTATCCTCTCATAATGTAATAATATTTTATGCAGTAAATTTCGGGGGAATAGGGGAAATAAATAGGTATGTTATTACCGTCTTTCCCCCGTTGGAAACTTGATGCAGTCGCAACAGTGTGAGAGAAAGATGAATTTGCTGGAAAGGGAGAGGAGTAGAGGGGGAAAAGTTGGATGGAGGGTGGGAGAGAGGAAATAAGAGGGAGGAGGGGGATGTGTAGCAATATATGAGATGTGGGCCCTCGGGGGAAAGTACACAGTTGACATCCAATTAGTTAATGTGAGGATGCCACCTCACTCTCGACTGGATTCCCCCCTATGCCCCCACAGCATCCATTCACCTTCCACTACAGCACGTCACCATAAGCAAACACACTCACTCACCACACATACACATACACATGCGAATTCTATACACTGGTATGAAGTCATAATAGTGGGAAGGTACCACAGGGTCACCAAGCCAAGGCTAGTATGCAAACAGGCTGTGCTGCCTTGCTTACTGCTGCAAATACCACATAGTGATAATAATATAATGACAGAGTTCCTCAAAACATCGATATTTTATTCTATCGATGTATCGAGCAGCCAAACATCGATGATTTTTGCTATCAATTCCAAATCCTCAAACATTGAAGTAACAGTCTCGGATTTTAAAATTCCTAAATAAACGTGTGAATATCCAATGATGAAGCTAAGATATCAAGATTCAGCATAAAATAACACTAAAGGGGGGATACTCTGGACAGTGGAGGGTACCGTTTCCCGATCCTTATCTTGGATTTTTGTATTCAAATTCAATGATTATACAATGATTAGTATTACCAAGCATAAATTTCAGATCGTAATTATTTTCTAGGTTGTTCATTTGAATGACAAGATCTCGCAGAATAGGCTTTTTGTCAATTAACAACTTTTCTAGCTCTAAGAACGTAAACATTTTCAATTTCCCTGTCTTTTAAATCCTCCGTCATAACATTTGATCTGGAAACATCAATATTAAGACTATTCAAATACTTTTTCTATAAACAGCACATCGAAACTCATAAAATTGTATTCTTATTTGGTACACCCAATTGTGCATTCTGAAGTGGTTTTAGCATAAAGGTTACATACTCCCTGCCCTAAACATCCTCGGTAAATATCCTCCATTACATCCATCCAAATATCCTGGCAATATCCTCGCAGTACATCTTTCCGTAATTACCTCGTAATCACATGGTTCTATTTAATATGAATAACGAATTCAATTGAAAATTTATTTATTCTGCACATAACAGTTCACAATCATGATTTTAATGTTACAATTTACAATTAGTACCATAAAACCAATTACAAAAATTCTACTACAGAGTAACAATAAGATAACTGCAAAATAGAATGCGCAAACCTAGGCTTAAAAGCCCGAGAGAGGTGTACTACCCAAATTTAATTGAAGCTCCATAATGTATCATCAAATATAAACAGTAAATTGATTCACGGAATTCTAATGATTCAACAACTGATAGCTTGATTCTCTGCATTCCAGTAACGTATCAACTATCCCCCAGTAAGACACACACGTCCAACTACAGCAATCAGCCGTCGAAATCTCTGACTTAGCAGGATATTAACAAGGTTGGCGTAATCGAATCGAATCGAAGCATCGACATGAAGTCAATAGGTTATGGGTGTCGTGCTGACCATGTTGATAATGGACAAGGGTGGGAGGTCGACCAGTTAGCCGGTTCCATATTGGACATCAAATCTGTTCGGGGGGTCGACAGCTCAGCTCTGCTGGTCCCCTACACCTTACATGTCTCTAACACGTTGTTAGCGCTGGCATCTGTCACGGCCACTACTGACCATTTCCTACTCGCAAGAAATGATTGTTGCAAAGAGTAAGTCAGGGTAGGATCTTGGTAGAAACTGTTTCGAGTAGAAATTTTTGGCAGCTGTAAACAACTAAGAAATAGGATAGTGCCTATAGGCATGGAGATGAATATTTGAAAGGAACTCAATAAATTTTATACTATCCAAAGCTGAGAGTTAGGAACGGATTTTTGGTAACTTTTGTTAGGCTGTGAGTGAATTCAAATCAGAGCAAGAAACTCATGAAGAGAAAAAGTTCTAAAAAGATGTCAAAAAAGTCTCTCTCAAAAAAAGTCTAAAGATGTCAAGAAATCTTCACTAGCAATGGATAGTGAATTGTTGTACAAGTTTTTCCTCGACCCGAAGCACACAATCACAAAGAGTATAATGGATAATGATCCTAGTTCGCTATAGTGTAAGTTGGGATTTTTTGGTAGCGGTTGCCAGACTTTTTTAAAAGCCTTGTTTGGAATCTATCAATAATGGAATCAAAATACATAAACAATGATTTGTACATAACAAGATTAAAAAAAAAAAATACGACCAACAATTAGCATTTTTCGGGATGGAATTCCCAGATCAAAACAACTTTTTCAAGCCACCCTCCACTTCCACAGCGATTTGAAACCCAATAAAATCCGGCTAGTTCAGTGTGTAAACTAGTGGAGGGAGACACAAACTAATGCGCCCCAAATTACAGCTCTCGCGCGCTGTGCATTAGTGAATTACGTATCTGGCCAATTTATGAATCGGACCATGAAATTGGACAGCGAATATTAATTAATGCGAGCGGCACAACACACATAGCAACAGAGCACTGTGCTCTTCCGCGTACATAGAACACGAATATAAGCCGTTTAAAATGGCCAATAAGGATTACGGCCGACGTGTTGAAATCTGCAGTAGGTGGATGGAAGAACCAACCTCGCTGCACACCATTAGTAAACATACATCACGCGGGATTGGGCGTGTAGTGTGCGTGCGTGTATGCATGTATGATGAGTGTGTGAGGGTGTGCTTGACCGAGTTCCTGATGAGATTCACCAGGCTGTGGTTTCCCCCGATACACCGTTGAAGCCCATTTTTATCACTGACAAATTACTCTCTCTCATTTCTCTCGTTTGTTTCTGTTTCTCTCACGTACTTATTCATCCACTCTCTCTTCACTCCTTCATCTTCACTCCTACTACTCAAACTTTATCGTACTTGATATATTGGGATTCATACTTGGTATATTGAGGTTTATACTTGGTATATTGAGTTTCATACTTGGTATATTGAGGTATATACTCAGTATATTGAGTTTTGTACTTGGTATATTGAGGTTTATACTTGATATATTGAGGTTCATACTTCGTATATTGAGGTTTATACTTTGTATATTGAGAGTTATAATTGGTAAAATTGAGGGTTTCATGGCGAGGTGGAATTACCTACGGGTCTCTCAACTGATCAAAGCCACACTCAATACTCGTCTATCTTTAACAGTAACGACTGGCATATTTAATGATACTTATAATTGTTATTGAAATATAATTTTCATGCCCACTACACATTTGTGCTTTTATTATTCTTACAGCTTAATTTGAATGTTTGTGATGAAAACTGAATTCTCTAAAATATGATCCAACCAAATCAAAGATGAATAGTGGACATCAAATTAATGTTAAATGAAAAACAATCATCCTTCACGTCTCAATAATGATACTAACTATTCTATCAAACGAAGTGCACTCTGTCGTGTGAACCTTTAGAAATATGATAAAGTTGATAATATTAAGCACTATATGTGACATGAAATGTAAGAAACACAATCAACGTCCTACTAAAAGACGCTGCATCACTTGAGAGTTAAGTTCAAGTTGACGATGATTGATGAATTCTGATTACAAGGGTTGCAATAAGTCGAGGAAATGAACTAAAACGAGTAACTGGAAATACTTCCAAGAATAAAAACACTACATTTCGGAAAAAGCTCATTCAACACAATTAACGGACTGTAATGATTTCTCTCATTACTGATGACTAGATCACAAATTAGATATGGACTTGATGAATCGTCCCCACAATTGGGAACCAACACTTTAATTGCACGAAACACAAATTTCCCAACTTGGAAATACTCGAGACTGTAGTTTGTTGTAGATTGGATGGGCAAACGTAAATCACCTATATCAGCAGTCTCAACAAATTAATAGGGAAATAGGGATTGTAATTGTTATCTCGGACAGAGGGATATTGTATTTGTCAACGTGGAGGAGAGACCCTCAACACAGATGCCTTGTGGACACAGAGGGGTAGGGATGATGGTATCTCTAAGTGGATGCAAAGGCTCTCGTGAGGATGGTATGGAGTGTTCCTTATCTGAAGCTCTCTCTCTTTCCTCCTCAACACTCGCTCTCTCTCACTCTTATCTTTCTCTCTCTATTCTCCCCTCTCTCTTGATTCATCTATCTCTCTCACACACCCACGCAATCTACTCCTTCATTATACTGTACACAAACCCAACCATTCTCGAAGCATTCTCAATAGCCTCAGTAGCAATTCCCCCTCCCCTTCCCCCTTTGACCCCTACTTTCCTCCTCTTCCCATCTTTCCCCTACAATTCCTTCTTCCTCAAAGCGTTTTATTCCCCTTCCCCCGCCTTTCAAGCGTCTATTTGCACGTTAATTGCGCGTTCGACTTGCACTCAGCTACAGTCAAATATTATTCTTCCGTCGGCAAGCCTCTCTCTCCTCTCATAGCTCCCCAATCATTTGTTCTACTGGTGGAAATAATATCTTAACTACAGCTGACCTCACAGGATACTCACTCACCCCTAACAGTTTGTTTTGTCTCATGTTACATTCATATCCTCACATGAATCTTCGTGTTTACTCATACGACAGGAATACGGAATAAATTTTAATTTCCTTTATCAGACAGTGACAGGACTGAAGAGTTCTAGATCTTGTGATTTTATGGAACAATAAACATGATTTCATAGATTGAGGTACAAGATTGGCAATCTTTCTAGGAGTATGAATTTCCTTTCGGAGTATGTTCGATGCAAATTCAAATGATCTCTTTCTCCATCCATGTGACAGACATGTCATCTTTTTACATAAAGATAAAAATCTTCAAGGATTCATCTCAGTCAACTCACTGGATTTTGACACTTCCAAACTTGCTGAGTACGAAACTGGCTCATCACGTTCTTTCTCGTCGAGTTGCTATTCCTCGCCAAAATGATAGCTGACCAATAACCCACCCCATTGGACCCAAGTCATTCTCACTTGGAGGCTTCACCAGAAGTTTCAACCCTCATTTCAACCCTCAATCCCCTCTCTACCACCCGTCTATCCTCTCAAATCCTACAATCTCCTCCTTATTCTTCCTCTCCTACTCTTACTTAGCTTTATTCTTCTTTTTCTTTTGCTCCTTCCTCTTCTTCATTCTTTTCCTCTTCTTCCTTCTTCTCATTCCTCCTTTCCTTCCCTTTCCTCTTCTTCTTTCTCTTCATTCTTCGTCTTCTTTCTTCTTCTTCTTCTTCTTTTCCCTTCTTCTTCTTCTTCCTTCTTCTTCTCCTTCTTCTTCTTCTTCTTCTTCTTCTTCTTCTTCTTCTCATTCCCTTCTTCTTCTTTCCTTCCTTCTTCTCCTCTCTTCTTCTTCTTCTTCTTCTTCCTTCTTCTTCTTCTTCCCTCCTTTTTCCTCTTCTCTCTACGTTTCTTCTTCCCTCTAATCCTCTCCACCTTTTCATCTTCTTCTTTTTCTCCTTTTCTTCTTTCTCTTCTCTTCATTCTTTTCTTGCTCCTCTTTTCCTTCTTCTTCTTCTTCTTCTTCCCCTTCTTTCTTCCTCTTATCCTCCTCTTCTCTTCTTCTTCTTCTTCTTCTTCTTCTTCTTCTTCTTCTTCTTCTTCTTCTGCATATCTCTTCTTCTTCTTCTTCTTCTTCTTCTTCATATCTTCTTCATCACGTTTCTTCTGGCCTCCCATCTCCTCATTCCCCTTCCTCGTTCTCGAAAACCGTTTCGTTTCTGTTGACCAATGAAGAGGTAAGTGGAAAAACATCCCTTGCTAACTCACTTCTAATCCGAGCTCTCTTCAACTGGAGGAAGTTGATCCTGTGTAAAGCCAATTTGACTCCTACGAGAAAGAGTGAGAGAGAGAAGTGAAAGAGAGTGGGAATTTGACCTCTTGTCTCCATTTCTCCACCATCTCCATCTTCTTGCTGTCTAAAATCATATCGCACCTCACCATACTTTCCCCAGCATTAACTCTTTTGGACTCCCCAGTTCCCACTTAATCCAAACCAATCCCCACATAATCCAATCATCTATCGTTTCCTTATTGGGATTGATTTATTAATGAAATCAAAGAGACAGAACGATGTTACAGTTATGTAACGAAGAAAACAATTTTCCTCATAAGAATTTCATGAAGATGATATTCCGCAGATCATTCTTTCATGTAAAACCTGTTATTATTGCGTTCTATGAGGTAATAATGTATTAAGCTTTTGTACTTAGAATCAGTTTTAGGGTTGAAAATTAATGATCAAAAATTCAATATTAATACTACAAAGCTCTTTGCAGAAACTTATTTATTCCTTTTCAGGCTAAAAGTTCATCTTTGTTCAGATAAAACATTAAACAGATTTCTATTTTTCTTCAGATGAGTAAACTAGCCCCATTATGTGTTAATCAATATCCATTGATTTGAATTGTCATGAATCCATCCATATACGTCCTAAGCATCATAATGTTAGTCTCCAGAGAGATAGATTAACAGATAGTTGTGGAGTTGAAATGATCATTGACTTGACCAATTAATCAATCAGATTCATTGTTTTTCTTCTCGCAATGAAATGATCAAGAATACATCACTGTTGATTAGATATTGAATGGTAGTGCAACTGGTATGCTACCCTATGAAGTTCTACAAGCTCTATCACTAGCCCCATCAGTAGTTCCAGCCTATATAACACAAAGTAGTATCTAAAGTATTTTCATTGATATTATTCTCACATTGAGTCTATGTGAAAAATACTCACTGTAGTATCTCTAAAGCTGCACAGTCCACTGCGTCCACAACAGTGTTGAATTTTGCCACCTCATTATGCCAATTATGTCCATTTTGTCAAAACATGTTTGTTGAAACAGTTTGGGCAAATTTATTTATTTGACAAGACAATGTTTGTCCTCAGGGAAACAATTGAAAAATGTTTTGTTCCTTGAGCCCTCAAAGCTCCCTCAAGAAAACATGATTGTCAAACATTTCTTAAGTAGGGACGCAGCTTAAGTTGAAAGACTTGTAAAGAATACAAAAACATTTATTCAATCTATGAAGCAATGATGTTTATGAATCTTTAAATATTTATTCAACATATCATATTAAACTGTATTATATATTATATATTATATTACTGTATTATATATTAAACTGTATATCATATAGAACTGTATTATATTGGACCCCTGTTATTTAAATGTAGCTTTGAATCAATAATCGTCTTGCCATATTCTGTAAAGACACAGTGTTCCTCATCAATTTCAAGATCCTCATTCTTTTTACTGAGCGAATCCGTTCTCTCAGACAGAAGCCCTCCTCCCAGTTCCCACTGTTTTAGAGCTTCCATTAGACCAAGTTAATAATTCATAGATAAGAAATCTCTCTGAATTAGTATTTCCTCTCTCAGGCTGTCCCATTGTTCAAGAGAAGGGAAGATGTCTTGAGGGACAAATATTACGGTAAGCCATTAGATACGAGCAGCTGTAAAATGAAGTTGGCCCCTCTTTAAGAGTTTCTGTATGTTTCTCTAGATAGGATTCATAACGCGATTGATGAAAAACAAGAACAAAGAAGAATGGTGAAGGGAAAACTGGATGAATGTGCAGATTTTGAGAAAAGAACTCGGGAGATACAGCCTTCCATGTATTTGTAAATTCAGAAAGGTAGTAGTCTATTAGATAAAGCGTGTGGCCTTTTCAGTGACATATCCGATCATCTTCGAGAAAAATATTCGATAATTATTCTTTGTATAAAAATTATTATTATTATTGTCTTCTATGCTTCATGGTTACCTGAACTGACCTATGAATGAATTACCTTCATTACAAATTCTTCAAAATTGAGAGAAATTTTATATTATTAAGTCTTTATCCAGAGTCATATTAACATTTAAGCCTACATTATTTGGAATTCTATACACTTTGGACAATCATGATGAAAATCTGTAATGAGATATGATGACACAATAATATTTATTCATTTAAAGTGAATGCCCTCACAATAGTGAACGACCAAACATTAGTGAATAATGACAAAGGATTTTAAGATTCCTAAGTGATAGGAGTTTGTATCCTATCTTAGTTAAAAATATATTTATAAATCTCAAATAAACGAATAGCAGAGAATAGCCTCCTTGTAGGTTAAAGCCATATTTCATGTAAGATTGCCACCATAGACTAACCTAATAATAAGTCTATATAAAATAGTTAGTTTTATCCTATCAACTTTTCCGGGGAATGGATTATTTCTTAAACTACAGAATAACTATAAGATAAATCATTGATGATCAATAAACGGAATAAACATCATCAATAAGTTACGAATACCAATAATACTAACAAATTTCAACAATACACTCACTAATTCCAAGCAATATACTAACAAATTCCAACAATACACTAGTAATTAATTCCAACAATACACCAACAAATTCCAACTACAATCCAATATCAACTATTCCATGAATACCCTGATTAATACCTACAATACACCAACAAATTCCAACTACAATTCAATATCAACAGATTCCTGTTTTAATAGACCTACTCAAATTACAGCAAACATTATTTTATTGCCTCGCTGCAATTACCGAACTATGCAGGCTCAAAGGTGAAAAGGTGCACGAACTAATTGATGTGCATGGGAACTCTGTGGAGCACATAGCTCGAGCGAGATGAGAAATTAGCTTTGAAATGCAATTCATTGGAACGCTTCGATGATGTGAATGTGAAGAGCGGATAGGGAGGGGTTTGGGAGGTGTGTAGAGCGTAGAGGGGTTGGTAGAGCGTAGAAATTTGTTGACTACACCAGTACTCTATTAATATCTTCAAAGTGATGTTGATGCCTGTACGATATATCTCAATAAAACAGCACGAGCGGATATGCCCTGAAATTTCTGGAGCGGGTACGTTTACCAACTTCAAAATGAGATACCAGCCAGCCTTTTTCCGCGTCACCATTATTAATTCCTCAATCTCATCGCTTGCATCCGTAGGCAGGCGCATCAGATTATGAACTCCAGTCAAATAGAGAGACATGTCGAAAAACGAGAACAAAGAGACAAATTCCGGCTTTTATCTCTTTGTACGTACATTTGCACAGATAGCTTCATATGAATGAACTGCAAATATGAATGAGATTTAATTTCGCAATGGTGGCGCGTCTGACTCTGTCTGTTTTCAACTTTATTAGTTTGACACTGGACGGGCAGAGTATTATTAAAAGCGTTTGAGGACTTATCTTGTTAGCAACCCCCTCCCCTAACCCTATTGACAGCCGTAATCCCTTTTGCTTTACTGTAATCTGCACTGCTGCTGCTGCTGCTGCTGCTACTCTTTCAGCCTTCGGTTCCTGTCAGTAAAAAAGAGAGACACACCGGCCAACTTGCTACCAGCGAGATGAGGTTCAGTCAGCCATGTAATCGAACGATGCCAATGTGTTTCCTCTCTGTAGAGCATCAGAATAGATGGAACCTACAGAGATGCCTCTCTGTGAAACATGGATAGTGATAGACTCTTTAGAGCTGTGATAGGGTAGTCTCCAATGTTGTATCGGGCTCGAAGTATATAGTAAAGCATGAATAGTCTTCGATGTAATCTTGATAGGTCGCAGTAACAACGTAGATTCTAGATTGAGCTGTTAAAGCTTGATAGTGATGAGGGGAGGGGTTACTTTCACGCAAGATAAAATATTGTGCAATAAGATACTATAATGAACAATAATAATAAAAATTAAAATTAAAAATAAATATGGTAAGTTATTCTACAAAGGATCAAAATTGTAACTCATGAAGAATATTGAGTTATGTTGAGTATTCCATTCATCTTTTATGAGTTCAATGTATTTTATGTGAGGGAATCATATTATTAGATACAAGAGAATCAATTCTGGAGGACAAACATAGTTATGCTTTGAAGTTGAAAAAAAGAGAAATCTATTTCTTATGAGAAAATAATATGCCCTCTTCTGCTTTAGGCAAATAATACAATCATGTACTCGTATAATTCAAATCCCATCATAAGAATTTTTCTCTGCCACAGTCATATTAGACCTTCTCTCGATCTCTCAATAATTCTACAATCTGTATTCTATGTGTTGTTCATCAATATAGCAACAGGTAATAAAGTTTAAATGGATACAAAAATTAGAAAAATGAACCAACAGAAATGTCCCCATTCCATTGAGTTTTCTTGTTGAATGGACATTGAACGTTATTGGTCATAAGGTTCCTTGGGTGTTTCTCCCAGAGATTGATTTGAATTAATCAATTGATTGAATTGAATTGAATGACTGCTTCATCCCAACCTAACAAACTCCTGGGGGAAAAAAGTAAGGGCCCAACCCGCCCTCTCTTGCACTTAACCCTAATCGAAACGTTACAAGGATTTTAAGGTGTTTTGGATAGCAGACTTGAACAGACGATAAGTTACAAAGCAATCTTGGGAAATGTCAAGTATATCATGCAGGTAACTAGTCAGTAATAATCGTGAATTGTATGCGACTTCCTAGTTGTTACAAATACGTTCCATTCGATAAAACTGTCGTTCTTATTAAGACGTGGCATTATTCAAGTTTTTCTTTTTTGCTAGTAATATAAAAACTCGTGGGATAAGTTTTTCAAATTATCACGAACATTTCACCCAAAGAAAACTGTTGCTCCAATTGAAACATGTCATGGTTCAAGCTTTCAAATCAAATATGGGAAAAGATTTCTCATCCACGACAAGGGCCATCAACACAGCGGCGATGTTGGTTTTTTCTGTCAAACGAGCGATAAATCACATCTGAAACACACACAGGCCTTTGAAGCTGTCCGGCGCTATTGTGAAAAGCAAAGAGTTGTGTGAAAAGAGACGTCAATCACTTTGCTACATGCAACAAGTACATGCAAACATGATATTCAAGCATCCAGCGACAGACAGCTTGTGCCCTAAAAGCTTGTCAGGCTAAATTAAAAATTCATCGGCAGTCAGTCAGGCAGTCAGCTTACATACGATGAAAGGGTGGATGGTGAGGGAGGGAGAGGAACTCAAACAGAGAGAGGAAGAGATAATGACAAAAACAAGGATAGAGAAAAGAGAATGTGATTAGAAAAAAGGAATAGAGGAGGGCAAAGAAGGAATTTCGAATTTAACTTTGGAAGCAGGGACGGAAGGTGGATGATACGAAGTAAAAGAAGAAAGGTTACAAGAATGATAATTATGAAGAGTAGAATAAAAATTGAGCAAATAGGTTATGTGGAGAATAGACGATAAGAGGAGTAGATAAAGTTAGTGATAGGGAAAGAGAGGAGAAAGGAAAGCGTTGAAGAGAAAAAGACGAAGAGAATGATAGAAGTGAGAAAATAGTGGATTATTCTTGATAAATTGGAAAAGAGGTTTGGAAGCAGCCCACGTAATGTAGAAAAATGACAAGAAAACACGTGAATGAATTCACAAAATCAACAACTGTCATTGCACGTCATATTGGCAGACGATTCAATATAATCAATATTATAACAACAAAACAAACAAAGTTAACAAATTGATTTAACAGCTTTTCAATATGAACCTTTATAGAGAAAATTAGAATAGGCAGATTATTCAACCTCGGTTCATTAATACTGCAACTTTAGATCCTTAAGACCTCATCAATCCCCCCTATGTGACCACAAGCTGTGCGACTTCGGAGATAATCGAGAGAAGATTTCCTTTCCATCCATAATCATATCATTCCATTCCTACAATTATGAAATTTCTATCAAACAATGTTCATCAAAATCGAATCCCTCCACCATTCTACAACCATAATCCGACAATACAATCCCAACATACCACATTCCTACAACACATTCCAAGCTCCTCAGATTGTACCTAAAACCAATCCCCATGACTTCCTCATTTTCACTCGATGACAACTCCAGCATTCGACAGTTCCACGGGTTGCGACAAGTCACAGCCATCAAACGAAACTATGGAAGCAACTGGGCTGCTGGATGTAAGCGTGAGCTTAATCGATTTCGTGAGGGGGTTTCAACTATTCGATGAGGCATCGACTGAGGCTTTGAACAACGTGAGTGAGTGGTTGCCGCCGTGAGAGAATGTGTGAGGTGGTGGAGTGAGGTGAGTTAATTGTGTGGACGGATAAAGAGGTTTCTGTACGCGGAGAGGTGGTTAGGCCCTAGCTGTCAGCCAGTTCTCTGCTAGTGACAACTAGTGTTTGAGCACAAATAATAACCTGCGCGCCATGGCACTAAACCACTCTTCAATCGCTCGCGCACGCACACACACACACACACACACACGCACATGGCTGGATGTGTTTTGTTAAGCACTCACTCACATACCTGAGGAGTGTGTTTGGATTGAGATGGTAGCGAAATGAGGGTTTAATTCTGAGATTGGTTTTGGGAAGATGTTGCTTTCTGAGCTTATACTACGAAAGGGGGAAAACAGAATGATATAGGCCTACATTTTTCATTCCCATAAGTACAACAAATACTCTAACAAGATAACGGAAAATCTATCAGCTTCATTTCGATATTTTATGATTCTCATTAATCGTTTAATATCATTTTTCAAATTATTCAATGGTGAGAGATCATTGATCGTTCAAAGTTAATATAGGCCTAATCCATTCTATATAATACAAGCTGTCCCGGCGAACTTCGTATCGCACTCTTCCCCCCCCCCAAATGTCCCCCCTTCATGCCACCCCTTAAAAAATGTCTTTATTCTTTATTCTTAAAAAATAATTTTATTTTATTTTTATTTAATTTTTATTTTATTTTTATTTTATTTTATTTTATTTTATTTTATTTTTTTTTTTTATTTTTATTTTTATTTTTTATTTTATTTTTATTTTATTTTTATTTTATTTTATTTTGTTTTTATTTTATTTTATTTTATTTTCATTTTATTTTATTTTATTTTATTTTATTTTATTTTATTTTATTCTATTTTTATTTTATTTTATTTTATTTTATTTTTTATTTTATTTTTTATTTTATTTTTATATTATTTTATTTTATTATTTTATTTTATTTTTAATTTTATTTATTTTTATTTTATTTTTATTTTTATTTTATTTTTTATTTTATTTTTATTTTATTTTTATTTTATTTTATTTTATATTTTATTTTATTTTTATTTTTTATTTTATTTTTATTTTATTTTTATTATTTTTATTTTATTTTTATTTTTATTTTATTTATTTTATTTTATTTTATTTCCGTTCTTCAATTAATTAATATTTGAAATGATAGAGACATGACTGTAATATACGAACGATAACTCATTCTTAATATTGATGATTCTAGCGTAAAAAATAATTAGAGCAGAAAACCTAATTACAAAAGAAATGGTTCGGGCACTAGGAATTGAACACCCAACCTCTTGGTCGTTGGAAATCCAATTCGTGGATAGTCCGAATCGCTATCCACTGGGCTATTGGGACTTGAGATGATATTGCTAATTTTCTGATCTTGAATCACGACTATCTTTCCGTTCTACCGTAGCCGGCAAATTCAAAACTTGGTCTGTAAATGTTTGATAGGTTATGTCATTAATGTAATAACTATTTATTAATTATAAAGGGATTTTCTTATATTTTAATAGATATTATGTTAACCAGTGCTTTAAAAATTCAAACGAATCCAAAATCATCTAAATCGGTTCAGCCGTTCTCGAGTTATAAGCGAGCGTACAGACACCAACTCTCTTTTATTAATATAGATAATTAACATAGTATATCAATTTTGAAAGATTAACTGAATTGAGAACGATGGACTAAATTGTACATGAATGGAAAAAATAATGTATATATATATATATATATATATTTTTTTTGTTTATGTACAATGTTGTTGTGTTTGTAATTCCTGAATTGGCAGTTCAAGTTTTATTATTTCTCTCATTGGTATAAATTTATTTGTTCAATATTATGCACTTCCTTATTAAAATCTGAATAAAGTCGTTTCACGAAAGTATGCCAATTCGGATATTTATCCCATCATTAATTTAGATTTCTTGTTGTGTTGACTCGAAAAGTAGACATTATGATAAATTTATAATCCACTAGGAAAAAACAAACTAATGATTGAGATATTGTATTACTTGTATTATAAGTGTGAAATTATATAATTTAATGAAGTAATATAATTTGAAGTAGTATGGAATAATTTTCCGTTGAGATAATTATTTGTATCCACTTGAATATGACGTGAATTCAAATAGATGATTATGATGGATTTTCCTCCTTGAATGTTTGGGAATTATTATAATTATAGATATAGTTGTCTGATTTTGGTATGTTACCTAACCTTGATAGTAAAATTCTTAATGATGACTCTCCTTTCCTATCCACTCCTCCATACCAATTACTTCTTTCCCTGTAACAATAATTATCCCTGAGGCTCCACAGAAATGCAAAAGTAGGTGACAGCATGGAAAGGCAAATTATCTTTTGAAAAGTGAAGAGATAATGATTTCATTTTTCTCTGTTGTGTCCTATTAATGACCTCATCCTGCAGCCTGAGGCTAGTCCTTTGTCATTTCTCTAAGATACATCTTTGTCATTAATACAAACGTTACTGGCTTTGATGTGGAACGTCTGTAAAGTTCAAACAGAGTGACGTGCAGAGAATAATATTGTTTTCAGTTATCTGATTTATTCTTATTTTATGTCCTTTTTATCTTCTCTTAATATTAAACCTCTATCCTTTTTCATATTCAATTTGCATTCTAATATTGTTTTCATATATTAATATTATTTTAATATTCATTTAATATTGTTTTTATTATTATTCCATTATTTAATATTGTTTTTATATTATTCCATTCATTCAATATTGTTAATATCGTTTTCAGAAAGAAGAAATATTTTGTTTTGTAAGGACTAAGTTAATTTCAAGTAGATCCCATGGTCTAGCATTTTGATATCTTTATTATTGAAAAAAAGACTCAAAAGCAACAGCATTATTCTATTATGAAGGAAAACGAGCTTACAGCAGGTTGTAAGGAATTTTATTGAAAACGATGTAGTTGGGATCATCTTGAGACTACTAAATTCCTATACGCTGCAGTTTGCCATTTGCCATCCGCATAAAATAAATATTGCCTGATAAAAATCTTTCACGTGAGGCTCAAAGTGGGAGACAAAGAGAAGTGAAACACAGCTTCACTTTATGGGCAGCAATAAAATGCCATCGATATCGAGAAAACAGGAGAAAAGTGAGGGAGAAGGAATGGGATATGCGTGAGTTGGAGCCGTGAGTGAGGGGGGTTTTGTTTCAAAAGATTCACCTGTAGCCGCTTCAGAGGTTTTTTGTCGTAGCAACGTATTGATTGCATTTTTGGTCGACAAACAGATTTGATATCGCCTGGCTATGGTAATAGAAAAGTATCACTAGATCTCCAACTATAATCACTTATCCATTCAAATGAACAATCGTGGAAAATATATTGTATGAATAAGATATAACTTTTATATTCATATAATATTATAATATAAATATATTTGTGTGAAAAATATTTGAATTCAAAAACGAAGAAGAGCTTTGGCTATTCAGGGTCTGAATCTCAGTTTGAGGGATAAATTGACAAATCAGTTCATTAGTACCATTGGTAGATATCATATAATAAATAGTGGTATAGTTTTGCAAATGTGAGTGTTGATATGAAGTGAAGCCAACTTGGGAGAAAACATTCCAAGATCTTGACTTACTGTCTCCACTATTATTGAAATTATCACAATGTCAAAACCCATACTACGAGAAAATTGTCAGTTTTAAAAAAAATAAGTTTAATATATATATTTTTCTAATTTCATAACATTATGATGGAAGTGGAGTTGATAATGAACGAGAGTCTAATATGATTAAGGAGTTAGATTCTTTCGATTAATATCTGTGAGGTACATTAATTTGATAGGTAGGTTGTGATAATGGAGGAAAAAAATTATGTAGGAAATAAATTCAAAGGACTACGAATAGTCAAGAGATTTCCCATCACAGATATGATTCATTTTGAACTTACACAGGAATTCAGAGATAAAGGAAAGAGGAGGTACAAAGCCTGCAGAAGACAGTAGAAAATAGAAGAAAAGAGACAAAACTAAGCAAGTTTGAGTGATGAGTAAAATATATATTCGATGGAGGAGGAAAAATTAAGAGCAGCTGCATGAAATTTAATATAGGCTCAATAGAAAGTAACAAAATCAATCACAAAAAAATATTCAGGCTAAATTAATGATTGATTTCTGCATTTGAATTAATGGACAATAATCAGCTGATCATGACAAAACGTAAAGCAAGTCCTACCTCTTTCGAATTTCATAAAATCTATAGCCTACAAAATCATTCCACTTTTGTTACAAGGGAAGAAAAACAAACGAAACGTCCATCACCAAACTGGACGCTGGGAGAAATGAGAAACGCTATCTTGTTTTTGTTATGGCTACAGCTGAATAATAGCAGAGTCGAGTAATATACGTTGTGTAGAAGCCTGAGGGCATTTTCGTATTCGGAAAGAACCTAGTTATACTGTAGTACAGGAATGACAGCTAAATTCAGAGAGAAACCTGCGCGTTGCTGCGCTTGCGCGTGTAATTCATTTACCATTTTGTACGTTAGCTTTCAAAATATGAGAAGCCATCAGTTGTGGCTTTGCCGACGGTCATTGCTTGAAAAAACCCCGCTACCTGGTGTAGACATTTGAAATTTCTGCCATTTAAAAAAATACGAGTAACATGTTACAACTTGCTGGATTAAATTTCATGAGAAGAGAAAAAATGTTACACGCAAAAATTCAAAACAATATGTTGTTTCCTACACGAGATCGCCTAGGGCTGAAAAATGTCATGGTTCATATTTCAATCTAATTAAATAACAGTGGAAAGAATAGCTTGTCATTTTTAGTCTGTGGGTTGTAATGCATACGAAAACAATGAACACCGTGAAATTCTCGTTATTTTTCCTTGTTATTTTTTTGGATTTTGTTGAATGGATGAGTTACTCAATTATAAACTGATCGGAACCTCTAGATACAATTGTAACATAATATCACCACACGAATATTAATTAGACCTGAAATGAATAATCTCATTCATTGAAATTTTTTGACAACATATTTCAATACAAGCTTTCATGATATAAGACATTTTCAATTATTGATATGCTGCAATTTCATTCCAATTGGAAAAATAAGAGAAGTGAATAATCACATAGAATAATGAATCAGTTTTCAGTGGCTGAAAATCAGATTTTCCAGTAATTTTTTATGAAGAACTCACCTGTAAAACAAAATATCTTGTCATTTCCAAACCTCAAACTCGTTATATGACTCACAAATTAATGATTCTTCATGAGAAACTGTTATTAGTAAATAGACAGTCAATACATGTAATCTTGATATCATGAGCCAAATATTTTTTCTATTTTATGATGATTCATATATTATTATAATCTCATTAATTGATTATATTTCTCACACAAAGGTGTGAGCATCCTTATAGATGATGCTATGATTGAAGCACCGCAATTCATAAGGAAAATATAATAATTTAAAAGGTATATAACAACTAATGTTCATATCACAGGACATTGAAAAAATAGGAACTCAAAGACAATATAACTTACTAAATAAATGAAAAATCAAATAATAATTATGCTTGTTCCAGATATGATTTATTTCTATATAGATTTTTATTAAATCATAATATCATATTATAAAGGAATCACTCTCAAAGGCTCGCGGTGATACAACAAAAGGATCGTGATGTAATAGATCATATTAGAACATTGTTCAACTTATATTAAAAATATCATGTTCACTCACACTCAAACAATATTTCCTTGCATTTTTTCAAAGTATAACAAAAATGTCATCATGTCCCATAACCGTTCTTCTAGCATCAAAGAAGAGGCGCATGTAAGAGAATGGATATTTTGAAAAGCAAGCAATATTCCATATATCCAAGGAATATTATCAGAGGTTATTGGTAGAAAACTCTTTCGTTTACTGTACTCCACAAGGATTCTACGAGCCTTTGAATTTGTGGAAGTTATTCAAATTGAAAATCATTTGACATTACTTATTCCTACCTGAGTCACTATTTAGTAAGTCAAGTTTAAAAGTGGTAGAGGTGACTTTGTAATCTGAAATCCGCCGAATGGAGTATAGGATACCAATGATAAAAAGATTTAATAAGGGAAATTAGTCAATCCTTTTTTAAGGATTATAATGAGAGAAAGGATTTATTCCATTGAAAACTTTCAGTTACGAATAACTATTCAAATTTACTTATACTTTTACTCATATCCGTGACACATTGAATGGATCCTATTCTACCTTACGTGCATGATGCATACTATACAAAAACGGCACTGTAAACATCAAGTACAATGCGTCTACAATATTGCGATCGATTTTGAAAATGTTTCAACCCAACATTGAATGTCACCCCCCTCACCCAGCTCTATGTTGTAGTCCCACACCAGTTTCCTGATAATGCAACAGCTTAGGAGCATATAATGTAATCGAGAATCGTTTCGCAATATATATGTAGTAGCCCGGTAATCTTTGAAGGATTCCCCCGGGATAGTGCTAGGCCCTTCCTCGCCGCTCATGCTAGGATATCGTAAGGAGGGGCTTTGCTTGTGAATTTCCAGCTAAGCCCGAGGCTTAGGCGTCCTTGCTTCTTCTGGTCGATGCTTTCAATTCGGCAAGCTCCGAACTTTCGACTACGACACGTTGTAATAGCGGCTCCATTGTTCTTCCATGTGATGCGGTCTCAGATGGAATCGGATGGATGCCGAATTTAAAAGATATCCTTAACGAGAAGTGACCATTGAAGAAAGAGCAGAGTTCAGATTCAACCTCACGTAATCATGTCTACAACATTAGACTAATCATATAAAATTATTATCAGTGGTTTTAACAAACTTGAATGGATGCAAAATCACCCGTAGATAGAGCTTACAATTTTTTTCGAAAAGTAGTACAGTGACTAGTAATAGGATTTCATTGAAACAACTAAGCTGCTGTCAGCTGCAGATAGTCAAAATAGCAACTAATGTATTCAAAACTAAGAATTTTAGAGAAATCAAGCGAGCGGCGCTTTGCGCTGCGCGGGGTGAACTTGTCATCTATGAATCAACAATTTCTTGTTGAATAAATGAAGTAAAAGTAGGCTACCAATTCATTCACGATTACTGATCATTTTCCCGTTAATTAACAATGAATCAATTATTAGTTTCTGTTAAATTAATAAACAATGAAAGCCTACCAATTCCCAATCAATTTCCCTCAACACTCTTTCATGATCTATTTTCAAGGTGTAATTATACTGATTACGGCCAAGCTGAGCTACGTCCAACATTCATCGTCACCGTAAATTCTTTCTGACGCGGATGAAATATCTCCGACAGCGGAAGGAAGAAGGTGTGCTGCAAGTAAAAAGAAGCCTTAGAAATTTGTTAAGGGGGGCGTAAAAAACACCTGCTCTAATAAAAGCTGTCTTGGAGTTATCGTTGGTGGATGGAGAAAGTTGATGGAGGGGAGGGAGAAGCAGAAGAGGAAGATAAGGAGGAGGAGGAAGAGGAGGAGGAGGAGGAAGTAGAGGAGGTGGAAGAGGAGGAGAAGTAGGAGAATGAGGAGAGAGCGTCGAGACGAGCGTTAGGAAGATGAAAAAACGACAAAACTTATAACGTAATGAGTAAAGTTAGGCAGGAACAAATGAAGTTTGCGAGATTTCCCGATGATTAATTTTCATTACAAGTGTGGGAGCTGCGCTGCCCAGACTTTCACGGTAATTTCAACGGCAGATGTCTACGTTGCCTCGCTCATGATGATTATGTTAGTTATCACAAGAGTAATGGCTCAGATTTTCCTGGCAGACGCATCAAAAGTAGCTTTTTGGGGTTTGTTTCTCTGATTGCTGGAGCAATTCTAGTTTCAACCTGGAGCTGGAACTTATTATTTCTGTATTATTGAGACTGTGAGGTACTACTTTCAAGTGATGTCATTCTACAAGGACGTTATAAAAAACATTATTAGTAATCAATAGCTCGCAGTTAAATGTGGAATATCATAATCTGAATCAACTATCGCCTATTAGTCGAAGATAATAAGAATGGGTCAAAAATGACAGTCATTCAAATAAAAAAAAAATCACTATGAAAATAGACAGCCACATGTATAATAGCTTTGTAATAAATTTGATGATGTATGGAAAATTTAGATTCACTCTGAAGGCACAGACCCTATAATAGGAAGGTTTCAAGTACATAGAACAAATCAATTCCATTGTGATATAAGTCGTTTCATATTAGTATTGACTATTATTTTATAAAACCAAGAAAATAGAGTGAAATTATTGAAAATGAGATGAATAGAATTTTAAATTATTCAAATAAATTGTCCCGTGAACCACTTGAAGAACTCTTTAAGGAAGCGAATCTATGAATTTGGATACAGTCCTAGTAAAGGACTGAATTTAGATTTAGATTGAATGAATTTGGATTAATACATTGGATAATACATTGTAACCCGGGTTTTACGTACCTCAAGGGACCGATGAAAAATTCTTTATCTAGTGGTATTCGTAAAAACGGAGATGCAAAATACACTATATCGATGTGTTTTGTACGTTTCAAGGGGATTAGAAATAAGTACGTTGAATCTTGATATTTTTTGAATCGGGATTCGTAGAAGTGGAGGTTCCATTGTAAATACATTGTTCACCAATACTGCCAAAAATCAATGAAACCCATTCTCAGTTGAAATCCCATCAAGATAATCGAAGACGAATCGATTCCAGAGAACTTGATCTCAAAGACTTTAGAGTCCATTTCAAAAGAATTTCTAGGTCCACGGAAGGTTCAATTCTCGAGTGCAAATAATGTATTTATTAGACGTTTACAGATAAGCATTGGAAGTTGTAATAAGATTCAGAAGACTGGAAAGACATAAAAAGGAAAGAGGCTCATTAGTAGTTTATATTAAGTGAGGTTTCAATGTTGAATGATTGTTGACAGAGAACAGAGACAGGGGTGTTCCACTGTTTTGCTTCTCTCCAAATCAAGAAAGCAAGAAGTTATCGTGTATTACGATTGAAAGAGAAATTAGTCTATCATTCAAGAAGGTAACATGGAAGACGAAGAGAATGTTAGTGTGAGGAGGAAGAAAGAGTAAGAGAAAGGGTGAGTAAGTGTGTGAGGGTGAAAGAGAAGACCTGTTCGGAGTTTTTTGAAGAGAGGAGACAAATGATATTCAACGTTAAGCGTCAGGTGGTTGTGCGAAGTCTGCTGCCTTATTTGTAATTAAAATGTCTTCTTAACTGATGCTTACCAATTAGTTGGTGGTGGAGAATTATGGATTGCACCCCTTTTCCACCACCCAACAGCTTTCACAATGTACACATCCGCCCCCTCACCCCCCTACCCAAAGTCCCGCTGCACATATATCTCCCCGTCTTATGCAAACAATGAAGCAATCTGTTTCGTGAGTAGTAAAGTATTGTATCTCTAATAATACCGACAACCTGGGAGCTTGACGGACGGCTACAACGTAGTACTCGACAAGATCCGCTGTGATCTATGTATTCAATTATTTTCGCCAATACATTATTGCCCAATTAGATTCCTTGCGAAGATGCCTGACACGTTCGATGTTCTTGGAATGGTGCCCTCTTAAGCGTGAATGTTCAAGGATGAGATGAGATATGAGGATGCCGTAATGGTCTCATTCTCATATCACTCTATTTCTGATTGATTAGTCAATTTCAACTGTCATAGTTTGCATTATTTGAAATGTGTTTGTATCATCGTAATCATGATTTGTCTTGAATGGGGATCAGGGACATGGAGGATATAAGGAAAGTTAATCCATTCTCCATTCTCAATTCTCAATTCACCATTCTCCCTTATCCATTCTCCATTCCCAATCTCCAATCTACATTCTCCATTCTCCATTCTCCATTAACCAATCTACATTCTCCATTCTCCAATCTCCGTTCTAAATTCTCCATTCTCCATTCTCCATTCTCCATTCTCCATTCTCCATTCTCCATTCTCCATTCTCCATTCTCCATTCTCCATTCTCCATTCTCCATTCATATTTGGTTAGTCCATGATATAAGTCTTATCTGGGATCAGGTGAATGTAAGTTAAGATTTTGTAATTTGTGGAATAGGCTCAATGATAATATTTTTATTAGGCTAGTTGTAAATAACTTGTTTGAGAGATTGTCGAGAGAATAACCGTGCTTGGAGTTTCACGAGTTACACCTCGTATTAATGCTTCATTTAATGTTTCATTTACAAAAAAATGTATTGCTCAAAATAAATAATTAAAAGTTTAAGTTTCATTAGTATTAAAAGACAGGATTATCCTATCGGAACAATCATGGAAAAAAAGACTAGAAAACATTGTGTTGTAGAATAAGAAAATACATTTTGTACTCAAGGCTACGCTTTACGCATCAAAGAAGAGTCAGAGAATGATTTGAACATGTATAATAGCTATTTTTTGAGATTTAGTTAGCATTTCCAGTGAAAAATCTTATAGGCCTTGGCGAAGCAAGGTATTCTTAACCGGTCATCGCCGGGTATATAAGGAAATATACCCGGCGATGACCGGTTAAGTAAACCACGCTTCGCCACGGCTTATAGGGGAGAAACAAAGAGATTCTGATCACTTATACCAGGACAAAAATATTGTGCACAATATTAGAGACCTTGAACAAAGTAAGGGAAGTCTTCCGCAATATTATTAGGCTGATGGATGCCATGTGTGACGCATGTAACTCTAAAACCGAGCGTAACACACAATGTGAAAAAGCAAAAAGTTCATTTCTCTAACGTCACCTCTACTCAGTCATATCACTGTCTGTCAAAAGTTATGACAAAACGGCGAATTCAGTTCTTGCAAGCATGCTAAAAATGATACCAAGGTATCTTATAACGGAATATGACTAGTACTTTGAGTACGCTTTCTGCGTAATGCTTTTCTCCCATTCCTCCTTTTACCGCTATCCTCCATTCACAGGAAGACGGGAAACGTTGGAAAAAACGCGCAAACATCAATTTCCGGAATAGGAAGAAGAGGGAAAGGAAGAGAGATGAGAAAAAGAAAAAAATGATCTTCTCACTGCCGCTTACATCTGGTAAGGAGAGGATGCTACCTTAGAAAACGACAAAAGCTCTACCCTCAGCCACACGCTGAAACGGTCCATTTGTCAAAGCCATGTTTAATACTACACCTGTGTTGTGAGCAAGTGACTGGTTGCTAGTACATGCTCTACTTCTTACAAACGGTTGGGCTACCTATAAATAGAGCTGTGATTGAAAAATTTATTCTCCAAAGTATCCTCGGTTGTTGTAAAGGATGGCGCATAAAGAACGGATGTTTTTCAAAGTGTTATAAAAAAAGTTTATTTGAATCATACATTTATCTTCCTAACACCAAAATACTAAGTAAATAAGCCAATTTTTCCATCATTTCCAATATTGTGGAAGTCAATGAATTAACTGGAATTATTGGAAATAATATTCGACTGATTGAAGGGACTGAGTGCACTGGAATCGCTTAGCGATGAATATTGCACTGAAAAACTTCACTTTTCACTTCCCTGCTTTCTCAAAGGTCACGTTCACAAACTGCCAGTCTACTAGCTATAGTTATAGTTTTCTGTGTAAAATCCAGGTTATTAAATCTTGTTTACACTTATAAATGTTATTTTCAAAGGTTTTATGGTATATTTATTTTTATGGAAGGCATTATGGAATTATGGTATGATTGGCATTGGATTTATTCACGTAAATTATCATGAAATGATCTCTGATAGAATTATGCCATGAGATTTATTCATGGAAATTTCAATTTTGGTTGAAAACCTGTTTGTATCATTGTTCATCGAGAAACAGAGTTATTTATTCATTCAAGAAAAATAAAATCAATAAAGAAATACTAATCAATTAGGCTATGATACCATTATCATTTATAAATTATCATTCGTATGATACTGATATAATGATATCAATTATCATTCCATAACTGGAATAAATGAGCGGTACCAACTTTAAACTTCAGAAATAACACTGTAAGAAAAGCACTTTTTCCGAATATTGGCTCAAGACAATTCATTAGCCCCAGTTGACGTCTACTTGTAGATGCGGCACAATCACTACGAAAGTAGGTCATATCCTTACTATAAAATAGAGGTGTGGATTAATCATCATCCAAAATTGGTATAACAAAATAATTAAAAGAACAGTACGGTATTCTCCTTGCCAAATCAGTGATTACAACCCAAACTCGATCAAGATTAAATTTACAGTCCAGACAAAACAGTCTAAGCCAGACGACGTATTTACGAGCAAGATAAAGCTGAGTGAATAAAACCTCGTGACTCAGTTACAAGCTAAAGAGACCCGGGTCTGTAAATGACACGACAAACACCTGAAAAGACTGCGCAGCTTAGCCAACCGACCTCGTACGACCAAGTTTACTTCGTCGTTTGCCAACGCTATAAAACTCGTCTACTGTTCGTTAGCTAACAGAAACCTGCGGATAATCGATCTTGGCTGGTAGAGGATTGTGTTTTCTCGATAAATTGAAGATGAATCAGGTTGAAAAGTCATTTGAAGTTGAATGATTATTGTTATCAGATATATTTACAAGTTTGACGAAGATGATAATTATATCATTCATCTTGGATAGTACGTAATTTTTGGTACAGGTATTTGATACGGGTTTGGGAGTTCCTTTTTTTGAAAATAGAATACGGTTTGACTATTTAAAATTTTCTGTTCGAATTTACTCACTAACAGAATGAATCTAAATTTAAATAGTGATAAAATGAGTTGTGGACAATTTTGTTCTTAGAGTAATGCAACAAGTAAGATTGAATTGTATTGTTGAAGTTTTTGAAATCATCTCATCAAATCTTCTCTGAATCAAAATGCATAGTACTACATTCATGGTAGGAAATCATTGATGGTACGGAAATGAGAAGACAATCTTATTGGAAGTGCAAAATAATACTTTTGAGATTAAAGCCTGTTGTTCTTAACCCAGCCTATCCAACTATTTTTGTAATTGATCAATGTTTTATTTTCAAATATATTTTTCAAAGTGTGTCAATGATTATCTAGAATTGATTTTCATAATCTTAAACAGATCGAGAAAAAACTTCCATTTGACCAGAGGGATTATCTCCCGGCCAACTGCAGCAATATACAAGTAAATTACCTGTAACAGTTCTTGACTAAGTATAGGAGCTCTTGAAAGTGATCTCAATGGACTGAGAGTAAGGCAATAATTTAGATTGAATTGTATTGAGTAAGTGTTTGAAATCATCTTATCGAATCTTCCCTGAATCAGAATTTATAGTACTACATTCATGGTAGGAAATCATTGGTGGTACGGAAATGAAAAGACGATCTTATTGGAAGTGCAAAATAATACTTTTGTGCTTTTAAAGCCTGTTGTTCTTAACCCAGCCCATTTCTACTTGATCAATGTTTTATTTTCAAATATATTTTTCAAAGTGTGTCAATGATTATCTAGAATTGATTTTCATAATCTTAAACACATCGACAAAAAAACTTCCATTTGACCAGAGGGATTATCTCCCGGCGAACTGCAGCAATATACAGGTAAATTACCTGTAAAAGTTCTTCACTAAGTATAGGTCTTGAAACTGAGCTCAATGAACTGAACTCTTGAGTATAGGAGCAATATACCTGTAGTCTGTACACTATAAAGTCGAGCATGATAAGTAAATATTATTATTCATATTCATGAACTGAAAGCCAATATTACAGACTTAATCACGAATATCTTCTTCTTCTATATTAATAAAAGAGAGTTGGTGTCTGTACGCTCGCTTATAACTGGAGAACGGCTGAACCGATTTAGATGATTTTGGATTAGTTTGAATTGTTACAGCACTGGTTAACATAATATTATGTTTTAAAATATAAGAAAATCCCTTTATAATTAATAAATAATTAGTACATTAATGACCTAACCTATCAAACATCTCACAGACGTACGTTTTGAAATTGCCGGCTACCGAAGAACGGAAAGATGATCGTGATTCAAGACCAGAAAAAATAGCAGTGATATCTCAAACTGCAGTGGCTCAGTTGATAGAGCTGGCCTACGACTTAGAAGATGGGGTTCGATCCTGCCCGAACCATTTTTCGCACTAGGTTTTCTTTTTAATTATTTTTACGCTAGAATCATCAATTAAGAATGAGTTATCGTTCGTATAATACATGTTCTATCGTTTCAAATAATAAAATTGAAGAATAAACGGGGAAAAAAAAGAAATAAATAAATTTTAATGAAAAAATACAAAATAGAAGAAATTAAAAAAAAATAATCGGTGGGAAGGGGGGGTTCACATGAAGATGGATATGTTGGGGTGACATTTGGGGAATGAATGGGGGCATTTGGGGATGACATGTTTTGAGGTGGCATGAAAGGGGGAAATTTGTGGGGAGAAGAGGGGGGACTTTTGGGGGGGGGAAGAGTGCGATACGAAGTTCGCCGGGACAGCTTGTTTCCAATATAACTCTGAAAAAGGTTTCTGCTAATATGGTGAAAAGATTCCGAGCGTGTATAACCTCAATGGGTGGACATTTTGAGCATATAAGTCTAGTTCCATTGACATTTCGAGACTTCTATGTCACGTGGAATAGCAGGATCTTCAGAGTTTTAGAATCAATAAAGAATAATTATATTACATTTTGAACAATTGAACTGACAACCTGCAATAATCACACATGATGAATTCAAATTCATTCTCCTCTGATACATTTAATATGAATCCGATGTACAGAGCTCAAAGTTAGTATCTCTCAATACAATAATCTGAGGTTATTACTGTTGCAGTAATATCTTGTCTGGGGTAAGGGATGGCACTGAATCTTGAACGATCCATTCAATGATCATTGCAACATTATCTCCCAGCGAATATTGCTCTAAATGTTGCTGTATACTGTTACTACTCTGAACTGTATGTGTATACACTTGTGGGTAGAATTCTGTTTGGGTTCTTGTGAGTTTCTATAAAATTTATCCAAATCCGAGTCGGTTATTGAGATAGTGATTCAAATTTTGTTATAAAGCTCTTGATCGAAATATTAAACGCATGGGTTGCTAGCCTTATCTCTGCACCATTATTTTACAACATAACGATGGGTTATATATGTTACGTTATACGTAATATCATGCGTTAACGCTATTCTGCAGCCTTGATAGGTACGTTGTTGCCAGTTTATGACGATATTTATAGAAGCCATCAACGCAATTCACTGTTATTCACGTATAAACTGTCTGTGTTCGGTAAAGGCATACTAAACCCTGGGAGATCCTCTCATCTGCATACGAAATAATTTTACTGTCCTCTCAGGTCACTTGTTTTATTTGTTGGGTGATCCTGAGCAATTATAAAATTATGAATGATTTTAGATTCCATAATAACTGAGCAATGCAATACCTCGCTTACAGTTGAAGTTTACTTTTCATCACAATACAGCCTAATTTTTTTTTGCTAGGGATCATGCCCACATAAGCTTCAAGCTTGTGTGTGGGTAATGGGAAGGATGATGATGAGGGATGAATGGACCTACAGCTTTAGGTGGGTTCCGAACCACCGGGAAGCAATTTCGGAACTCATATTTTTTTGTATTTAGAGAAGCCGGTCACCATTACAACGGGAGTGGTAGGCGCTGTCTCTTATTCAATCTCACCGATTAGACTCACCTCTGCCGCTGGAACAACCGCTTTCCATTTTTAAATTATACAGCCTAATGCCTAAGCGCATTATTCATCAGTATTTGATCATATTAAATTGATATTATTATTCTTTTCATTGACAAACTTATTATTGTAGATACAATTGAACTCATCATCAACATCTAATCCTGTGTTAAAACATTGTTAAAAAGTTTATATCCTGAAAATTTCAAGTGGGACCACTTATTTATTCTTGAAAGATGTTTCAAGACAATAGAGTATTGTAGTATTTTGAAGTGTATTCAAAATTAATATATCAAAAAAACTTCATGAATTCTTATAAACGAGTCGATTTATTAATGAGAATAATATTAAGAATGATGTATCATAATATGAATTATAGTATATTATTTACTATACCATAATACTGTTCTATCACTCATAATACCCATCAATTGGAATATATAACATTTTCCGGACCTTAACATTTCGAAATCTTATTAGTTTTGAAGCAAATTTCGACTGGCAAAAGCCAATGGCAACGTGTAAACGCAAAATTTGTTCGAATAATTCAGCGACTGAAATATCATGAAAAAATTCACAAACGCAGTTTTAGTACGGGCATAAGAACAAAATAAAAATATTATCAACTTCTCTGAAAAGTTCTCCGTTATTACACGGATATATCCCACATCAGCATAAACCGAGATGCAAGCCCACACCTGATCCACGTATCCATGATTAGATGTATGCATTATTTCCGCTACGCCCAGGGCGGGTAATTCGATAGATGTGGCCTAATATAATCGAGTCAGGTGTCTTGTTGGTGGCTGCTGTACGAGGCACATCAAGCTAACAGCATGAATGTCACTCAGGTAATATCAACGTCATTGTTCCACTGCCGTCAGTCTACTCGCATCATCCATGCTCCACTATCATATAAAATTCCCATATTCACTAAAAGTTATACATTTGCAGAAATTAATGAAAAGTTATAGGCTACATTGTTTGTTCATTTCTAATAATCATGAAATAGAAGGTTATAAAGCTATAGAGATCGCAATAGCGGAATATGAAAGTCCATTAGATGTATATCTAATGAAGGTATAGATATTAAAATAGAAGGCAATAAAAATCTTCTTCTTCTTCTTCTTCTTTTTCTTCTTCTTTCTTCTTCTTCTTCTTCTTCTTCTTCTTCTTCTTCTTCTTCTTCTTCTTCTTCTTCTTCTTCTTCTTCTTCTTCTTCTTCTTCTCCTTCTTCTTCTTCTTCTTCTCTCCTCTCCTCTTCTTCTTTCTTCTACTTCTTCTTCTTCCCCCTCCTCTCCTTCTTCTTCTTCCCCTTCATCTCCTTCTTCCTCCTTCTCTCTTCTTCTTCTTCTTCTTCTTCTTCTTCTTCTTCTTCTCTTTTCTTCTCTCTTTCTTTCTTTCTTCTTCTCTTCTCTCCCTTCCTCTTCTTCTCTTCTTCTTCTTCTTCTTCTCTCCTCTTCTCTCCTCTTCTCTCCTCTTCTTCTTTTCTCTCTCTTCTTCTCTTCTTCTCTCCTCCCCCAACTCCTCCTCCAGTCACCCTCATCAAAGCTCCACTCTCATCCCCCCCTTAACAACACAAATTATGATTCACACTTCCCTCCATATACGATGCCCATTCCACACCCATGCAATAGCACCGCTGTTTCGTGGCAGTTCCATTCCATATAAATTCGCACTCTCTCAATCACTGCCAGGCCACTACGTTGGAAAATTCGAAATTTAGTCCGCCAAAACCACAGAGGAGAGGGACAGGGATTTCAGAGGGGAGAATGAGGTTTACTGAGAGAAAAGAGAGAGAAAAGGGTTGTGGAGAAAAGCAGAAGGACTTTAGAATGAGAAAGAGTGTTTTCGGGAGTAGGAACATGTACTCTGCGAGAGGAAGAGAGGTTCTGGATGGAGAAAGAGGGATTTAGTGTGGAGCAGAGGGGAACAGAGAGACTTTGGAGGGAGAGAGAGTGGTTTCAGAGGGTTTTATGGACAGAGGCGCCTAACTGCATAATTTCATACCAACCATATTGGAGCTGTCACCACTGCATTCCACACGTTCTTCAGCTCTCATTTGTACCCAACCCAACACAAACCAACTTCTAATTCAGTCATCTTCCTGTTTGTTGCCTTGTTTAGGACATAAAATCACGCACATACTTCAAATTCCACGCGTCATATGTTATTTTTCTGTGTAGGAATGCAGAAATCGTTCAATGCGAGATATCTAGTACTCTGATGAATATGTTATGAATGTATTAGAAAAATGAAACTGATCTGGTATGAAATGCTTTGTATATGATTAACTGATTCATTCGAGGTGATTTTATTCATAGATTCGTGAGTGATGTCATAACTTAGAAAGTGATCCATTGCATAATATATTGTTACTGGATACGATCATTAAGAAACACGTTCTCTATTTCTATTAAGAAACAGGATTTATTCTTGAAATCATTGCTTTCATTGAATGAAATCAAGATCAATTATTGACAGGATGTACTGTATGTATTTGAAGTGTCCAAAATGAAATAGTATTGCAATGTCTGTGATTGAAGTTTCTTGGAAAATAATAGTGATTTCTTTCATGAATGCTAAGGAAGATGAGGAATATCTAATTTCTTGGAAGACAAAGAATAATATTATAAATAGAAATACGGAATGATTGATAGAGATTTTTGTTTCGGATTTGATCCAATGTAATCAATATTGATTAACAAAATGTTCAACTGATTCTAGTTTTTTAAGAGGCTTGGTTCACCTCACCGGTATTGATTATATTATACTAATTATATATATTCATAATAATAAATATCTCGAGGTATTCATTATTGATAATTGAGTCTTGAATTCTCCTGGATGAATTTGAACCATGTTGGGAATAACCTAATAGTTGACACCAAGACGATAATTCGTTCAGTTTTTCTTGAATAGAAGTTATATCTCCCATTGGTAACACTTCTAATTTATCATTTAAAATATTTCATCGATGGAATTTACAGATTTCATTAGTATGTCAACTGGATTTCAAAGAAAATAATGGAAGTAATGTATAAAAAAATGGGTAGGGGGAGCCTGAATTAAGCCTAAAAATATTAGCCTGAATTCCTTTATAAACTATTTGTATCCCGAATATCATTATATATCTGGAAGTGTATTGATATCACACTTGCAGAACAAGTCAACACATAAACATCGATATAATTTATTGGAGGTTACCTGCTTCTCAACTCTTAAAATCAACGTGAAGGACGACTCCAACTCACCTGTAAAACGAGAAAAAACTCTTTATAATTTTCAATCTTATCATTATAATTTATATAATTTTTCAGATAGATTGAAATTTTTTTTTATAATAATATAAAACTCCCTTTAATTATTATATTTTTCAATTGTACATAAAAATTTGAATTAGCTTATGAGTATGTTATGTTTTAGTTTTTGAAAGAGAAATGGCAATCCATTCGATTCTGGTTTGATTGATTTTGATTTTAATCATCGTTGCATGTTGTAATCACAATATACCTACACTTCTTTATTTATTCAGCGTATGGCTTTGAGTATAGCTATCTTATATTTCTTCGAGACGGTTAGTCTCTTGTCAGTTCTTCTCCTGTAATTATTGTATATCATACCTACACTGTAATATTGAATATACACTGTATATCGTACCTGCAATGTGATAATAAATGTATTGTACATTAAAAATCAGAATCAATTATTTCCTTGAGAGTAAATAACATAATACTCATGGATATTCTGATTTCATCATCCAATTAACAAATGCATTCAATAAAATTTTGAAAAACCACCACTAAAGCAGTCGGAGATAATCACAGCTTCAGAGATTACTTTCTAAGTAAAATCTTCAAGCTTCACAACACAAGACTCATTGAACCATATTAAAATTGCTGTGCCCTCCCACAATAATAAAATCCATCACATTTTTCATATTTGTGAATAAAGAGGGATACTGCCGTTAATAATTATGCTACAGACTCTCATTTTTTTATTCACTAATACAGAAATTACTGAATGGAGTATTACAATGATTTTTGCTGATGATTACTCGCTTTAATCCAATTTATAATAAAAATAATTCCATTAAAAAAAACAAAAAAAACATTGGAATTCATGTTGCTAATCCCACGCAATGCTCGTCACAAATTCAGATAATTAGTGATATTCCATTATAGTATTTCTCATAGAAAAATAATGCTCACAACAACAAATAAAGTGGAATCGTTGCAGGGATTACCACAGCACGAAAATTCTGGTTAGCCCGTTTGTACCTCGTTGAAACAATACAACGATGGAATACCGGACAAGAGGATAAATATTGCAAAGAGCGGATTGGATGTTTGATAATGGTGTAGATCAGGCGAACAAACCCGTACCGTAGACCCGTCGGGGTATTTCGAAATGGGAACTAATAATAACAATCGAAATACACGCAGACTTTAAACCGATTACAACCATCAAATTCCGCGAAACAATATAATATACGAGAGTAGTGGTTTGAAGACCGGGCCGCAGGCTCCATCAACGAACAAGACTGTTTTTTACCAAGTTGAAAAATACGTACAAGCTATTTGCATATTACGCGCGCACTTTTTAAGGGTTAACGCGATTGTTTTGCCAACAACAATGCTTTGCTAATGCTTTTTTCCGCGCTGACGGAATCGAACATTAAGCGCATTTAAAGGATTGAGCCCGTCCAGGGGTGAATGTTGCTAGATCAAGCATGTGCTCTCGAAATAATACGGCAGTTTTTCAGGTGAAAAAGTGGATTAGAGTGCGCCGGCAATGGAACAGCTTGTTACTGGAAGTGGGCCTTGCAGGGCTTTGATTGACGTTCGAGTTTCCTGGTAGAGGATAGTCCACCTTTGAACAGAACAGAAGGACTATTGTTTCTTTCCAACCGATTCGAATTGAAAAACAACACAATATTGTCTTTGTTCTACAGTTTTATCTGGGATCCAAATGTTGATATGTTCTCGCAATAATAACAATAATAATTCGTGTAACCTGGCTGGCTCAGGTCTGGTGTCAGAGTTTTCGGAAATCCATTAATCTGGTAATAAAATGCTAGAATAATAAAATAATGAATTGGGTGAAAGATTTAAGCTTATTATGATAATAATTGAGAATAGAATGAGAATTTTTGTGAATATTCTCATAATTATTACAATAAATTGTGTGTTTATTGTTAGAGTGAACACTCTATTATTCTTCTATTCACTCTAACAATAAACACACAATTTATTGTAATAATTATGAGAATATTTACAGAGATTCTCATTCTATTCTCAATTATTATCATAATAAGCTTAAATCTTTCACCCAATTCATTATTTTATTATTCTTTCTGGTCTTCATTCTGTCTTCAATTTCAATCAACCAACCGCAACGATTCTGTTTTGATTCAACGCAACCAAAAACGGGACAGACCGTAACCATTGTACCGATTGGACAGGATCAAAGATTGAGATGCCTATTGGAATGTCAAGGGAGTTGCAGTGGAGCAAAAACGGTTAAGAAGAGCGCCCCGCCGTTTGATGCGACCGCAAAGGACATTAGCCAGTGAAGCCAAGCTGCTGCCACATACACAGCGGACAACGACCAAGGAGACACAACAACAGAGAGAGAGTGAGCGAGAGACAGGAAAATGTAGGTTAGAGTGACAGAGAACGTATGATAGTGAAAGTGGAAGGACATCAGCGGAGAAGGAAATTCGTTTTCCAAATTGAAGTCAGAGTGCCGTAGCAATCACCCCGGGTTCCCGGGTGGACATTCCATTCCAGGAGGGCGGGGGGTCACAGAGGTTCACGGGGTAGGGGGGGGTGAGATGGTCCCAGCCTTCTGCCCGTTGTGTCACTTATTCAAATTGGAAAGGGGTACTGCCAATTTCTTGCATGGATGAACGCGTTCCTCCCCACCCCCACATCATCTCGACCACGCACAGGCTTATAACATCACCGAGGAAGGTTCTCCTCTAACTCTTATCTTCTATCCCACTTCCTCAAACTTTTATCCCTATTTTTCATCCCCCTCCATCACTATTTTCCATCCCCCTCCATCCCTATCCTGTCATACACACATCAAAAATTCGCCATCTAGATACTTACAAGCTACCAATAAATAACTGAGACTATAACCAGCGGATATAACTATATTCTAGGATTATATAACTCCACTTCAGGATCTTGACTACATAACTATATATTTGGGACCAGTTTATATGCAGGTGCCCTAAGGCCTAAGTGTATTGATTAGTTAGTTTCGTGTTGGACAGGACCAATGTTATCAGCTAACGATTCAACTGTTATAGGTCATATAATTTACGGCTGACATCTACGGCCTATTGCTACTATTGTTTATGAGGCATTATTCCAGGAGGCAGTATTTTTCGCACTAAAAATAACTTCATGATAGAATTGAATGGTGGTGTGTCATATTTTGCCGGGGAAGAAAGGGGTTCGAAGGCCTGCAGCTGAATCAGAATTAATTGAGAAGTATATTATAAATAGTTTATAGTTTATGTAGTTTATACATATTATTTTAATATCTGGGGGGAATATTCATGTGCAATGAGACTTTTCAATGAGCGATCTGTATTTTATAGTTTATACACATTATTCCAATATCTTGGGAAAATATTCATGTGCTTTGGGACTTTCAAATGAGCGATCTGTGTGGCTTGTTGTGGGAGGGGGGGAGGTCAAGCCAGCTCAAAGGACTCAGAAGGCTGAAAAAGTATTTTATTTGGAAGATAAACATGATTCTCAATATATTAACATTTCTGAAATATTTTGGAACATTTGTCATGAAATTTTCCAATGTGCGTTCTGATAACTTCCAAATTAATCAATTTCTTTTCAATCACCACTTTTTTCAAATCCTGCGTGAAATTTACAATTTCTTACAATTGATCAACTTTTTCGCCACATTTTTATAGACTATCCTGTGAGGGAAAGAATTTTTTTCTTATATTCTGAATAACTGGTTTAACAACAACTCAAATTGAGTCTCTAGCAAACTATCCCATAACATCCACTTCGATCTCAACCTTCTTGGTTCCATAATTCAAGAACAAGGATTGCCATCGGTCGTCAATGAAGTTGACCAAGTTCAGCAAGTACAAACTCTGGTACCCTGAAAGTTCCAGAAGAGAGAGAGAGAGAGACAAATCCTCCCAACATCTCTCTCCTGGAGTCATCCTCTCTCACACACACAAGCACACAATCCCCGTGAAAGATGATGTTTACAGACTTAGTTGCGGCTGTACATTAATCATCTAGAAAGCAGCCACTTCATATAATGGGCTGTCCTTCTTTCCTCTCCCATCCTTCGCTGTCATTCGCTATCTCATTCTCACTCTACCCACCTCCATCATACTCTCTCTTTTGCTCTGGATCTTCTTCTCTTTCTTCCATCATCATCACTATTCAACGTTTTCAGGCAACAAAGCTACGACCCTTCCACGTAATCACTTCCTACTTCTTATCTTCTATTTGAGTGAGTACTTCTCATGGATATAAATGTATAATTTCTTCAGTAGTATTTTTGGAGCTCTCCCCAGAGTTTTACTTGGACTATTTTGTACTGAGTACTGTGGGGTATAGCCCAGGAAATCAAGGTTTTTTCGGGAAGAAAATTAGATAAAAGCTGGATTTCACACCATCGATAGAACACTACCAGAGGGTCATTTTCCCAAAAGTCCCAAAAAATCCGGCTGGAGCTTTCCCCCCCAGACCCCCCCAAAGTTCAAAAATGTAGGTCATCACGGAAAATCGAATATCTCGGTAACCAATCATCGGACAGAATTGGTTCTTACATCATTTCATCCAGTATATTATGGGCTACATTATTGGTCCTATTCATTTTCACAATAAACTCAATAGTTTTCTTGAAAAAAATATATATATATAAAATTTTTGGATTTTTTTGCTTTGATTTTTCATTTTTTCCCATTTTACTTTTTTGTGTGTAATCTTACGGGAAAATTGTTCCAATAAAAGTTGTAGCCCATTTCATTCCGAATCCAGTGATGTATATGGTTATACATTTTTGATCAAAGCGGCCGTTTTGGGAGGGGGCATAGCCGACGCTGTTACGCCGCGGCCCAGCCCCCCTCGCCATAGTCGATCACTGCATTCCACATTTCAACTTCTTTACAGTATGTAGGCTATAGCGCTGAAAACGTTTAGTTTATCGATTGTATCCTATGTTTTAACATGTGCTGAATACGAAATTCTATCTCTGAAACTCCTAACTATAGTATTTTTCTAGATACAACCATAATTGTGGAAAATAATTCAACTTATTTATCTATATTTATAGTACAGTTTTTACAAAACTTACGTTTTGTATAATCTAATTTATCTTTCGATGTCTTTAATAATCGAGAATCACTATCAGAAACTATGAATATATGATTATAATACAGTACTGTATTATTATACAGGGTTGTTGAAAATTATGGAAACGGCTTAATATTTCTTATACGAAGGTAATTTGATGAAAGGTGACATTAAGGATCATACTATAAGATAACTTAAAAAAATTAAGTTAGAATCAATATGGCGGATCCAAGATGGCGGATAAGATTTTTTCAGTCACAATAAAGTAGTATTTTCAATTTTAGTACGATCCCCAATGTCACCTACCCTCAAATTACCTTCGTATAAGATACATTAAGCCGTTTCCATAATTTTCACCAACTTTGTATATGTGAGATTTGAAATAGCGGCGGAAATAGCAAAATTATACATTCAACATTGTATAAAACTGGTACATAGTTTATTAATGCCTGTTAGATTTGGCAATATCCATGAACATGAGCATAAAATATTCTTCCTTCTCTCATACTATTATAGTTATAGTACATTCATTATTTTGTGTGTTGACCAATTAAATAGCCGGTTTTATATGAGCATGAGAAAAAATATAGTTAAAAAGGAATTGATACAGTACATGATCAGAATTTTGATCATCGATTTTCAATTTGAATTTTGTTAAAAGTTTCGTGTTCTAAATTTTTATCAAAATTCAATATTTTTCGATCATCAATAAGTGTTCTGTGCTGTGTTTTAGTGTTATATATTTTTCGGACTTTATAAAATCAAAAAATACTTTTTTTAAATGCTGATGTCTGTTTTCCAAGTGGAAACAAACTTTCACCATGTTCCCTATCAAGGGATAATTGGTTATGTTGGTGAAGTGGAACAACCCTACTCAGGTCTTCCCACTACTTTTAAAGCCATACGCTAAATAATAAATAGTACATGATCATAAAAATCTGCATAATCAGATACTTTTTCATTACATTAACATCTAAACGATCAAATACTTCACATATTACTTATTACATAGTTTCGTGTTCCATATTTCAAGGAATTCATTCTGTCAGAGATGGATCCAAACTTTCTTCCTTACCATAGATAGGCGAATTTGAGCATGAAAGACCGTTGCAATGCTCACACATAGCTGTGCAAATCATGTTTCCTTCCTTACACCCACAATATTTTCCTCAATCCTGCTTACAAGCACAAGAAAATTGATGAAGGATGTTGTCTGGAGCAAATGATTTCACTGGTTTCAGTGTTCCCTGATTCATGCCAAGCTGCTTAATTATTTCGATTCTCCAACCCCATTCTGTAGTAGGGAGTTTATTTCCCAAACAACTTTGGATTTGCAGATAGACTCTCAAAGGATGTTGATGACATGCCTCTGTTATTGGTGAGAGCTTTTCCAAGTTGAAAATGGTTTTTAATGAGCCATTTATATGAACTAGTTTTCATTGTACCATAACGAACTCTTATTTGTTAAAGTGGTGAATCTATAATATCGAGAATCATTCAAAGCAGAATATTTTTGAAAACTATATAGTTGCAGAACGAAACTCTCATCACCATTCATTGAATTTCTCCATATGTGCCATTCTCCTCGTGACATTTTCTTTTCTATTCTATTCTATGTGCAGTTTTTCGGCTAAATCATATTATGTAGAAGAAACTCTTCATCCACAACATAATAGTGGTTATTGAAACTCATTTTAATTACTATGCTGTCTTCAAACATTGCTGAAGATTTTGTGCCCTTTCTAAGAGAAACAACATTGAATATGGATTGTGGGAGAAATGAAAGCTCATAATATTCCAAATATGTTTTCAATTTTGTAAGACTATCACAAACACACAATATGCGATTGAATAGTTGTTGAGAGTTGACAAAAACTTTTTTGATCGACATTTAACTTTCTTTTATTGATTTTATGTCTTTACCATATCCTTCATGGGCAATGTGAGCTCTCCAAAAGTTTCCCTTTGATTCCTTCCATAGTTCTGAGACCTATTCGATAAGCCTGATCACAAGTAACCAATTCGTCACAAACAAAACCAGAGGTTAATAGAACAAGCTTGCCAGAGTTGTGGAAATGGACAGAATTGATAAATAGATTGATCAATTTGACAGTTCAATGAAAGCACTTCTCTTCATTCACTCCATGACTGGGTGCAATAAAACTACTTTTTGACATAGGAAAGTTTAAGTTTTAGTCTTCTGAAGTTCAGAATTTCAGAAAGTAACTTAAAGACAGTTGCTCTAAAGAGGAATTGATGTATGCTAGTAAGAGATTCGTTCAGCAATTCTATAATATTCAAAACTTTTCTTCTATGAATGAAGCTCGATATTATAGATTCACCACTTTAACAAGGAAGAGTTCATTAAAAACTAGTGAATTCAGTGAAATCATTTGCTCCAGACAACATCCTTCATCAATTTTCTTGTGCTTGTAAGCAGGATTGAGGAAAATATTGTGGGTGTAAGGAAGGAAACATGATTTGCACAGCTATGTGTGAGCATTGCAACGGTCTTTCATGCTCAAATTCGCCTATCTATGGTAAGGAAGAAAGTTTGGATCCATCTCTGACAGAATGAATTCCTTGAAATATGGAACACGAAACTATGTAATAAGTAATATGTAAAGTATTTGATCGTTTAGATGTTAATGTAATGAAAAAGTATCTGATTATGCAGATTTTTATGATCATGTACTGTATCAATTCCTTTAACTATATTTTTTCTCATGCTTATATAAATAATTGAAGAGAGATGAAAACCAGCTATTATTTAATTGGTCAACACACAAAATAGTGTACTATACCTATAATAGTATGAGAGAAGGAAGAATATTTCATGCTCATGTTCATGGATATTGCCAAATCTAACAGGCATTAATAAACTATGAACCAGTTTTTTACAATGTCGAATGTATAATTTTGCTATTTCCGCCGCTATTTCAAATCTCACATATATAATCATATATTATTATAATCATATATTCATAGTTTCTGATACTGATTCTCGATTAATTAAGACATCGAAAGATAAATTAGATTATACAAAACGTAAGTTTTGTAAAAACTGCACTATAAATATAGATAAATAAGTTGAATTATTTTCCACCATTATGGTTGTATCTAGAAAAATACTATAGTTAGGAGTTTCAGAGATAAAATTTCGGATTCAGCACATGTTAAAACATAGGATACAATCGATAAACTAAACGTTTTCAGCGCTATAGCCTACATACTGTAAAGAAGTTGAAATGTGGAATGCAGTGATCGACTATGGCGAGGGGGGCTTGGCCGCGGCGTAACAGCGTCGGCTATGCCCCCTCCCAAAACGGCCGCTTTGATCAAAAATGTATAACCATATACATCACTGGATTCGGAATGAAATGGGCTACAACTTTTATTGGAACAATTTTCCCGTAAGATTACACACAAAAAAGTAAAATGAGAAAAATTGAAAAATCAAAGCAAAAAAATCCAAAAATTTTTTATATATATATTTTTTTCAAGAAAACTATTGAGTTTATTGTGAAAATGAATAGGACCAATAATGTAGCCCATAATATACTGGACAAAATGATGTAAGAACCAACTCTGTCCGATGATTGGTTACCGAGATATTCGATTTCCCGTGATGACCTACATTTTTGAACTTTGGGGGGGTCTGGGGGGGAAAGCTCCAGCCGGATTTTTTGGGACTTTTGGGAAAATGACCCTCTGGTAGTGTTCTATCGATGGTGTGAAATTCAGCTTTTATCTAATTTTCTTCTGAAAACGGCCTTTTTGGACCTTCGTTTCCTGGGCTAGTATGACAAAGTACATCAATAGTACTCTCACGTCGAGTTGTGTACTAGTCCACTGATAGCGTACAATCAAAGGTACTTCGGAGATAAATGATTTGAGACGGAACTCTGTGACTAAAATTTATTGGAAGACTACTTTAATACGACTTGAGTAATGGGAGAAAAGTAATATTATATCCATAAAAATATTATTCCTTGTCTATCATGTGGACATTAGAATTCATTGAAATTTTTACAATTCTGTAGATTTTCTAAAATGTTGATCAGCATGCAATCGTTTCTTGTTGAAAAACTAATGAATTCAATTTCTCAAACTTTTGATTCAATTTCTAAAACATTAATATAATCACTCTTGACTACGTTGATAAAACAACTTTGTCGATAGGATCGATAACGATAAAGCGAGTTAATAAGCGGATATCTATCATTAACAGCCAAAGAGAAATCGAAACAATCACACTCAGTTCACTACTTTGCAAATAGGTCCACCATATTGTTGAGCATTTCATATTCCTGAAATTTTTCAGCCTTGGACAGAATATTCAGTGACTTGATATAACTTGTCAAAGTTCATGATTGAAGAGTAGTTAACAATAATAGATCAAAATGAGAGAAGGCTAAGGTATTTTTGTAATTATTATTGTGAAATTGTAATAAATTATTCATCATCACTCCCCGCGTACAGTTTGATCAATTATGTGGGAATATTATCTTATATGAGTATCAATTACATTGAATGAGCTATTGATTTTCATTGTAATCCACTTCTCTCTTATTTCCTTTTGTATTGAACTTGTAAATATTTTACGAAATAAAGCTATTCAATGCAATTTAATTGTTATTCATATTAATTTATGCTATGACACTGATATTTACTCAACTGATTACTGATATAAACTTGTATCATTATATTATTAAATATTATTAATTGTCAAAATAAATTCAACAAGTAGATATTAAGCTGCTAATTGTATCAATCCAAGTTTTAGTTTTCCGTTTTTGTGGCTCAAATCATACAATGTGACAATTATCGACGAATAATAGTTTGAAGGCGTCACCTCACGGTCACCCATCCCCTAAGTAATCAAACAGGACGTTGCTCAACTACAATAACAAATGGCGAATTTGTTTATTCAGACTCAAACGTCCACTGAAACTTTGCCTCGACTGAAGCCACCAGCAATCACTCAATTAAGTAGTAATGTTTATGTAAATGATTGGAACTGTTATAAGTTTGTTTGAACTGTCACTCTGAATGTATTTCAACTCAACTTCTGAGTTGATCAACTAGTTCCGTGTTTGCAGTTGCTCGTTGTAGTTGAACTTTGGCAAACAGCGAAATTAATAGTTTCTATTAGTTGATTCTCTCCGGTTTCGAACGTCAAATTCAATGTTATCATCTCAACTACATAATTTACAGTATATTAAATAATTTTCAAAGTCGATTTTTAAGGATCACTTTCCTTCTGGCTGTTAACGTTTGATCCAAGGCTTTTTTTCAGTGAGATAGTTAACAAAATCCTGTAAAGTATCTGGAGTTGATTGATAACGAGTGAATGAGTGAATCCAATATATTTGAAGCATGTTAGAATATTGTTGATTTTTTCGGGGGTAGACTATTCTTCCCATGCTTATTACAGTAATGAATATAATTCTATAATTTAAATTGAGCTCATTGGTACAACAAGAGTGACTACAATTGAATTAGGTTGATCTAAACATATTAATCTTTGTTTTATTTGTTTGGAATTTCAGACTGACGGTATAATATCAGGAGTGTAAGTTCTTTGAATTCGTGTATGCAGTGTTACATAAAATTTCTTCAACAATCTATGATGAATGAAGCACGTCTTCAAATTGAACTACAACAAACTATCTACAAAAGCATCTATCTCGAGTTTTCAAAATTTATATTGAACCAAAATATTGAAAATTCTAAAACTGAGGATAATTCATCAAATTCATATCTATTTCATGACACAATCAGAATGCATCTTTGAATTCTCAAATTATTTTGTTGTCAAGAAGTCTACAACGATCAGTTATTGTAACATGCATTTTGTGTAGAAGTGTGGGTGGTATTGAGGTAGTTATCTATATCGAATAAAAAGACTTAAAGTTGTGAGAACGACATTATGTTTTGTAAGCAATTTAATCATAGTAGAAGATTTTCCATGTTTGTGTGCTAAATAGGGTTCGCGCATGTTGTAATATCGAATAAATAGGCCAGAATTTGTCTCAACTATATTTCGTAGTTTTAACAACTTCTAGTTTCCTTATTAGAATCGTATTATTCCCGAACCCTATCGAGCACACACTCAGAAAAATTCAAAAAATATCTTTCTATAATGGTTTAACTGTTTCCAAAATAGGATTCGCAGCGGTTTTATCCAATATAGAATAGATTGTACTGTCTATTATAGGAAGCTAGTTCTATGTTGTGATGCTTAGACCAAAGAATTTTGAATTGTGGCAGCTCTAAAAATTGTACCACTGTTACAGACCAAATTTAGAATCAACCAATTAGCGAGGGTACCTCTCACACAATACACGCATTTAAAAATCTTCAGCGATTAGCCAACCATGCGCCTGGAAATTAATCAGAGGGCTCCGTTCCAGCACTGATGACGTGTAATTGGTGCCTCGTATTAAATTGCAGTGAAAAGGTACAAAAAAGGCATACCATCCAGCTCTACCTATATTCACGCCGGAATCCACCAAAGCATCATACACTGATGAACACTTTTAATCTGCCTCAAAGCCTCTCTCATGTGCAGATTAAAGCCTATTGAGTGACGAGAGCCACATAAAATACTAAATTCATCTTGCCCAACCAATGAAATACGGCCCCTGCGCGTACTCCCCACTAAATCCCCTCTGAAACTAACACTAGCCACACTCTTTCATTAGCGACTATTCATCCGTATCTGATTCATTCAACATTGATTAATTCGTTCATTTGATATTGATTAGTTCATTTAGAGTCTGATAACATCAGCATCCACTATCCTACATCCACTAGGAACAAACAAAGACTAAATATAACTATGAATATTTCAACAGCGATACTTGAAAATAGCGGACATTCATGACATTAAATTCAGCATAAAATATTATTGATCAGGATCCTGTTTCTCTACCGCAATTTATCAAAGGGAAGTGATGCTTTTTCGCTTGAATAACATCATCAGTTTGTATTATTATTTGAATTTGTTATCCACTTGAAAATAACGCTGGCAAAAATGTCTCTGATATGTAATAGATTTATTTGTTAACGAGGAATTAAATTCTCAATCTGTGATTCAAGATGACGTTGAAATTCTAAAATCGAACTGTAATTTGAATTTTTAGTATTGAAAAAATAGGTTTACATTAGTGGGTCAAGTAGTATTACTATGAAATTTGCTGATATTCTTGTGTTTGAGAGTGATGTTCTCCAAGTACAGATAACAGGAAACGTTGTGAGTTTTCAGGGAACAGGACACAGACACAATAGAATCAGATAGATTGTGAGATTCATATAATTATATCGAGTTCTGAGATATTCACGATCTTACATACATCTCACATACACTGATCTCTGTATATCTTCAGAATAAGCTTGCAAGCTTGAATTATTTAAAATAATCATAGACGTTGATAAGTATACCAGTCATACATCAAATATGAATGAAATACCAAAAGTCTCTTTATTTCATTGATTACTTGAATGTGATTTTCTCAGATTGTCATGAACTGTTATACATAGAGAAGCAGTAGAGTGATCGGATGATAACCACGTAGGCCTACTAATGGTGTATAACTACTCCATCATTTAACAGGACATTGGTATTGAATGTCGCAGAACATTTGTCATTAGTTAATATTGATTGATACGATAATCTTTTTCATCCAGAGACAATTATACATATATATGTATATTCATTCTTATGAATTCCATTCATTTTTCTAATAAACATTGTGGCCTAATATCAAGAAATTCGGCAAAATAATGTAGAATAGTATTATAACCAGATAATAGTCATCAAATACACAGAACTGTGAGATCTCGGATCAAAATTCATAGAAGAATAACTCTAATTATTCCTCACAACATAACGTTTTCAACATTATAACATTTTGATCGAACACTATCATCCGAAGAAATTTCAAATCTAATAAAATTTAGTCTGCTCTGTATCAACAGGACTTGTACCATAATTCACATTATGTAAACCACAAAATTCCTATCCTACAAAAGTAAATCACATGATCGAAACTTGAGGTGATAATGAATTTTGCTTGAAAATGCAGAAAATAGTTTACTCTATCAAATGGATCAGGATAATTTGTAACAATATTACTGACTCCGATAGAGTAAAAATATTTACTCAACTACCTAACTCTCACTGTGAGAACTATATCAACTGAGTTTATTATCATAAGATTTATTTTATGAGTGATAACATTCTTGCCTCAAATCACGAAAAATCACTTACTTTATCGAATGAGTCATAAGAATTCTTGAAAAGCTCTTTTCTTGATAGAGCAAAAAATCACTCATCTACATACTTTTTACTCCAAGTACTATATCGTTTGAGGTTATTTATATTCATATTACTCTGGGGTGATCAACTACGTTCAAAAATGCAGACGAATGCACAAGAAAATTTAACATTTTCAACAAAGTGAACAAAAAAATGAGCAACAACACGAAATGAGGTCAAATTTTGTATCCCAATAGGCTGCCGCCATTACGGCCTTGAGAGGCCACTCAACTCATACGAATTTCAGGAAAATACGGTAAAAAATCAATCAAAACTTGTTTTTATAATTGAAATGATCACTGATTATTGTTAAATGAGATGTAAGATCGGTTAAGTTTGTAAACACCTGATGACCTAAGCATTAACGCGGCTTTAGACAGCCGCGTTGGCGCCATTCAAGTTTCCACCATATTGATTTTCGAGGAGGGACCTACCTACAACGACCGACTTTAACACCTCGAAAGCACGTGAGAACACCACACATGACACACTGCTTAAACTATGACACAGTAGCACTTGACTTACGAGTAAATATCGGTGGCATGCGGTTTTGGGGCAAGTGTAAACTGAGTTGCCAGGTGGAACAGAACGAGTTCCATCTTGCGTTGTGACGTCACCAGAGCCAGCATTGATCGACTCCATTTTGAGAATTACGACACGGGATAGACACTTTAAGGGCAACATTTTTGATAGTCAACAACAACTTTACTATGGAAACTTGATTGAAAAAGAGTATCTAACATAGAAAACACTAGAAAATATTAAGAAACCCGGTAATGATCTCTTGAAAAAGTTACAAAAGGGTATTGCAAATGGCGGACAAATAGTAAAGCTCGAGTACCTTAAAGGGGATGATCTCTTAGGTTGAGGATACCATAAAATGATCACAAGAACCGAAAACAAATGTTCACTATCGAATTCAAGGTGGGAATGGATATTTTACAGATTAATGAGTTGAAATGTAGAAATATCGTCCAGATATTCTCGTATTTCGACGAACTTATTACTTAGCTCCTGATGAGTTATTTTATAATCTTCAAGTGAACATACAAGTGGACTCCATTATCTAACTTGTACTCAGCAACTCATAGTGACTGTGATGGGCTTTTTATATTAATGTTGTATGTAGAGGACTCTCAATGTTTTTCCTGAACTTTTGCTTAGCTCTATTTCACTTTAGATCAATTTGGAATTGTGTAAATTTCTGCAGGAGTGGCACAATTGATACTATTGATACTAGCATGCAAGTAAATTGTTTCAAGTATTGATCTTTTGTTCGGTCTTTTCTTATTGGTCGAATCTGTGCTCTAGTATGGGAGATAATTGTGTTTCATTTCATGATATATTTATATTTTATTCTTCACTATTTAATCAACAATCCTAATAATCATTATTATGCTGCTCATTGTAGAATACACTATAATAACACTGTTTTTACTGATTGTAACAAACCATTCTTACATCGATAGGCAATATCATCATACTTACAGCTGTATAACACTGACAGATAAACACCCAAAACCAACACAGGATACACCAACTATAACAATCATCAAACACATTTACATTCCATGAGATATGAAAACATGTAGCATTCAATGAGTTTTGTTCAATGATTACAACATAAAACATTTAACATCGATTAATAGAAGAGTAGGGCAGTGATAAACATTCAACATCGATAATAGAACTCAGAAACATCAATAATGCAACTTAAAAACATCAATAATGGAACTGAAAAACATCAACATTCAGAAATAAAGAACATCAATAATAATTAACTATCTACTTAAAATCATGAAACATCGAATGGATTGAGAAGACACCAAACATCAATAATGGTAAAACGATTTTATTTTATGAAGCATCATACATTGAAAAGGTTGAAATGATAAACATCAATATAATTGAAATTATAAGACATCAAACATTGGTTATAATGAAATCATAGACATCGAACATCCACATAAATAAAATCATAAAACATCTAACATCAATAGCAATATAACATCAAACATTAATAATAATGAAATGATAGAACATCAATAATGTTGAAATGATAAACATCGAACATTCATAGAATTTAAATAAAAAACATCGATAGGAATGAAACAATAAGACATCAATAATGTTAAAATGATAAACATCAAACATTCTCAAAATTCAAATAATATAAATGACATCATTCTAACAATGATAAAATCATAGAACATCAATAATGTTGAAATGATAAACATCGAACATTCATTAAATAAAAAACATCAAACATCGATAATAATGGAACAAAAGAACATCGAGTGTAAATGAAACAACATCGAACGTCAAAGGCAATTGGATCGTGGTTCATGTTGGATTGTTTTGAAGAGGTCGCCGACACCAATCAACATCCATCCATCAATCAACACACAGATCGACATCAAAGCAAGCATCAGAGAGCATTTGTTCTTACGCAACGTGTGGTCGTCATACATGAGGTCGGTTTACGGAAGGACGAGCGAGAAAATGCACTAATTTGATGAAGCAGTCGGTAGTGGTGATAAGCAAACGAGTGTGAACAAAGCTCGGATGGAAATCAGGATATTGAGGATATTGATATTATCTAGAGGCTGTTGGAATATTCAAGTGCAGCAATGAGAGGGAACGTGGTGTGACACTACAACACAATGACCTTGGCAAGTTCAGTCTATCACCCGATTGTCTGTGTATGTGTGTTTGTGTGTTAGTTTGAAATAAAACAACAGCCAATCACGTAACAGCTAGCGTACGACACACCGACTCCGAGAATCTAGCGATGCTTAGAACGGCATTCAAAACCCAGTCTTTCTTTACCTGAATCTGTGACCAATCATAAAAGCGCTGTTTCCCACGCTAGTATGCACGCAATCTTGATCTCTCTGGGTGACTCCGCAGATTTGAGGAGGTGTGCTGCTACAATGAAGTCAAGCAATCTACACTTGGGGGAACAGGCGATCTGTAGATCTGTCTAGTCCCAGTTTGTTCCCAACGGGTGTGTTCTAAGAACAATGTCCAAGTATGATAGGTCTAAAGAGTTCAAAAGTTCAAGAATATTGTATCAAGAAAGGGAGGATGTCCCCGGTTAGAGTGTCCTATAGAGTCCTCACAGCCTAACAATGAAAGACTAATTAAGGGTTGAGGGCAGCAAAGCGATGAGCAAAGCTACCCCGAGGGGTTGGAGAAGAGTTTCAGCTGGGGATGACCCACTGGCACCGAGTGAGAAGGATGTGTTCTCGCGGAAACGTTTCAGCTAAGGGGGCTGTGCTGCCCGAGTCAGATGTGTGATAACAGTGATAAGAGTGTGTTGGCGGGCGGTTTCGCGGGGCGCAGGAGACCCTAACAGAGTTGGTGTTCCCGACGACAGCGACAACGCCAAATACGCAGCACAATGTCGGACGAACGTTAGACGCCGAGTGAGTTGTCGCGCTGCGTCGTCGCTGTTCGAGGTGCCGCCCCCATGCGCAGGCCCCCGGGGGCGGTACGCGCATGCGCCCCACGCCGTCGTCAGGGATACGCTGCCCCCCAGATCCCCCCCAAGCCCCCCAAATGAACAGCACGTGTGTTCGTACAGGTGAGCACTGTTACACGCACACATTCACCTGCTGAGTTTGGCGCGAAATTTGATCGATAAATTTTATATTTATTCTTACAATATATGATTTCAGGCTATACCTAAATAATTATCCAACCTAATAATTAACCATATCGAAGACTGAAAGGCTATAATTAACAAAATAATATCCTATTATATTAAGCGAGCAATTTCTGTATGTATGTATCTATTTATGTATTTATGTATGTATGTCCCACGGATCTCGAAACAGCTCTAATGATTTTGACGAAATGAATATAGGAGGTTTGTGATACAAAAATTGGTTTGCGCCGGTCTCATCCTGGATAACTCGCTAAAGGACCCAAAAAGGAGAAATTGATCCTTTAAGAATCAGCTGACAGAAGAAAGAAATTTCTATCGGCTGTAAATAATGAGAAAGAGTGAGAGCGAGTGAGTGTGTGAGTGAGACAAGATTATTCCAGCTGCTGAGACAGTGACAGAGAATCAGCTGACAGGAAGAAACAATTTACGTCGGTTCTTGATGTTGTTGTTAAAACCAGCGGTTCCATTACTAGAATTGAGAAAAATATCGAAACACATAAGCTGCTCATATTCCCCTTTTCTTCTGATTTTAATTTATCTATAGAAAATTAAAAGGAATTTGAAATTTTGAAAATATTCCATATTGTACTGTACTGTTATTTTAAATTTGAGGCATGAAGTTAGCCATGTGATCTGTTTTTATTTATTTGAGAAAATCGTCAAGAGTTCATCAAAACAGCTGACCTAAAAAAGTTATCAACCCATATTATTATTTCTACGAAGCAAAACTTTACCACAAGTGCGATTTTTCAAATAATATTTCTGATTTTAATTTATCTATAGAAAATTAAAAGGAATTGAAAATTTTGAAAATATTCCATATTTTATTGTTATTTTTAAATTTGAGGCATGAAGTTAGCCATGTGATCTGTTTTTATTTATTTGTGAAAAATCGTCAAGAGTTCATCAAAACAGCTGAGCTAAAAATAGTTATTAACCCATAATTATTGTTTTTATTAATTTTACCACAAGTGCGATTTTTCAAATGATATGCATTCAAACTCGATTATTCATAATATTTCGAAAGCTAAGATTAATTTTTTTATAGTGCAATGATGATTCAGTGCATAAGACGGTACTTGAGTATTAAACGGAGGCCACCTAACCTACAGAAATATTTCGTACTAACCTAACCTAACCTAAACCTAACCTAACCTAACGCTCGACTCACAACAATACTAGAATAGTTCTACTACAACATCTATAACAATTTAACCTTCTATAAGTGCCGCGGCGCGTTTCGTAATGGTGGCCTCCGTTTAATACTCAAGTACCCATAAGACTGATGGCTGTACTTTGAAAAATTGTTTAATTTCATTTATTTTTCCCTTTATAATTTCCATTCCTGTGCCTTTGTAGGCCTACCCCCGAGCAGAGCTCGGTACCCCGATAACTTAGAAACTAACAAATTAGTTATATAACTTAGAAACCCCTTATAACTTAGAAACTAACAAAAATTACAAGTTTAATAGAGATCCTCGATTACAAATAATTATTCCATTCTTCAAATTTGAATTAATTCTGCACATATAGTAATAATCATTTTAATTTGGCGGATGGCGAATAACTTTCATTTAACATTTCTATGGGAACGGTTTATTTCTTCTTTCAATATGTTTTTTACATTTTATATACAGCATTTATGTGAAAAAAATTCGACAGAATTGCAAATATGTTATTCGCCATCCGCCAAATTAAATGAATATGAATTATAAGAAAAAATTTAAATTCTAATGAATAAACGTATTTGATATTGGGAGTTGGAGTATGACGGTATGAGTAACATCTCTAATAAGGTTACTTATATTAGAGAATTAGAGTCTCAACAATATAAAGAGAAGCTATATGAAATGAGACGACAAATGCAACGCAAAAAACACAAAATAAACATGAATCTCATCTTAATTTTGATAGAAGGACATAATCGACTTTGGGCAGAAAGGATTAAGTCCTTGATTAATTACAGAATATGACAGTTGCAGCTTCTAGATGGTGACTTAAATCGGAAAACATGAGATTTGATAATTTTGATCATGGATATGTGGTGGCGCTAATAAGAAAAAAAACCTTCAATGATTTACATTTATTTAATTTATTCTCCATAATATTGTCATGTGTGGCACACAGTTAGTAGACCCATATTGAATCTTGCAAGTAAATTTTGATAATAATGATGACACTGCTTAAAAACCAACTGAAAGGTAACAATTTCTTAGTTTGATAATGTACGTATGTAAATGAGTTTCACAGTTACTAACTGACTAAAAACCAACCAAGTCTATCAAATTTCAGTAGTTGGAAAACATAGTCTATCTATTGATTATATCAAATGTGCACTTCAAAAGTTTTCACAGTAGGAAAACAGAGTTTATTTGTTAGTCATAACAAAAGTGCTTCAAGAACAGTTGGAACAATATTAATGTTCATCAGAACGTGAATTCTCGCTTCACCACTTTCAATCATTTCCTAGAAGTGAGGAGGAAAATGAAACATATATGAGTTATACTTTCAGTTTCTCGCAAACACAATCGAAGAAAGTGACAATACCTCAACGTGGAATCAACAACCTTAGGAAAAGTTGAGCTAAAGTTTATTCCTTTGACAGGTTTTCTGTCAATCAATAAACTCAATGAACGGGAATTAAATGGACAAGGAAAAACGTTATACTTCCATTCAATTGGAATAGGAGGATAATAGAGAACACCTAGAGGTAAGGATGAGAGGAAGATAGTAAACGAAGAAAGAATATTGTACAATAATGTAGGGTGGAAGAGATCGAGAAAAGTGGGGAGTAAATAATAAAAGAAAAGTAGGATTCGAAGGATGAGGAGGAGAAGGAGACGGAGGAGGACGAGAAGAAGAGGAGGAGGAGGAGGAGGAGGAGGAGGAGGGAGGAGGAGGAGGAGGAGGAGAAAGAGGAGGAGGAGGAGAAGGAGGAGGAGAAGGAGAAGGAGGAGGAGGAGAAGGAGAAGGAGGAGGAGGAGGAGGAGGAGGAGAAGGAGGAGGAGGGAGGAGGAGGAAGAGGATGAGAGAGGAGGAATGGAGGAGCAAGAGACAAAGTAGAAACAGGAAAAGAGAAAGATTAGGGAGGAAAGTAATATGAGTAATATTTTTAGTTTCAATCAAAATCGAACGAAAGTGACAATACTCCAAAGTGAAATCAACCAGAAGATAAGAAAAAGGCTGGAGGAGCAGATGAGCGGAAGAAGCAGAAGAAACAGGAGAAGAAAAGAAGAAGAAAATAGAGGTGAGAAGAAGGAAGAAAAGGAGAAAGAGGTACATCGCGAAGCGGTGGTTAGTAGAAAGTTGTTTTATCCCTTGTCTGTACAACATAAACTTACTTAGCCCTTGGTAAACAACTTTTACTAAGGGAACACCAGTTATTCCTTGATAACCCCACCTCCAATCTTTCTCCTGAGCTTTATCCGTGTTGTTATGAATCCACTCCTCTCATATCCAGTTTAGAGTTGTATGGCCCTCGCATATTGATTATACAAGACGTTATTTGTCTTGAAATTCAGTTAAAAGTGAATTAGGCTCGTTCAAAACTGCATCGTTCAAACAACAGCTACCAAATCCCCTCCCGTCGAAACGGCAAGACTCATTTCAATCAAATCCACTGGAATTTCTATTCTGTTGATGAAACGAATTGAGATATTCAGCTCACCTAGATGAAATTGAATTATGAAGCACTGAATAATGGAAAGATTGTCAACTATCGTATATATTAGCCCAAAAGTACTGTACTGCTATATTATGTGTGAATACTACATTATCTCATTATATTAGACCCTTTGTCAGAAGTTCAAACATTTGATTCAAAAATATTTTTCTTTTAATTAAGCATTAGAGCAAATCTTTTGTAATTTTATTGCGAATGCGTAATACAGTAGGCCATATACATATTTTAATTTTGAATATTCAATGAGAATACATCAATGTAATTCATTCTATTCATGATTTGATATGTTATATAATGTTTATCATATTATGAATAATGAATAGAACTCCTATACTTTGTTACTACAGAGACTGCATAATTATTATACAGCTATTCACTATCAAAGCCTGCATAAGATAAAAATGAGATAAATTCATTTATTTAGCTCACAAAGTATGTTCTCTCGAATCCAGCTTACTATAGTTATTCATACTCGTAGAATAATTTATGTGAGTATTTATCCAATTATTTCCATCTATCATAACTTCATAATGTTTTTAATATTGTCTTCCAATACATAATAATATTTTGAGCACCCAAAAACCATCTCAGACCACCCCTTGTAATTTTCAGACCGCCTTTTGAGGGAACTCTAACAGGAATAATACTGTATTCCAATCTCAGTGGCTTTCCGAGCAACGGAAGCTCACCCGACGCTTTAATGAACTCTTTTCGGGGCGCAAATTTTCCATCAATAACTCGACATCGTTTCAGACCGCGCCAAGCTATTCGCCGAAAAGCAAACGAACTTGTAAAATGCATCGCCTTTAACGTAGCTTCTTGTCAAGCGCAGATACCATCGAATTTTTCTCTCCAAGGAAAGGAAATCAAATTTTAGGCATTTATTTCTTCGTCTGCCTGTCAAGTTCAAAACCTACCAAAAGGAAATGTTTTAAATTACTTGCCGCGCTCTGCTGGGAAGATGGATGTTGGTGGTGGTTCAATCTCTATCAACATTATCACCAAGTTTCCAAATATTTTTTTCCTTAGTAATACTGCCTTTTCTCCCTCAATTCTTCCTAAAATACTCCTCAATTTCTACTCAAATTCTTCTCAATCACCGTTCTCACATTCAACTCCTTCTCAAACCTCCATATCTTCTTACAGGCTACCTTCAGCCAAACATCTTCATGACAAATATTAAAAAGTTGTATCTGTTTCTCTTTTTATTGAGAGTTGATGAAATAAATTCAACTCCATTTTCTTTTCCTTCAAGACGTTGCTGATGTATTAGGTCTGGTAGCTGTATATCGGTGTTATATATCTGGTAGCTGTACCAAATTATCATCATTCAGACTAACATTGATTTCATAAGGAAGTTCAAGGATTCTCAAATCCATTTTGGTAGTAAATTAGTCTGTAGGCTGAAAAGCGAAGTGAGAAAAGTTTCAGCAAAGGAATAATATTTTATCCCCTTTGATTACGCACCAGATAAGAAATCACGATCTTATTACTCTTGGACAAGATTGAAGTCTCTCGATTTTTCATTGGAAAAGTTTTGTTGGATGAAAAATACTGATCTTTGACTAGCATCTTATGATGAAGAAAATTTTTTTTTAATAACTCGTGAAAAGGGTTTGATACGTAATCAGGATATCAAGGTTGGAGAAACTTGTGTGACTTCCATGAGCTTCCTTTTGATGGGTTATAATGATAATCATCTCTCATACACCGCTTCCAAATTGAACTTCAGGGTGGAGAATTGAATAATATTAATAAGCTAATAATCCATACATATATGTGCTCAATACTCATCTCAAATATTGGGAGTTTCTTGTGAGATTTTCTAGAGCTTCATAGAATTAAATTAAGTTATGATAAGATTATCCTCTCCTCTCAAATATGACTTTCAAGTTGAAGATAAAGGTGAGATACAGATCGTGGTACTACAGAAAAAATGAGATTCTGTTAGCCTATGTCGGTTTTAAGAAGATGTTGGATTATCATCATGAATATAATAATCATAGCTTGGTGACCTAACAATAACCTCTACCAACCTTTGGTTTGTTATCTCCGTAAATCATTGATTTTTCATAATCTTGAAATAATTTCTATCCTTTCATGTGTCCTACTCTGCTGATGATGTGAATTATTAAACTTTGAAGTGTTTTTCCATGTTACTTTGGAGTACCAAACTAAAAGTCTGCTGACAAATTTGAAAGTGTATCGACCCCATCCATTACTAGAAAAAAAGTTTTAAATTGAAGATATTGAGGGCCGGATTCAAGGAAGCCGTACAAGTTTAACCGCCGTGAAATGGCGACATCTAACTGAGCTTGATGGAGAAATAATTGCATTGGCTCCGCTAGATGACGTCATTTAACAGTCAAATTTTCCGGCATTGCAACTGGGTGTACAACTTATCCGAAAGCAAACTTTCACCAAGACAATAGAATGATCACTAGAAAATTGCGCCCCTCAAGTAGAAAACAGCTTGAGGTGCTTGACCAGGAGTTTCCAGCGGCGTTGAAAGGTGGCAAGGCCCGACCTTGAGAAAATGGTACGTGAGGAGATTACCACTACTCAGCGACTGAGTGAGAGGGTTGCGAGAGAGAACCACAACTTATATTCCAGCAACGTTCTCCACTCATCCCAAATCGGCCTCAGAGCGGCGAGAAAGCTCCCTCAGGACAAAACACACGCACACCTAGGAGAGCGCCTGCTGCCTCAGCCTCATGTCTCACTCAACCTCATACCTCACACCCACTCAGGCAGCCAGCAAAGTAATAAAGTTTCCGAAAGCCAATGAAAAGGCCACGACAGCCACTTAATAACAATAGATTCAATCATTTTCTTCTAGACCGGTGGAATTATTGAATCTGGCTCAAGCAGAAAACGTTATTGGAATCGAATCATAACTAAATGTGATCTTCATAAAGTAGATCAATACGCAGAGTGCTGTAATGGGAGTAGACTTTGATTTTGATTTGATTTGAGACTGTCATTGCGAATAAGATCTGCAGAGGTTAATTTGAAGCAGGTTCTAATAACTATAAAGGTTCACACATCTTTTGTACAGGCTAATATTTGAAGAGTAATCCCTGTAGAATTAGATAATGATAAATCTACACAATATTGTATGGTTAAAGTGAAATTCATCTACATATTTTTTTACAAGCATATTAATTAACGTTTCAATAAAAAATAATACAACCTTTTCTAGGAAAAAGGCGACATCTAACTGAGCTTGATGGATAGATAATTGCATTGGCTCCTTTAGATGACGTCATCTAATGGTTCTCACTCTTAATTTAATGGTCGATTCTTATCATCAGTTTTTTATTATCATAGTAATTGATAGCTTATGATAGCTACATCTTCGATTATAGTAATATAGTAGTAGCCTTCGATATTATAGTGATACTAGTTCACTAGTTGGAAGATTATGTAGTTCTTCACATTTACAGTCTTCTTATAAAATCGGTCGAATCAAATTCATAAGACTGCTATAATTTGAAACATAAGTAGAATGGCAATACTAGACTAGCACTATGCAGTTAAGACAATTTATAGATAGATGGATAAATTGACAATATTTTTTTCCACTTTGTACATCACAAGAGTACTGTGCGCAAAGTTGAGATTCGAGAGCCCATTTATATCAATGGAGTATCTGATATGCACAACTTTAGAAGCTGATTCGATAATATTTGAAAAAGAAACTAGCTTCAGCAGGTGAGTGTGCAATAAAAGGAAGGGTAGGTGCTTTTATGAGGTGGAGTGTGCAGTAAGAGTGTTGCATACCACACAACATTGAGGACATGAACATCTAGGTAGTTTAATTCATCAAGAGATTGATTATTATCTATTAAAAATTATGTTCCAGCCAATAACATTGCTTTAGAATTGAGGAGAACATTTTAAACATGTAACTATGATAATAATCATCACATAGACCTCAAGACCTCATCACCCCATATCATTACTCTCGTATCCAAAACTTTAATTCCAAACCTATTCACACATCTAAACTACCCACACATTAAATCTACATTATTGAATCTACTCACATTATAATGAGTTTCATGATCATAAAAACTCAACTCTATATCGTTGAAGACGGTTATTTTGTGATGTGAGTGTAATTTCTACCTCATTCCATAAGAATCCACAAACAAAATTTATTATTTAAGAGTAGAGCATTATTAGATGTTCAAAAACAGACATCCTTCCAATCTGATCTCTCTCGACGGCAATTTATAACGATATCTAAAAACAAATAATCCAGATAAAAACTGGAAATGAGCCGCAGATAATAATCCAAAGCCATCTCTGGTGATCCGAAATGAAAACTTCAACAACAATGCAATGAAATTGATCCGTGTTTTTGCCATGTTGGAGATGCTGCTATGCACAGCTACAAGCTTGCGTAGCTGAAAAAAAGGGCTCACGGCGATTCTGTTTGTAGGGAATGGATTTGATGTCAGTTTGCTAAAATAATGATATTCATGATGATATCATTCCTGAAAACAGGTACAATGAAAATGTAACTCGACCTTAGCTGCATTTTGTTCCACATTAATCATAACCAACAATGTGGATGTTTGTTAGGTTAGTATTAATTTCAAATCATCAAATGGAAAACACAGAAAATCAGGACGATTGTAATTTAATTATGAGTTATGCTGCAAAACAAATCCAATTTGTTAAAATGAATTCCAGGCATGCTCAAAAGTAGAAATGAGCTGCAGCGGAGAGAAATTCCTCCAACGCTACCTTTGGAACAAAATTTTATGATATACTAGCCAAATTGCCTCTGGCATGTTTCATATAAATATGCATTTCATCCAATTGAATAATATAACTCGTATTAGTCGAAAAATCTGGAATACTATTATATTGGAAGACTTAGTATTCACAGAGCACCCCAGTTCTCTTAAAACCTTGCTTCAAATGTAGGCTATATTATATGTAAATACTAATAAACTCAATACATGCAATATTCTGGGAAGATGGAGGTACAAGCATTGCCAGTTGTCTAACAAAGTAGCATGACTTAGGTACATGTACCACAAGGCTATGACCAGGTACAGGTACAAAGTACCACAAGTTAGGTACATGACATGACAATCAATTTTTTATGTTTAAAACTCACTGAGATCGGCCGATCTCGTCATGAACAGATCTGATTTTGATCTGAACTTACATCATTCATGATCATTCTTTCCAAGCACGCACACTTCAAGTTCTCTCGTGGACAACACCCTCAGTAACAATGAAAATGTGGGAAGGGAGAAGTTTATGTTTTTTCTCAAATAGAAAGTTGTAGCATAGTACTAGATAATGGAATAAAGGGAATTTATTATCCCCGGTTATAGATTATTGCTCTATTGAAAAGTTTGAGCGAAGACAATATTCCAAAGCTCTCTGAAAAAATTCAACTCTGAAATAAGATTTTTTTACTTACATCAATTATTATTGTAAGTTTAAAAATGCTCTTAATGAGAGAAATTAGTTTAAAAAACATTAAAATGTCGAATTAAAACTACTTCTAGTATTTCTTGAAAACTTTTTATTTTCATAATTTCAATTAGGCTAAATTAAAGAGCCTTAGTGTTTTCGATTCATGTCTTCCTCACACATTTTCCTCTTTTCGTTCTTGTTATTTCTATATCTACAAAATGCAACTACAAATACTTGTTATACTTACCGTATTTAAAATCAGTGAATTATTATGGATTCCTTTAAATACATGATTTTGAATAAAAGGATGAGAGATTTTCGCTTCATTGAGAATAATATTGTTAATGTAAGACTTTGAAAACGCATTGGACTATGATAGCAGCTACAAACTTATCAATGTAAGTGTACACTAATCAATAAGAGAAATTATTTTTCAAGACTATGGAAACGCATTGGACTCTGATAGCAGTTACAAACCAAGTACACGATAATCAATAATGCGAGTTCAGAACTGAGCCCGGATATCTGTAAGTTGAGACAGGCAGGTAACCAAGACTTGGTTCCACCTGTGGATGGGAATCCCCTGTCCCTTCCAAACACGACAGGGAGAGCACGAGTTGTGCGTGGCGGGATTTAATAATGCATGCTCCTATTATTTATTGCTTCGCGTGATTTATGCGCGGCGCCAGTTCTGGATCAAGTCGTCTCTCGCTTGACGCGTAGCCGCGTTTTCTTGTAGAAATCAAGCAGAGCAGAACAGGTGGCGCGGTTCACTCCTTACGGAAGCAAGCGCTCTGCTTCAATTCGTACCCGTCTTTTCGTAAAACCGCAGGACCACAATAATTCTTCTATCTGATGAAAGAAGGATGGAGTAGGAAGTAAGAGGGAGTAGAAGTTGTTTTGAAGTGGTGGAGGAAGGAGAATGTGGAACGGAGATGGGAGGACAAAAGAAGACAAAGAGAAGAAGAAGAAAGAAGGAAGAAGAAAGAAGAAGGAGAAGGAGAAAAGAAGAAGAAGAAGAAGGAGAAGAAGAAGAAGGAGAAGAAGAAGAAAAGAAAAAGAAAAGAAGAAGAAGAGAAAAAGAAGAAGAAAAGAAGAAGAAAAAGAAGAAGAATAACAACAACAATAACAATTACAACAACAGCAATAACAACAACAACATGAAGAAGTGAGGATGTGAGGAGAAGAGAAGTTAGAAGAAGACAGTTAAGAGACAAGAAGAGGAAGTGGATGTGGAATGATAAATTTATTGATCTGTTAATTTATCAATTTATGATAGAATCTCTTAATTTTATCAATATATGATAGAATGAAAGAAATAAGAATTGAAGAAGAGAATTTGAAGAATTGTGTTGAGAGTCAAGAAGAGAAGTGGAAGAAAGATAGATGGCAGCAAAGGCGTATTGAGAAGTCAAGAAAATATGGAAGACGATTGATCAGAAAGATTGAATGATGTCAAACAAAACAGATAATGAGAAATGAAATTTGATAGAATAAAACGGATTTATCACATTAATTAAATTTTAAAATCGATTCTGAATCAATCCAAGCTGACAATAGAAAGTAGGATATTAAAATTTTGAATATGAAGATAAAATATTTATAGTAATTCTAGTTGATAAGTTGAGATGAATTCTCCAATGGATAATAGTAGAATTACTATTTTTAAGCAAGCCTATCAATAGACCATTTAAAATCAGGGTGTTTCAGTCGGAGAATATTACATGAAGACAATGTTGGGAGGGACCCATTCTGTTTTTGATTATTGATGAATCTCAAATTTGTTAATTTTCATTTCTTGGACTTCATATTTCATTAATACTTTAATGTTTTCTGAGAATAGTCACTTAATTTCGAACACATTAAGTATTTCTTCTTTGGACTTTCTGCAGAATTTAATAGCAGTTGGAGCTCTGTAGAATTTCAAGGAAGCCTGCCTGTTTCCTTAAAACATGAGTAAAGCTAAAAAAAAGCGCCTTATTTGCAAGATTAGCGAGAACTTTGAAGCCATCACTCTTCGACAGTCAGATTTCCTTCTATTTCCATCCTGTTAATATTTTCTCTTGATCTCTTCCAAGTACCTTCCAAGTAAATCATAAATTTCTTCCATATAAAGTTCTCCTCCATTAGCAGTTTCCCCCTGTGCGATTCTTGTACCGCTTGAATCATAAGCAGGGATGAGAGTTCATCAGTTCGCCTTTTTAATGGACATTTTTCTCTTGTTCAAAACACATCTAATCCTTTGCATATTGTTCAGGTAAGTATGCTCTTACCGGATTAAGAATTTTGCTGCTTTCAAAATAATAAGTATCGTGGTACTTCCTCGGATGAGGAAACTGTCCGAATCATTTCCACGAAGAGTTTGACGCGGAAAGCAAAGTTTAGAGATTTTCTGGAAACTGAGGTAAGTAAAACTAAGTAGTTGGATGAGAATGACTTTCAATCCGATTATTTCAATTCCTCTCACTTCCTTATAGAAGAGAAGATTCTCGCTTGTGTTTTGGCGGAAAAATACTTGGAAATACATGTTAACACAACAAAAATGGTATTCTTCCATTGTTAATGATCACTATTAGTCTCCGGCTTTCAATATCTTACGTTGAAAGAAATAGAGTGGAGAATGAGTGGACCAGTACTTAGAATACATGAAGTCAAAATCTGTTGCCAATAAGTCATTTGTTTATTATTTCAAACCAGACAGATTTATCTGGTTTATGATCAACCAAACAAATGGAAATGATAAGGTACTGCACTATTCATCAGATAGATCAGGTATAAACACTCACAGAACTGATATTGGAACTACAAATTGGATTAGTGAATGCCAAAGGAATTTTTAACCAGCTCAGAAGACTTCAAAACAGCAATATTGAAATATAGAAATATCTTTACCAGATCCTTAATAATCTAAAGAACAAATCCCCAATTTGGAATGGAAGAATTTAAATCAATACGACAGAATTCAATTTGTGAACTGAACCAGATGGAAAAATAAACTGATCAGTGAAGAGCCTCAAAACTACCATTTTCTTGCTACACTAATTCAATCGTACTTTTCAACAATATACATCATCACACAATACTTTTTACTATACTAGAGTGCTACTAGGTACCTCTAACTGACTGAATCCATATCCCTTGTTGACTATTCCGCTATATCATTCATGTTTCAAGGTTACTGACTAAATAACTGTTCGCTACTAAACGTTGTGATCAATTCACCGTGTGATCAAGTCCCCGAATACTATACAACGTAGAGATTCTAAGAATTCGAAGGATGAGTGAGTATGTGGGCCGAGGTTCAAATAACGTTTTCAGCAGTGAGCTTGTTGGGGGGAGGTTCAGGTCGAAGAGGGTTTATGAGGGGTTTGAAGGGGGGTTCGGAGGTGGTTCAGAGGGTGTTTTAGATGAAGAAGAAGAAGAAGAAGAAGAAGAAGAAGAAGAAGAAGAAGAAAGAAGAAGAAGAAAAGGAAGAAGAAGAAGAAGAAGAAGAAGAAGAAGAACAAGAAGAAGAAAGAAGAAGAAGAAGAAGAAGAAGAAGAAGAAGAAAGAAGAAGAAGAAGAAGAAGAAGAGAAGAAGAAGAAGAAGAAGAAGAAGAAGAAGAAGAAGAGAAGAAGAAGAAGAAGAAGAAGAAGAAGAAGGAGGAGAAGAAGAGAGAAGAAGAAGAAGAAGAAGAAGAAGAAGAAGAGAAAGGAGAAGAAGAAGAAGAAGAAGAAGAAGAAGAAGAAGAAGAAGAAGAAAGAAGAAGAGAGGGAAGAGGAGGAGAAGAAGGAGAAGGAGGAAGAAGAAGGAGAAGAAGAAGAGGAGGAGGAGGAGGAGGAGGAAGGAGGAGGAGGAGAAGAAGAAGAAGAAGAAGAAGAAGAAGAAGAAGAAGAAGAAGAAGAAGAAGAAGAAGAAGAAGAAGAAGAAGAAGAAGAAGAAGAAGAAGAAGAAGAAGAAGAAGAAGAAGAGCAGGAAGTGGAGGTGGAAGATTCAGAGGTTAGAGGAAGTTATAGGTGAAGAAAGGGGTGAAAGGTAGAGGGAGTTCGAATGGAGGTTCCGAAGGGAGCAAGGTTAGATGAGGGAGGTAGATAAATTGTTCACCAAGCAACCTGATACAAGTCTCCGATGTACCATTCTCTCCTACCCTGTATAGTACAACTAATACCTCACTGCGTAACCCAGCACGCGGCGGCTCGTCTTTCCCGGTGAACATTTAGACAAGCTGGAAATTGAGACATGAGACACACAACTACAGAGATCTAGCGGTGGCCTAGAATATGCGTGTTATTGTGACAGCCGCCATTCGCAAATCAAAGACGAGCGAACCGCGGTATTAGGGTGCAACCTGAATGAGGCACCTGAGATCCACTCTCAATCCTCCTGCCTGATTGAAAAGCCGCCAACTGACGTTCGGTATTATGATGCTCTAATCGAATATCGCCTGCCAGTCGATTGATACATTCTGAATGGAGCACATAATGCAACGTATCAAACTTCGAAGGCTGGAATCATACTTAGTCAGTAATTCTCAGATTTGATTTTGATAACATATATGTGATAGTTCAAATTACTATGGCTGGAGTTGGACTCATTCAGTCATGTTTATATCAGCTCAAATAACATTCGCAAATAACTAATAACTAATTGCAATAGCTGGATTATGATTATTTATCCAGTATGATCCAATAAAGAATACAGTAATACTCACATAATGATCCATTTTATCAAAGCTGCAATAATTCTTATCCAGTAATGTCCAGATATTTCATCATACTAGTTGCTCTTAATTCTAATAGCTAGAACTAGCTTATACTTATTCAGTAATGCTTGGATGAGATTTATAATATCATAATTGCAATAGTTGGGATCAAGTTACTAGCTTCTAAGTTACTGAGGGCCGCTTTCCCCAACGCCGCTTAGGCTATATTTTTATCTAGCTTAAGCCTCATTCGCAGAACAGGAGAAGTCAATATTGAGCTTTAGCTGTTGCTTAAACAGCGTTGGAAAAAGCGGGCCTGAGAGTTCAGATAAGATTCCGATATCATATCATCAATAGGAACTAGTTTATACTTATTCATCAATGCTTGGATGAGATTTAAAATTGCAATAGTTGGGATCAAGTTACTAGCTTCTAAGTTACTGAGAGTTCAGGTAAGACTCCGATATCATAACATCAGGTTCCAAATTATCCGAGCTCGAATTCACCTTCTTATTGAGTTATGATTAGATTGGAGTCGATATGATGTTGCATAAAGTTCTGTGTGAAGAAAATTAAAGCTTGGAAAACTAAACTCTACTTCTGGTAAATTTGATTGAAGTTTGTTATTTTGTGTTCTTTTCCAATTTGTGCTCAATTTGTCTTCCAATTTCGAGACCTATCTCGTTTTGTCTTCATTGATAACTTCTAATATTTCTGAGAAGAGCCCACATGTGCTTAGCTTGATAAGGATAGCACATTTCAACTTGTTTTTCGCCTTGTTCAAATTAAATTCAGAAAATATAAGCATAATAGCTGGACTGAGTGATCAATATTCCAGTTGATTTGACTATTGACTCGTGTTGAATGGAAAGGCCTCAACAACCCGAAAATCGCTTTTCAACATGGAAATCTCCATCGAATAGCGTAGAGTACAACCAAAAGTCTAATAGAGAATAAACTAACTACCGTTACCTATGCAATGAACAGAACATAAATTACAGAGAAAGATCAATTCAAAGAGATTCAAGAGAGAAATCCAAGAGAGAAACCTACTCAACAGCAAATAATTTACCAGCTGAAAACAAAACTTGATAAAACCAATCAAAATTAGTTAAGAGTGAGTGAGAGACCTAGGTTGCACGTTCATCAATAAATGAAGTCATTGATGATTGATGATTATTCAATATTTTCAATTGGGGATAGATCTGGACTACACAGTGTGTAGTCCAAATTAATCAAAATTAATTTTGTTATTAAACCACTTAATAACAAAATCACTAGGGACATTGTTTCCGCGAACTACAACCACATCTAGAATAATCTAAAATTGTGTTCAAAATTAAACCAACAGAAAATTTCGTAGCAACATATTACTGTAATATCGGGAGTTGAGCTTGGACAGTTGAACGAGACAGACGTATTTTTCGGTGCTCCGTTATCTCGAGATAAGCTTCGCCGGCAAGTGAAAGAGTACAGTTAGAACAAGTTTGATTCTATTTCCTTAATAATTTTGTGAAATATAAATTGTAATTTTCGAGTTGTTTAAGAACTTCTTCAAAATATGGATAAATTCGTAGTTACGCGAGGTGAGAAAAGGGATCGTGCTATGAGTTCTCCTGAGAATCTACACGTCGCAAAAAAAGGGTGTGATTCTAGAAATGACGATTTGCTACAAAACATCGAAGCCATAGTTGAGAAGCTATGGATAAAAACTCAGCGAATTGGCGACAAAGGAAGATGTGTTGGGACTTACAACAGCGCTAACCAATCTCACACAAGAAAACAAATCGCTCAAGGAAGAAGTACAACGTCTTAGGGCTGAAAATATCCAAATTATGAATAGATTGGACAGTTGTGAGGATCGCTCACGTCGGAATAATTTGATATTTCGAGGTTTGAAATTCAAAAGCAACGAGGACTGTCGTGAAAAAGTACAAGACTTTTGTACAAACGTGCTGAAGTGTCAAGTGCATGTTAATAGAGCTCACATTTTAGGCAGAAGAAGAGACAATGCGCCGATAATTGCACATATCCCTCAGGACCAAGACATCAATTCTATATTGAAGAACACAAGTAAACTGAAGGGAACAGGATTTGTGGTGCATAAGGACTATTCGCGTGCGACGAGAATACGGCGTAATAGACTTTTTTTGCTTAAAAAAGAAATAATGCAGGCCGGTGGTGCGAAGTTCTACAATAAAGGGCGATCAACTGGTGATTGAGGGCGAGTTTTCACATGGAAAGAAGAGGAAGGTCTACGATGTGGGATGAGGACGGTGTAGAGAAATTAAATCATATTATGAAGAGAGACTGTTCTGACATAGTGAGAAATATCCAAAAGAAGGATGAACAATCAAAGGTGAAACTCAATGAACAATTCAATGGATAGGATAAGGTCGTCTGCCAGGTACAAGAATTTGTCGAATTGAGTGTGTTAGGGTATAACGTAGCTGGTCTTAGTAGTAAGGTGAGTTCAAATTATTTTCTTGATTTTGTAAATAGTTATGATGTTTTAATATTATGTGAAACTTTTGTTGAAGAGAAAGATTTTCTTCGTTTAGAAAATTATTTCCCAAATTACAGTATATTTTGGGTCCCAGCAACTAGGATAGCAGAATTTGGTAGGGCAAGGGGTGGCATAATGATGGCTTATAGATCTATTTATAATGAGAAGGAAGCTTGTAAATTCACTCATATAGACGAATGGTCAGTGATAACTGTCAAATGCAGGGATTTAAACAAAGTACATATATTGCCAGTTTACCTGACTCCAGGAGAGAATTGGGGTAACGATTTCAATAAGCTAAATAGATTTATGGAAGGCCGAGAAATAGATGAGCAGGTAATGATGATAGGTGACTTTAACGGGCGCATAGGAAAATCCCAGATAATATCAGATGAGATAATGCAAAGTGATTGGGTGTTCGATACTAATCGGAATTCAAAAGATGAAATTTTGAATGCAAATGGTCGTAGAGTATTAAATATGTGTGAGGAATTTAGTTTGTGTATATTAAACGGAAGATCGACAGGTGACAGTAAGGGAGAATTTACGTATGTAACAAAAGTTGGATGCTCAGTTATAGATTTGTGTTGTATTACGATGAATGCACTTGCAGTTGTATGTAGTTTTGAAGTTCTCGCCGAAAGATTTTCAGACCATATGCCAATAGCAGTTAAATTAAAATGTGGATTTTCAGAGTCACAGGCAGAAAGTCTGACGCCATTACCAAAGTTGATTTGGGCGAAGGTAAATGCTACAATGTACCGTAATAAGTTATCACAGAACAGCTGTGACGTTATCTTACCCTTAGATAGTAATCAAGCTGCAGAAAGGATTATCAGCATTGTTAAGGAGGCGGCTGGTAACAATGCACAGTTTATTAAGAGAGATAATAAGCGTGCTAAAAAGAAATGGTTTGACTGGGACTGTGAAAAAGCGCGAAAGAGAAGCTTTGCTTACCTGAGACTTTTCAGAAAGGCTAACACTCAACAAGCGAGGCTAATGTATGTGGAAGAAAACAAAAAATACTTACAGATGTGCAAAGAAAAGAAGGCCTTATACTATGAAAACATTAGAAAAAGTCTCGAGAATGTACGTGATTCGAAACAGTTTTGGGCATCGGTAAAATCATTTAAAAGAACATCCTTCACGTGCTCAGGTCAGATTAAAGTTGAGAGTTGGGTGGAAGCATTTTAAAAATTACTGACAGTAGAAATTGAAGCAGAAAAATACTGTATGCCTTTCCTTTCATAGAAGATGAAATCTTAGATGCGAGGATAACGAGAGAAGCTGAATTTAGTACTTAAGAAGGCAAAGAGTAATAAAGCACCAGGCACCGACGGCATACCAGCCGAATTTTTCAAGTCAGCTCCAAATGAATTTTAAATCTTTTACTAAGGTTTTTAATTATATGATGGGTCTGGTGCCTGACAGTTTTTCAGAAGCAGTTATCTTCCAATACACAAAAGGGTAATAGAAATGAAGTTTCGAATTACAGAGGAATACAATTTATCAACTCATTCGCAAAGATTTTTTCAGGTATCCTTCTACATAGATTGAATAAATGGGTGGAAATTCATAAAGTGATAAATGAAGAACAGGCAGGTTTTAGGAAGGGTACAGTACAATAGATAACATATTCAATTTATATAGTATCATCAGTTTGAAGTTGAAGGGAGCGAAAAATAAAGTTTATTGTTTATACGTCGATTTCAAGGCCGCGTTTGATAAAGTAGATCGTCATGCATTGATGTATAAGCTATTCCAGATAGGGGTATCTACTAAATTTGTGTATGTTATCAAGAAATTATACAAGAATACACGTGCATTTGTATGGTCTAAAAATGGCGGAAGAAAAGACGATGGTATGAGTGAAGCATTCAGTACAGATAACGGATTAAAACAGGATGCTTACTCTCCCGCTATTGTTCACTCTCTTTATCAACGACATTTTTGATGATATGGAAGGAATATGGGTGGATGAATTGAATATAAAAGGCCTGATGTATGCGGATGATTTGATACTGACCGCATCCACACCCAAAGCTTTACAGAGAATGATTGTAAGTTTAAAGAATTATTGAGATGTGGGGACTAACAATAAATTCAGATAAAACAAAGATAATGGTGTTTAGAAAGGGAGGCCGATTGGCGCAGCATGAGAGGTGGTACTGGGGACGAGAGCAGATTGGTATCGTTAACAGCTACAAATACTTGGGCGTAACATTCACTTCTCAAATGACGTTCAGTGAGCATGTTAAAGAACGTGTATCGGTGGCAAAATTTGCTGTGAACAATGTTTGGAATTTTTTCGTAGCTCAGAATGAAGTCAAGGAGGAGAGTAAGTGGATAATGTTTGAGGCGGTAGTAAGAGCTCTTGTGAGTTATGGAGGACAAGTGTGGGGTTACAATAAATTTGAGGATGTGGAACGTCTTCATAGGTCCTTCATTAAGAAATTGTTTTCTCTGCCACAATCGACTCCCAATTATATTATTTATCTGGAGACTAATAGGTGTAGTTTATCACATTACTTGTACGAGTTGCACTATAGTTACATCCTCAAAGCACTTTCGATGCAACCAAATAGATTGCCAAGAAAACTTGCGCGAAAAATGATTGAAAAGAAGGTGGGTTGGTATAGAATGTGGAAAACGCAGAGAGATATGAGATTGAATTGCCGGAATGGGAGGAAGGAGTACAGGATATATGGAGACAGAAATTGAAGAGTATTAATGAATGTATGAAGGAAGAATGTAAAGATAAATGATTTGTGCGTTCAAGGCAATCTAGATTACATCGAGTATACTCACGTTTGAATTCATTAACCGAGCACAACAATTATTTGAAAACAAATTTCACCCGTAATGAGAAGTCAGATCGAGGGGAGGCCTATGGTATTTGAATAAAAGTGTGGGACGGGAGGGAAACCAAACGCTATGCACACTGTGCAATATGAGAGAAGAAGAAGATATTTTACATTTTATGGGAAGGTGTCCTGTATTAGGAGAAATGAGAAGTGTGCATTTGGGTGATGGAGTGTTGTCAGAGGAACAGGTTGTAGGCTTTTTGAATGGAAGAGATTGGAAGGCACTGATAGGCTTTGTTAGAAGTGCATGGTCATATAGGAAAATTCTAATACAGGAGTATAATACATGATCGCTTCTGCTTTCTCAAGCATCTTCTGCAATGTATGATATATTGATTTTGTATAATATAGTCTTGAAAAGGTACTCGAACTTGTTATGTTTCTTATCATTTTGTTAGGTGTTAGTAGATTGATTATTACATAGATAGATCTATGATTAATTTATGATTATGTGTTATCTAGAGGGAAGATACTATTGCTGATTGATCTAATACAAGAGTATAATACATGATTCATTGCTTTAAATATTTGCAGTAATGTATTTGTTTATAGTAAAATTGTCTTGCTCTTGTTACATTTTTGTCTTTTTTGTTTTTGTGCTAATCATAATAGGTATTTGAGTTAATTTTGTTGTATTGAGTAGAAGCTGTAGAAGCATACTATCGCTGATTAGTCTTATAATGGTAGCATTAAAAATTTCAAATGTTGTAACTTATATATCCAATCTAATCAAATAAAAAATTTTGAAGGGTGTAGATCATGAAATTTCTATTGTAGAATGCGATCAAAAATCTAGTATATTGAATGTAGATTTTAGGTACGTTGTATTTTACTCTATTTGTGAGAAATGAAAATTTACAGCTCAACTTGGCAGACGACCAGCTGGTCATGTCAAATATATATTATATTTTGTAATTATTCATTCATTGTGTTATATTTCTTTTGGATGTTCAATAAAATATATTTCTATTCCATTCTATTCTATTACTGTAATATCAAAGAGTAAGTTACCTATCAGTTACCAGTTACAGTAACAGTAAAGTTACCAGTTACCAGTAACATATCAAGTTACCAGTTCGATCAAAGTTACCAGGAGTTGAGGAGAGAGCTGAGACGCAGCATGTTTTTTGTTCGGGGGTCGACCAGGGTCGCTGGCAGTATTTATATGGGTGGTGATTGCTTCACCCGTGAGGATTTGGTTTTATTGGGCTCTGCTGTAAGAAACTTATTGAATCCTGGTCACAACCGGGTGCGCTACCCAACTGCCAACCCTCTATCCGGCGAAATTAAGAGCTCACGTCCTTGTCTTCGTTTCAAGCCCTTTGGCGGCAATATCTGGCTCAGCCTCATGTTTGCAAGCAGTTGTGTGTAGTGTGAGCTATCAGTGAACTCTGAAATCCAGTGAACGAAATAGATATATATTATGTAGTGGGAGAAGTATCTGAAGTCTCCTGCTGTAGAATAATTTGTAGCCTGTAAGATTGTAGACTGTACAATATTGTAGACTGTGGACTGTTGAATTATTGTCGAACTATTTTGGATTTGCGAACTATAGAATATTGTAGTCTGTGAGATTGAATGAAGACTGTGGAATTGAATAGAGACTGTGGAATTGAATAGAGACTTTGGAATTGAATCAAGACTGTTGAATTGAATAAGGACTGCAGAATTTTAGATTACAGAATATTGTAGAAAATGAATTGTAGTGGACTCTGGAAGTGTAGACTGAAGGATTGTGAACTTTGGAATTGTAGAAAATAAAATTGAAGCGTACAAATTCTTAGACAATAGGATTGTACACTAATTAAAGAAGTTAAAATTGTAGACTGCGGAATTGTTTAATATTTCACTATGACTAATTTATATATTACTATGCCTTTGGATTGTAGAAAATAAAATAGAAGAGTTTAAATTCTCAGACAATAGGATAGTATACTATTGAATCAAAGAAGTTAAAATTGTAGACTGCAGAATTGTTTACAATATTTTACTATGACTATTTTACATATTACTATGACTTTGAATTGTAGAAAATAGAATTGTAGGGTATTAATTTTTGGACAATAGGATTGTATAGATATTATTCAATTAAAGAAGGTAAAATTGTAAACTCCAAAACTGTTACAATATTTTGTTGAGTTGCACAGTAGAAGAGTAGCTCCACATTTGCAACTATAACCTGTAGTTGAGACTGATCTACAACTAGACTGATGTAAACTGAAATGATACCATAGTACTATATCAGAGCCTTATTCTTGACTAGGTGCTATAATAACATAAAAATATCAGAGCTTCCCATTGAAAAATATTTTCAGAAAATTTGAGTTTTAATCTTTTTTTATTGTAAAAACTTATTCTTGATTCATATCAGAATAAATTCAGTATTCAAAACGTCATGTTCAAGATGTATTTTTGGACAGAATCTACAAACATATTCTATCAAGAACTTTATTCAAAGTCCATTTAGAACTTAGAACAATCTCACAAGTCAAAGAGCTGAAAGTAAGCTACTTTAAGACGTACAAGAGCACGTTGAACTAGGAACTAGCTGTACTTCATTTTAGAATAGTTATTTCACAAGTAATTATCTTTTCGATGCTTACCAAGCATACACCCTCTTCATATTGTGTTAGTTCTGCAACTCCAACAAACCGTATGCATGTCTGGCTTACCTATTCATTCCATACATGCATTGAAGAGAGTGTAGTGTCGAAATCATAATCGTGTTACCAAAACTGTCAGATAACCGAACACTAACATGTGTGCTGAAAGCTTCTTTCACAGCCAAAAGTACAAAGTTTGCCACCAGGAAAGTACAAAGCACGGGTGAACTCCTTGCTCGATTGTCAACACTGATTAGATCCAGACCACTTCCTAGACAATGGACTGCATCGACCAACCGTAAGTGGATTATCGGTACAAACGCATTCACTAGATTTTAAGGTCTTCCCGACTGCATTAACGTGAAAGATTATTTCGCAGGTGTGTGTGCGTGTGTGAGTTTGATCCCCGATTACCGACTACCTTTTACTTAAGGGTGGTCAAGAGTCCACGGGCTTTTCCATAGGGTTGAGAGATATTCCCAATTTGATTCAAGGATTTCAAAGTCGAATAGAATTTCAAAAGTTTTCAACCTGATGCAGAAAAAATTCAGTAGATGGGAGGTAGAATGATTGTCTAATGTTATAGCCTATAGAGTGAAAGTGATAAAACGATTCAGGAGTTGTTGATAACAAGCTTCCTCTAGTTTTTATGTGGACCAGATAGTTCAAGCCTTCCGAATAAGATAATTATTTGTAATGGGATGGGAAGGATAAGTTGACTAGAGGAGGGATGATTCGTTACAGAAGTCTCTTGCAATTTTTTCAAGGTTCTGCTCTTGCTTAAAGAGCATGGTAATTGATAAGCTAGTAAGTTGACTAAGTAAGTAATATAATCAAGTCGAATGAAGAGAGAAAGTTACAAATGTTTCTTCTACTTTTGGTTTCCAAATACTTTTCTACTTAATTCTACTTTTCTCTACTTTTCTACTCAGTTGTTCTTTAGAATGCTTTTATACTCAGCTCTACTTTTCTATAATTTTTCACTTAGTTCTACTTTAGTATACTTTTCTACTCAGTTCTACTTTAGTTTACCTAACTACTCAGTTCTTCTTTCCTATACTTTTCTACTTTTGGCTTCTTTCCCACCCAATACATGGAAGTAGAAAATGTAGTATACCAACTTAAAAATGATAGGTTCCAATGTATTAGACAGTAATTACCAAGAAAGTCATAGTTTAGGCCTTGAATGAAGTAACAAAGTTTGAAGACTAAATGTTACCAGCTTTTATTATCGTTTATTGTACTTTTATATAGTTTGCTATCAAACTTTTAGAGAAGGTTATAAGCATCTACAATAAATGTGTGAAGCTTTGTTCTACAATGATTGCCAGACTTGGAAAGTATCAAAAAACAACAAAATTTATTATATTTAATATGTCTATGATGCACATTGCACATAGACATGATAAGAATGAATATATTAGATTTTCACATGATAACATTAACAAAATTTCACATAATTTTCATTTTACATAATTGAATCAACTACAACTATGGTGCAGAATCTCTTGTTTTATAGAAACTCTCATCAAAGATTGTAAGGAAGAATGAAGTCATCTACTTTCAGATGCGTATTGAACAATGTATCATTTACTGTTTCAAAGTCATAGCAAATTTCAAATACAATGAAAATGAACAATAATCAAAAAGAAACGGAGTGGTCGGAAGCCGAGGGCGATAAGCGCCGGTCTGAGAATCCAAAGGTTCCTGGATCGAATACAGTTGACGGAATGGATTTTGACAACAAAAAAGGCCGTTCCTGTCTTTCGGAGGAGACGAAAAGCCGTCGGTCCCGACTGCCTAAGAACAGACGTCATTACCCCTCTCATTACCCACGCACAAGCCTAGAGCTCATATGGGCATCACCCTCAGAAAAGAGAAAAAATAAATTAAACACTCATCATCATCCTTCCCATTACACATTCACAAGCCTAGAGCTTATGTGGGCATCATCCCCAGCAAAAAAAATACGTTCCAGGTGACTAGTTCCAGAATCTTCTGAAGCATGAAAACTCTCCACACATTCAGGTATTTTTTCGAGTGGCCAACCGAGTTAAGAGATTTTCCGATCTGATTGTTGCATAAAAACTTCCCATCGTTTAGGTATTCTTCAAGTACTGAGCTCAGGTATTCCTGCAGCACTAGGACAGGTGGAACAGAATGAAGAATTTTCGAGCTTAACGAACAGCAAACTATCAACAGGCTGTAGGAAGCGCCCTTAAGGGCGTTCTCACAAGTGGTTGTTGGCGCTCTTCCAAACCCTGCAACCCTTTATAAAACCCTTTCTACTCTTTCAGCACTCTCCAATCTCCACTCCAAAACAACCCCATATTGAAACCCTTCACTGCACTTGTCCAAAAGCTGCAGTACTTTGGTGTGTTTGCATTCAGGCCTGCTAAACGAAAGCGTACATACTCGTTGAGAAATTAAAAAATAATCAGCACATGGATTAGAAACAATAAAAATCACAATTAATATTAAATTAACAACAAAAAAAGTATTATATCATATTCATCTTCGGAACACTGCTCCCTTTTGGTAAAATAATATTACTGCTATTTCCATTTGCTATTGGATGGACTTACATTGGAGATGTTTATTTCTTGATCCATTACGAACTGCATTGTATACACTATTGTTTTTCACTTCTCTACCGACAAGGAGTCATGTTCTTCGATGTAAGAAACGAAATTTGTCTACTTACTGACTAGAGCGCTTACGAGTTTCAAAAAACCCATTTCAACAGGACTGTTTGAATGAACTGCTTTCTATTATTGTCCAAATGGTTTATGTCTGTTTCATTGAAAATACGAAAGATTGAAGGATCTGAACCAATAAATTTGTAACACTTGACCCATACTGTAGCCATAATCATGAAGCTAGCAATCAATCAAAATTCCATCTCTCAAATTAAAAGTATTTGTAGTGATGAGTTAATAAGAATTCCAAAATTTCTTTCTTATTCGACTTGGACAATCAAAGTTACAGTTCAGCTGATGTTGGGGAACTCTATGATAGAAGAAAACACAATTTTTGATGTTGTAAATTCCAATACAGTACCCCATTACAAAATAATGTTTTCTTTCAAACAGGACTCTGATATTGAACAGGATTGAAAGGTTATCGAAATTTTTTGCCACAAACATAATGTGTCACAGTTAAGAGTGCAAAACGAGGACGACACCGGATACCAATCTCTGGTATCCTTCAAGGCAAGGCCTTCCTCGTATTTATGACGGGATAAAAGACTAATTAGAGTTGCTAGATGTAGCGGATGCTTTTTATAGCGGTGTCCTTGCCTTTCAGACACCCTTACAACGTGATATGCCTGATAGCTGATTTGAAGGGATTGCGCCATATTGAGACTGATGGGGAAGTGGGTGAAGGGAGGCTGAAGGCAGGGTAAAGGGAGGGTAAAGGGGAGGGTAAAGAGAGGGCGATCAGAGGGTGAAGGAAGATATTAACGTCAAATAACCTCACTCATCCCAGCAGAGATACCAATTCCCATTGATGATAGCTTCTTTGTTGTTTCGTCCCTGAATCTCAGCGCAAATGAGGATAGGCTCTGGCGGTTCGATTTCACCTATAGTAATGTTATAATGAATAACCCTTGGTGAAACTACGTCTTTTATTTCTACATGGATAATCTTACAAAATAGTGTGATCTTTATCTCTAGAATGGATGATCAATTAGGGAGGAGAGGAATTTTCTTGTTAAGAGGTATGTAGTGAAAAATCTAGGTCTATGAAATTTGATTCTGAACTAGAAAAGAGTTCAAATATTGTAGATTCTCTTCGATTATCGATTGTTTCTCATTATGGGTCATAACCACAAATTTTATGTGATTGAAAGTACAGCGGAATTCTTCTTGGGAGATTGATAGTGAATGATTGTTATCTAACGTCTCTATGGTAACAATTGATGTTATTCTCAGCTCTGTCTCACGACTTCGAGTACAGTCTGCAAAAAAGTATCAGTCTAGCTGACAAATTAGTGCAGTTTATATGAAAAACATAACAACTACAGTATATTAATAATTACAGTGTAGGCTATTTCTAGTCAAGGGGCTTATAAACGGGGAAAGTAGAGACAGAAAGTTACTGGCCGCCAGTAACTCTCCATCTAGTTAAGAAGTAAAGTTTTCTAGTAAAGTTACTGGCCGCCAGTAACTTTCCGTCCCCACTTTCCCCGTTTAGAAGTCGCTTAAGTTAGATATTTTTCCGAATTGAAAGAGACAGGAAAGCATTAACGTTTTACTGTGCACTTAACCAACAAATATCTGTGTCTGTTTCTCCTACTCGTCTATGCTTTTTGGATTCATCCAGCTTCCTAAAAAATATCCTCCAACCAAAATAATTTTCTTCCCTGATCGCTCACAAAACACAAAAAATCACCGCACACTTTCTCTCTGAGAATCTACAGATTCTCGCATTCCCAGCACATCGCTAACATTAAAACACAATACAAAATGGCGCCAACCAAACTCACGGAACGTGTATAAAAGTTTGCCCGCCAAATGCGCACTATGGAGGTTTGTTAGCCATGGAAGGGTGCGGGGTACATTGTGATAGGGGAAGGGGGATTTTATGAGAGAGAGGGTATTTTGTGAGATGAGGAGGGGTGTTTTGTGTTTATTTGTTTTTGGACTGTCAAAGTCTGGTTGCCGAAATAGCGCACAGTATTTGCGCCTTGGGTCAGAGCCGAGCTGTATATTCGTCAGCCTGAAGGCTCCACAATCGACCTGCGACCTTAGGGCCGTGAATCAGACCTAAATCCCCGAACATATGTGACTGCACAAGATCTCTCATTACGTCCCCAAACCTAAAACTCAAACTTTAATCGAGGCGTCCCCCCTCCCCTACCACACAATGGATTCACCCCACCAGCTGTACATGTAACCATTCGAGAAACAATCTAACATTCATAATTATTTGGGAGAAAAATTGGTCTGTGTTTGTTCGAATGTGTCATATTGTTGCCTCATTCCGTATCAAACATACAACTCGTTTACAAGTAGAGTTTTGGAATTTTGTTCTCAGTTGTAGAAAAAAGTTTCGATTCTATCAAATGGAAATTTACAGTCGACAAGTTAAAATAAACACTGAGTTCAAGATAGAGGGGTAAAATGATTTTATTATCATAACAGTGATAACATTAATAAAGTGATTTTTCATAACAGCAAATACTTAGTTAACAGGTGATATTCAATAAAATAATACCTGTACAGCATACATACTACCCATCAAATACATAATGTAACGATATATTTATTATGTACACAAATTTTCAGTTATTTTTGCGACATGCAATTATTCATAAATGGGAAGAACCATCCATTGAAAATTCATGAGTGAAATAAGTTAGTCATTGAGTTAGTCATTGGAAAGTCATTAATGAGATGTATTATTCATTGGAAATTCATGAAAAATGGAACCCTTTTCTCTTTCAGTTCTTTTAGAATTTGAGTTTCTTTTATGAATTGAATGAATCAGATTTTATTAAACCTCTTCAAAGAATATTGTAATAGATAAGAATAGAGCCATCAACCGTAAAGCGCTAAGAATCAGGAAAAATATGACGGAATTGTTTTCGGAGAGAATTCATCAAAAGTGAATCTTCAAAAAGAATGCTTTGTTATGGGAGATCAAATCATATATATTTGGAAGCATGATGGAGAAGACAATACTGTACTATGGTGAGTTATAAGTACACAGAACAATACACCAAGATGTTATAACTTAACATATGAATATAATAGGACAAGATACTTGAGACAAGAGAATGAACAACAGAGAACTGAGCAAGAGGTATAGAGAAGGGTGGAAGTTATAATACAATAAACAAGAGGAAAGCATGGTAAAAAACTTGAATGAGGAAAAGATGACATGATAAGTCAGACTCTGCATGAAACTTGAAGAATTATATTTGAGAGAGCATATAATTTTGAAAAAGAGGGAGAAAGTGAGAGGAAATAGAAGAAAGGTAAGAATAATAATGATAACTATGAGAAAAGTGAGAGAGCTGAGAAAAAAGACAGTGACAAGGTTACAAACCAATAATAGTTGAGTAGAGATAGCATGAAAGCTGAAGAAATTGGGACTAAGAAAGGGATATATTTTTAGTAAGAGAGTAAGAGAAGAAACGATACCGTGAAATAGCTTAGAAAGAGAAAGAGTGATAGTGAATTATGAGATAGGATTCGACAAAGAAGGAATAAACAGAGGTGAGTAGCCTATAAGAAAAAATGAGATGAGAAGAAACAGAGATAGAAGAAGAATTGAGAATAGAGAGAAAGAGGAATAAAAGAGAGAGAGGGATGAGAAAATACGTATATAGGAAGAGTATTGAGAATAGAGAGAGGAAAGGAGTGATAACAATGGTAGCAGGCTGAAGAGTTGAGGAAGATGGAGAGAAAGTTCAAGTACATTCCATGCATAGAGTATAACATATGTGAAAAAAGAGATAAAGAGTATGATAAAACAAAGTGAGAGAGAAAAGATATGTTAACAGCAATTAAGTAAGATTATTAAATAAGGGGGCGAATATGAGTCAAAGCTAAAGTGGAGGCGTAATTTGTGCAGAATAAGTTGGTGGGGTTTGTGTGTAAAAGGTGGGATGAAAGACATGCTGATGAAGAGGAAGAAAAAGAAAATTGAAGAGAACGTGAATTTGTGAAGGGCTTCAACATCTGCCGACTCAAAGCTGAAGGGGCTTCTCCAGTGTGACGCATAGGGGAATGGAACCCACCTGAAGAATGGAGCTTACAAATAGGAATCACACAGCAATACCCAGTTAGTTGCTATGGTAATGTTCTTCGCTAATCAGCTTTTGATTTCAAAACAAGCCGTTCCCTGTTGCTCTAGCATCATCATACGAGAGGCCATCATCCCCGCCGTATTATATGCGAATCTGCGTTACATATTATATTAGAGCCAGCATTCAAAGCTTCCATGCACATATATATGACTGGAATACCTGGAATAATACCTGGCATAAGCGTTTGAACACAACTGAGAGCATAGTGGAGCGAATATTATTGTTTCCAACAATTATTGTGCATGCCATGGCTCAGTATGTGCTCCTTTGTAGAGGGCCACTGCTTTCATCTACAGTGCGGTAGTAGCCTAAATACCGTGAACAACCTGACAATACTACTGTATTAGGATCAAGAACAGGACTAGATATCTGGTAAAACAAGGTATCGATTGTTAGTATTAGAACTCGGACTTGAACAGTGGTCACTGTGATATTCGATGTATTTGATGGCTGGTTTTCACAATTCTAGCAGACTTTCTGGTTACTGGAGGCAGGTTCTAGTTTAGAGGGAAGTAGAATGGCTTCTGGTAACCTGCCTCTGGTAACGTCTACTATAAGAATCGTGAAACCCAGCCATTACCCGATGAATCCAACTTGGTGAATCTAATTTATTATTCATGACTCGAGGAAAGCATACAGGTAGAAGTCCTGAATTCGGAGTGTGAAAGATTGATGTTGCATGATTATAAAAATATAGGCTTTATAGGTAGTTGAGCGGAGCGAGACGTGGTCAAACAAATCGAACTCAATCTCAGGCCACTTCTGTAAATCGGTTGTGATTAAACTCCTCCTAGACTGATTCTCCTCCTCCTCCTCTGAGCCTAGATTTTCATGAGATTTGGCTAGAACATGCATTAAAACGATGGAAAGGTTGTAAAATAATAAATTCTGAAATTAATTGAACCATGGAGGAGTAACCACCGGACATAAAATCGCAGTCAAATTGGAGTCAAATCAGAACAACTGGAATTTTCGAGTTGGGAAAGCTCAAACTGGTTACACCTTTAAACGCTAGATCGAGCTAAGAGTTGCACAGTGATACAGAAAGGTAAAGTATGATAATATTATTTTCATATTATGGAAAGATGAAACTGAAAGATACAGAAGATAAAAGAGGGAAGGAGGACGAGAAAGCAGTCGAGGAAGAAGATGATGAAGAGGAGGAGAAAAAGAAGAAGAAGAAGAAGAAGAAGAAGAAGAAGAAGAAGAAAAGAAGAAGAAGAAGAAGAAGGATAAGAAAAGAATAAGACTGGTCAAATTGTGTCAAATTGAAAGCCTATAAATCGCTTATATACAGGGTGTCCAACCAAGGTTGTATCAGCCGTTAACCATAGATTCTACATGACATTTCCAACAAAAAATGTCCAGTAAACAATTTTCCTATCGACCTTCGTTTTTGAGATATATAGATTTTTTAATATTTTGTCATGTCTGAGCCTAATTGTTAAGCCTCAAACTTCTACATCAAATTATAACATCATTTATTATGGAATGTTTCTGAGCTGCACTGAGATTCATTTAAGAGAACTTTTCAATTTGCAACTCAACTCTTGCACTGTAGTTCCAAGAAATCCAATTAACTTAAGAGATCATTGCGAGCTCGTTCATGACTTATTAATCACACTTCTCATACAAGAATAGTTCACGTGTTCCTTTCAAACAAGTAAATGAGTGAAAAGCATGTTCCAAAACATCTCTGAAAGTCATTAATAAGAAACCATCTGGTCCAATAGAATTCGAAAGTAATTTATTCTTTTGAATGAAAATTTGTATCTGATGTCATAAATATGGCAATGATGACTTACTGCATTTGCTCTCCTTCAGGAATTAAAAGATTTCATCTTCGAATTTAGTTCAGATATGGAAAAAGTCTCATCTGTACTCACCTGAAAAAAAAAAGAAACAAATCTTATTAGAATCAGAATAATTCAAGATGTTGAGCAACTAGAGATAATGGAGAATATAATCTTTCAATACTCTAAACACTTTATGGTAATACCAGTTATTCAAAATATCTGTTTTAAACTTTGACGAACGACTAATCACACGAAATGGACCTATCAACAACTGGTCTATTTGTGCAATTCGACGCCTTTAGATTATTTCTCTGTTGGAGTGTGATTGAACTCTGACAGAAAAAAAATAATCGAGGAACCGGGAGTCAACAGCATTTGATGCGTTATTTCCCATATACAACTCAAGTTGGAGCAAAAAATGAGTGTATTTTGCAGAATCACAATAATGTATACTGTATAAAAGTAAATAAATTAATGCCCGGTTTTTCAGTCGTTCAATAAACTTATTGAATCAATAACTTTTTTTTGCATTTGAAAACACATGGTTATTGATCAAATAACTAGTGCTATTGGATCCATAAACTGTCTATTGAGCGACTGAAAAACCGGGCATAAGTCTGATAAACGCCAAATTACTCCTCAGCACAGTCGCTACATGACTTGTATGATTTTATGAATGCCACTTGTCAGATGAAACTTATTCCTTGGAAATTGGTAACATTTCCAGCTGTTCCATCTAAGCTTGAAGCTCTCCACCTCCGGGAAAACACCCTTCCATTATTATGAACAATATAAATATACCTGAATTCAGAGTACCAAATACCACATCTCTGTAGTTGATTTAGATCATTTTTATTCGCGTGTTTTTCTCTTTGTGCCGTGAAAGGAATATGTAGCAACAACGGCAGAGCGCGGACAGTAACCGCGGGCGTTTTCAAGTATCCTAGCCCATCTGTTGATATCTGTCAGTGGCACTGATGCGAGGCTTGTTTGTGTATACTGAACGCAGCTCGAGAGTAACCTACACCTTTAATTAGCTGCATGGGCCTCGCCGGGCCCTAGCATAGTCCTAGCTGGCTTGTCAGTGCTTTTGCAACTCAGCCCTTCAAACAACAGTAGGCTACTGTTGTTGCTGTTTACCTTTTATTCAAACTCAACATCAGATGAGAGAGCTGTCTGAGTAGAGCAGTCTGTCTCTCCTATCATTCGCCTTTCTCTCTCACGCATTGTTTTCTCTTTGTTTCTATTTTGGATATCATATTGCTCTCTGTTCCTCCCACACAGGTGCGAAGGGAGTAATCCTGCTTCAAGAGTTTACTCAGATATCATATTATACACATTACAGGTAATATAATGCTTTTTTGCAGGTTGTCATCATTTTTTCAAATTTTACCAAATTATTTTCAGGCTTCATTGTTCTTTCATACAAAAATTTTCTCTCTGTCTTCCACGCTCTGTATTACACTTTCTCCCTCTCATTTACTGTATTCACTCAGTTCCATTTCTTCGTATTTTCATGAATGGTTTTTCTTCCCTCTTATCTTCAATGCTCTATTTCCCTTGCTATTTCTCTCACATATACAATTATTATAATTTTACTCCTATTATTATCATCTCTCCTCCTCTCTCTTATGTTCTTGTTTTCTTCATGTTGATTTTTTATGCCCTTTCCATCTCTGTATCCCCTTCAAATGTACTCACTATTATAATTTTCTACAAAACTTTAAATTTTATCATTCGTCAGAAATTGTAAATTGCTATTTCTGCCAGCAATCGAGGAGAGTGCCACCACATCAGTGTGAACTTGTATTTTTACTACACACTGTCCCTATCTTCCCCTCCCTATCTAGCACATAAATTCAGTCTCTATTCAATGTTGGTGAAACTGGCACTAGTACTCCTTTGCTACTTTATATCTGAACTGCATCATTTTCTAAGCTTAGAGTTGAACATTCATTCCTGGTTCACCTTGGTCGACCGTTAGCAATGTATTCGAATTCTCGTATTTGAGGAAATAGGGCCGGTTCATGAGCTCGGGATTTAGCCAAGTCCTAGACTAAAACGGGTGGCTATCGACAAACGTTTGTCTCGACAGGTTGGAGGGTTAGCAGCATAGAGACCCCTTAGTACATAGTGTAGACTAACGTTTGTCGATGCTAAGGTGGCTACCCGTTTTAGTCTTGGACTTAGCTAAATCCCGAGCTCATGAACCGGCCCTAAGAGCCTCAACTACACAACACACTTGCTTCCTTACATAAGAATTTAATCCCAGGCTGATGAATTATTGATAAATCGATCGAATAGCATATCACTAATGATAATAAGGATAATAAGGATTGATCACTCGAGAAATTAAATGAATAATGTACTGACAAATATTCAGTTGACAGGAAATTCAGGTATATGTGGAAATAAGACTATAGATGATGAATAATTCTGCATAGAAGAAACAATTTACAGAACATGGAATGTCAACAAATGAGAATTTCAATCAATCTACAAAATAATCAATCAAAAATCTATTTATTGAAGTAAATTGCCAATAAGTTGTGTTAACCCAATTTATAAAAAAAAAAAGAAAAAAAAAAAATATCTGAGGGACTCACAACACCGATATATAATGTAGCTAATAAATAGCAAATCAATAAAATTTAATATGGATAATATGAATCTGAACACTGGAGGTCAGATAGAATAGGGAAATTTTCTTCTTTTATACTCTCTGCTGAAGGTTGTCAATAAGATACTGTTTCATTGAATTCCCATCTCCTACGTCACTGAAAACTTACAACCCGAAACCTTCTTATCAAACGTTCGATCGATTTTTAATCGGATTGCGCTCGTCTGCTCGCATGCTTGCGTGGTTTTCGACCCTTTTCACAACTTAGCGAGAATCGAATACATCTGAACGTGGAACTCCTTTGTACAGAAGATTAGTAACCCAGGTTCCGTTATTCTGTTACAGGTTCTTAATGGTGCTTCATCGCGTCTGATTTTGAAGCGGAATGAAGTAGCGAGAATGAGGAAAGAACGTTTTCTGGAATGAAGAATGACAATAGGAGAATTGATGAAACCGATGTGAAACCAGTGTGGAATAGCTTACACGTGTCGTGGTATAACTGATTTCACTCAATTGTGTATTCGTCATTCAATGTTGTCTTGCTTTGGGTGGAGATGGGAAGATTTTGTCTTTCATATGGTGTACGTTGAGAAATATATTTCCTCTTAAAGTCCTCTCAAATAATTCTAGATTCCAAGAATGTTCAGAATTCATAACAACAACAAGACATGATCTTCGTGATGCCAAAGCTCCAATATGATATAAAATCCTGGCTATGAATTCACAGGTGAAATTCAATCCTTTAAAAACTCGGCTTGATGGTTTGGTGTTGTGTTTCTGTGTGAATACTTTTAGTCTTTCAGAATCAAATGACCATTTTTTCAAAATTCAAATTATCCATTAAACTGAATAAGTCCAAGAATGTCATGTTCCTCAGTAATGAATATGGTACATTATGGATGACTACATTGAATATAATGAATACATTATAATATTTATTTATTTATTTATTTATTTATTTAGTTCGTCACATATAACTGCATCTCGGGAGCAACGCTCCTGCAGCATATGACACGTCAAGGTTTGTGGTAGACATTATAAAGACATGTAACATACAAAATTCATCTCTCAAGGAAGTCGGATAGTTTGTACGGACACAGATCTATGAGAAATTCTCGGAGCCTTCTTTTAAACATACTCAAACTATCTACTTCCTTTATTCCATTGGGAAGTGCATTAAATATTTTCATCCCCATGTAGTGAGGTCCACTTTCCAATAGACTAAGTCTATGTATGGGGTATGAAAACCCCCTAAACCTTGTATTATGAGGATGATTCCATTGATTCACCTCATACATCCTTCTGTTTAAAAAAAATCCTATTTCAAAAATGTAAATAGCTGGAGCCGTCAATAATTTCTTCTCTCTAAAGAGAGGCCTGCACGAACACCTTGAATTTACTTTATAAATTATTCTTACAGCTTTTTTCTGTAAAATGAAGATTCCATTATTCTCTATAGTTTTCCCCCAAAATATGACCCCATATCTCAAGATCGACAGAAAATAAGCATGGTATACAATAAGAGCAGTCTTTTCACTCCCCAATCTGGCTAATACTCTCAAAGCAAACAAGGCTCTATTCAACTTACAAGTGACGTGAGAAATTTGTAACTTCCATTTCGAGTCACTCTCTACCTTCAAGCCCAGAAATGTTGTGGAGCTAGAAGTCTCAATTCTTTCCTGAGCGTTGATGTTTATTTCAAAACCATCATACTCTCTACTGAAAGGGATTATTTTAGTCTTGCCATAATTCAAACTCAGGCTATTCCTCCCAAACCATGTATCTAATTCAAAAAGACACCTCTCTGCCTCTTTAATTAAACTTTCTCTATTATCACTTCTTATTAGAGCAGTAGTGTCATCTGCAAAAAGGGAGAGTTTGAAATTGACGTGATTCTCAATGTCATTAACATATATTAGGTATAACAGGGGGCCCAATATTGAACCCTGTGGCACTCCCTGAGACATAGACAACCAAGCGGAGTTGTGTGTTTCATTGCCGACAGATATTGACACTCTGTGGAACCTCCCTGTTAAATACGACCTGAACCATGAAAATGCCTTCCCATTTACTCCATAATGCCTTAATTTAAGTAGAAGTAGATCATGTTGAACATTGTCGAAAGCTCCTGACAAGTCACAGAAGACACCTAGAGCCTTCTCAGAATCATCTCTAGCCTTAAGAGTTTCTTTGTTAATTTCAAAAACAGCATCTTCAATAGATCTGCCCTTTCTAAATCCAAACTGTGACTTACAAAAAAGAGAGGAGTTTTCAAAGAAGGTGTTAAATTGAATATGTGCAGCTCTCTCAAAAACCTTTGAGAAAGATGAAAGCAGAGCAACTGGTCTATAATTAGCAACAATCTGTTTGTCTCCTTTCTTAAATAATGGTTTCAGAACAGCATACTTTAACAAATCAGGAAATTGACCGCTATGAAAAGACAGATTTATCAAGTAAGTTAAAGGTTTAAGTATGTGAGGATATGATTTTTTAACCAGAAATATTGGTATGTCATCCCATCCTGATGAACCTTTATTTTTCAAACCCTTAATTATCCTAAGAACCTGACCTTCAGCTAAGGGGTTGAATCTGAACTGACTATTACCTCTATTGCTCTCTATTCTATGTTGTCTAAAGAACTCCCTATACTCTCTACTGTCATCAGTGTTCCAGCTGTCTGCTTTGGAGTTCCTGTTGAAGTACTTATTGAAGTATTCAGCAATCTGTAAGGGCTCATCCACCAAAATCCCATCAGCAACTAATGTGGGGCATTCATTTTTGAACTGAGAATCTCCCATAGCATTCCTTATTACCTGCCAGGTAGCCTTGGTTACATTATTTGACTCCTTAATCATCTTACTCAGGTGCATTTTCTTGGCCAAAACTATTGTGTTTTTTAGAACTTTATTATATTTTTTCACATACAAATGAAAACTAGGATCCGAATTATTTTTAAGTGAGGCAAAGAGTTCCCGTTTCCTTTGACATGAGATCCTTATACCAGGCGTTAACCATTTCTTAATTGAGCTCTGTTTCTTAATCTTCATGGTTTTCATTGGAAATGCCTCCAAAAAGCATCGATTATAAATCGAGAAAAAGCTCTTGAAACTCACATTACAGCTGGAGTATAAAAAACAATCCTCCCAAGTCTCTACCTCCAATAAATCCATAAAGTGCTCAACATTTCTGCTTGAGAAAATTCTTTTGCTTATGTAATTTTTACCCTTAAATGGTTTCTGATTAATAAGCTTGAGGAACACTGCATGGTGATCAGACAAACCCAAGTCAATCACCCCTCCCACAACTCTCTCAGATCTAACATTAGTCAATATGTTATCAATACAGGTTGCTGTCGTAAGAATTGGCCCTGATTGAATCCTAGTTGGACTATTGATCAAAAGACGACAGCCATGCGGAGAAAAAACATTAATAAACTGTTTGCACTGAGCAGAGTTCTGATCCAAAACATTAATATTGAAATCACCGCATAGAAAGACATCCTTGTACATAATTTCTGAGCTCAATCTACAGAGAAGTGTCTCCAGTCTTGATAAAAAATCATCCAAAGAGCTATCAGGTGTTCTGTAGAGGGATATTATTATTGAGCACTTTTTTCTGCTACTGCTTAATTCTGTAGACTCAACTGCTGCAATCTCAAACACCTTCTCTTTAGAAAATTTATTAATATCCTCTCTAACTTGGACTGAAATACTATCCCTAACAAGGATTGCCACTCCTCCTCTAGCTTTATCTTCTCTGCAAAATGCTGATCTCACTGAATAACCCTCCAGAGAATTCAAAACAGTATAATTAGCATTCATCAGCCAGTGCTCACTCAAACATATGACATTTGGTTGCCAATTTTCTGTCTCTAATGCCGCTTCAAGAGATTCCACTTTGCCTACAAACCCACGAATATTGAGGCTCATGATGGTCGTATCCTTGCCCATATTACCTACTTCACCACTTGGGCATAGGTGACAACTTCTAAAAAATTGTTTGAATTTGGGGGACTTGAAAGAACATGTCCATCAACCCCTGATAATGACCGGCGAGATTGGGCCTTGCAAGAGTTCGCAGACGTTTCATTCAAGGAAATTGAAGCCTCAAAACTAACAGAAGTATGTGAATATTTTTTTAAACTCAACTCATTTATTATACCAAGCAAATCTTTAGCCAGCTTCAACTTCCCCTTTACATTAAGATGCAAGCCCTGACGGGTATGGAGTGATCTATTGTAGCTCCATAAACTAACAATTCTAATCGACAAATGAGGGTAGTAGTGAGGGAGACATCGAATTGCCCTATTCATACAACTGATAGCTCTATTCTCATCCGAGCTTCCTGGAAGATCATATCGATAAGGAACTGTTGTAATAATGATGTTTGTATGACTATAGTTATTTATCACATTTGTCAATTTCACTATCAGTTTCTCAATATTATCTTGGGAGTAGGAACCGTGAGTAAAACTATTTGAGCCTCCAATTAATGCAACAAAATCACCTGGTTTTGTCTCATCAGTCTCCTTCTTATCGAGCATTTTTTCCATGAGAATCTCAAGAGGCGCCCCTGATGCTACATAAGAATAACATGTCGCATTGGAAGGCAATGTATTATTCAACAGCTTATTTAGGCCTCTACCATGACTGTCCGACCATATTTTAATTTTAATATTTTTCTGGTATGTCTGAAATGGAGAGCTCTGCACTAATCCAGCACGGTCACCCTCAAGCTGATCACACAATAGCTGTAAACTGACAAGGGCCTTTTTTGCCTTTTCCAACTCTTCTCCCACAGCAATCACTTGATCCATCAAGCTACAATTTTCCTCAATAAGGAGATGCAAGTTATCCACATCCAATCCAAAAGGCAAAGTAGTACCATCTACATGTTTAACCTGTTCATCTGGAAGAAAAGAGGGAGCACCAGCTATCTCATCAAACAAGACTGTATCCGTCTGCATACCAAACTCCTTGCATTCCTTTGTTAGACAATCAGTCAATTCCATTATACGGACATCATTTGAGATCGACCTATCAATTGCCACGTCCCACTGTTCTTTAAGACGTATATTATCAGCCTTCAAGACATTATTCTCAGTAATAAGTTTTTCAATGAGAGAGGAGCAGCCACAAATTCCATCATTACTCTTGCTAGCAACCTCCATATCATTCAGACTATCATCACTATTTACTCCATTCAAAGAATCAGAGTCAGGGAGAGGATCTGTATTATTTGTCAAAATACTGGGTGTTGAACAAAATATCTGAGTCTCAGAACTATTGTCCTTCGATTGTCTAAGTGGAGCTGGATGACTATGATCACTAGAGCCCAATATATCTAATATCATTTTAGAATTCTTATCCGTAATCAAATGAGCCCTACAACGCTTATTGAGACATCGCCATGTTATGTTCCCATTGACTCTAGAGGAACTCTTTCTATAATCAAAGTTATTGAAAGTTAACTTTGGATTACCCTTATTAGTCAGACCGAGTATGAATTTCTCCATATTGAAGGAATAAAAGGTAGATAATTATAGGAGATCAAAGCAAAGATTGACTATGCAAGACTATGATCACTAACAAATGCACATACACAAACCAACTCACACACCAACAACCAGATATCGATCTATAATTGATGGAAATCAATTTCTTTTTTGACAGAAGAAACAAACACAATATGTATATATTATAGCATGCAATACGATTTATTTTGATATATGTACAAACACGAACAAAAATGCTAAGGTGAATAACATGCAGATTAATATATCATAGGCTATGTCTAAGAGAGAAGAAATATATACAAACCAACTTTCAAATTAAAGAGTTAAAGATGAATTTATAATTATTGGTAATCCCTAGAGATAATGTCGAACATTCAATCAAATTAGAATTCGGGACTGTTCAATCTATTATTCAGGGGCCGTTATCAAATCTAGTTGGACAGATTACCGCTTTTGCTTCATGAGATAACAACTTATACTATCGGCTATACAAAACCATAGTTACTGGTAACTGTTTAGATAAGAAGAAGCAAAACTGTAAAAATACTTGTATCCTAACACAACAGAATAAATTCAAGTTACCGTAATGATTTGCGAATAATTAATAAAAAGTGATTGCTAATTTGGAGATATTTTATCAATGTATTTTAAATCCACGACAGCTCACCCCTCATATCGAGATCGATAACACTATATATCGGCAATGATACTGATTTTTAATAAAACTGATTTAGGCATTAGCAATACAAGTCCTGCAATAGCGCTTCGGGCGTATCCCGTCTTGGCCCGGGACAAGCCCGAAATAAATAAATAATGCTCAAAGCAAGGCTGCTCAGGGTTCACAAAATACTATTTACACCACTGCACAACGCTTGCAAGAACAGCTTACAGGATACAGATTTTGCTTGATAATAGATTGCCACTCACAAAAACAGGATACAACAACAGAGAAAACTAAACAAATCAGTATTTCAAGAACAAATAAATCTGTCTTTGTATTCCGTTAGCATCCAATAATTATTGCCGACTCAATAATATCGGTTGAAAAGGAGAGCTGCTGTGTTCTTCTATTTAAAAACGGAATAATATTCAATTAAAGCTTTAATATTCAACAAGAAGATTGACTAGAAATTATAGGAAACAGGAAAAATTATTTCAGTAAGGTAATCAGCCAGCAAGCTGGTTACTTAATCACCTTCTTGAGTCACCATTTATGGGAAATTTATTGAATCTATATGATAGCTGTTAATGAAATGATAGGGTTTGTGTTTTAGCGTTTGAAATCAAAGTTAGTATCGTTAGTTTATTTATAGACTACAATCATTACATCTAATAGTGAATTGAAGTTTAAAAGACTACAGGTTACAATTATATTTAATAATAATTAATAACTATTGAATAATTGGAAGTAGTTAGAGTAACAGTAAGAAACATCAATTTTTAGGTTAGTTATTATCGAAGTTTGCACGCAGGCTTACGAAAACGGCTATCTTATCTCAATCCGAACGTAGACAAAGATTTGACTTGACCTATATTTTTTTCAATTTATTTCCCACTAGGGAAAATTGGATGATTCGGCGAGGCGGATCACCCGAGAGGGTTTCTCCGCCAAAAAAGTCGTAAGCTTAATAATTAACTATAATATATAGATGTATAAATGACTTTCTATCTAATACATTATTCATCATAATACATAATGTATCACATTCATCAATGAGGGACATGACATTCTTACACTTAACACTTTTCGTTTAATGTATCCATGAAAAATTACCATGATTAAAAAACAAAGAATAGTATCCAGTTTGGTCTCACTTCCTCCTTATTCATTCTAGGTTTCTATGTTCAAGCACATGAATTGGGAGCATGTAAGTAGATCTAACGTAAAAAGGAAACAATTTTTTTCTGTGAATCTGTAGCTGATAGCAAAACGGTATTGATATCATGATTACGAGTAGACCGGTATTGATGAGTTATTTCCATTATACAGCGAACGTAATCAGTGTTGGCCTATCATGCTTTTTGGCGCCTTTTTCACCTCTTTTCCCCCTTCACCACTCATTTTCCCGCCCAAAAGATAAAATTCAAAAGTTGGACGATCAATGGCTAAATCACTTCCGCTGTATGCTGGTGGTAGTGCCTGCTCAACTCTTTTAGCCCTAGCAACCATCCCCCCTGCACCCCCCATTTAACAACCTCCCCCACTCCCGGAGTCTAGTGCGCCCGCCAATCAAATCGCTGCACCAATTAAATTCGCCTCTTATTTTTCCAACTGTCAGGAGACTATGGAGAGGAGTGGTGTTATGGTGAGGAAGGGGACGAAGAGCCGGGGCTGGTAGATGGAGGAGTCGGAGGAGTACGCAGAGTGGTAGGGGGAAGGGTAAGAGGAGGAGAAGAAGAAGGAGGTAGTGAGATTGGAATAGAGACAGAGCTATACCCCACCCCCCAACCAACCAACAACGTACGGCCTCTTTACCCCTCCGTCCAACAATCGTCGAAAGTTATTAAAAATTTTGTTGAGCAAAAGGACCTCTGACGATTATTATCAATCATGGTGGGGAGGGGGGAAGGGAAGCGAGTGTTAAGGAACAAGACGAGAAAAGCTGTCTGTAGAATTCATGAAAAAATATGAAAATTAATTATTGAATTCGAAAAAGAACATCGCTGCTGACTGTCCGCTCTCTCCGTTAAAACTGCTGTCAGTTCAACAATGAAACCTTTTAAACAACAGGGCACCACTCATCATCTTTTAACTTGTCTTACTTTTGCGATATGAATTCTTTTTCCATATCATTCCGTTTTTTCATTGAGTTCAAACACAGATTCAATATCATGTTTTTGTTGTGCGCTTCCACTCTTCGCTTTGAAAAGGGATTGCAGAGATGATTCGTATCAGTATTTCGTTGACCTCTATGTACTAAATTCTTTTATTTCTGATCCATCTTAATAATAATGATGAGTAAAAATAATTTGAATCCAGAATCTCATTAAATTTTCCATATCTTTGTTCTTCCCTTATTATCCTTTCCCTCGTGTTACAACAAGCTACTCATTGCTTTCCAAATATGATGGATGATTTTTCCATTGCTTTTCACTAAAGTTATTGTACATTTATGAATTCTCAGCCTCATCTTGCCTCATTCTCTCTTCCCTTTTCTCCTTCCCTCCTCTATCTTCTCCTACCTCTTACCTGTCATTCTCTCTCCATGATAATTTAAAAAGTATTTTTTCTCTTTGTTTTTTTGTACTCTCATAATATTCCTGAATCATTCTGTTTCAGCCATCAAGCGGACCTCTGATAATTGAACAGTTCAAATTTGGTTGATAAATACACAAACATCTTTATAGATAATCTAGAATAAAATCATTATTATGTGATATTCATTCCCTATGAAAGTACTAAAAATGATTGAGAATTATGAACTCTCTTGAATAATGATTGAAATTATTGAAATCTCTGTATCTTTCCTCCCATGGTGATAGAGTGCTGTAATATAGAAAGAAGAATAAATTAAATGCTGCGATGTAGTGAAATTATTAATGCAAAGTAAAATAGATATCCCTTATCAATATTAAAGCTGAATAGAGTGCAAGAGGATCTTTAGAATTAAAATTTTTGAGCGAATTAATTTTTGCAAAACCATTAAGACGTAGTCTCATGATTAATCTTATTTTTCATGTTTCACCATAAATAAAGTTCAGATTATAAATACAAAATTCAGTGAAACCCGGTTTGCATTTGGAGTTCTTGTTATGAATGCATAAGGTAATATTCCATGAAAGCCTTATAATTTATTGCACTGTCCGATAGAATTCTATATTAAACTTTCCATCTAAAAAAATATTCTTTTATACTGGGATAAGAGCATCCTTATGATAGTTCCCTTACAATAGGGAATAATAACATAATCAATGAAACAAACGACCTACAAATCTATATCAAGGATAGTAGAAGAAAATCACGTGATATTTCTTAGTTAATTTCAATCACAAAAGTCTATGGAAAATCATGGAAAGAATATAACAATATGTCATTGAAAATAACATCTATCCGAAAACTTATTTGAAAAATTGGTTCGATTCAAAAGCGGGTCGAAACGGATAGTAGCCACTTAATAATGGAACATCCAGTTAGCATTTCAGCCTACCAGGAAGGGTAAGGCGGGCAATGTATTGAGGGGGCCTTGCACCAACCCAACACATGATGTCAACGTTTTAAACGCGAGCTGGAAATTTATTAGTGGGTGAATCATTTTTCAGAGCCACAGCTATAAATAAAAGGCGACATGCGGGAGTAAAATGAGTTAATCTGTAGGTCGGCGAGGAGAAAAGAATGAGTGGGAGAGGGGAGGTGGAAGATGGAAAAAGAATGACGTGAGGAGAAACAGAGAGGGATGATGAAAGGGGTGCTAGTGAGAGATAACCTGTAGTGAGAAAAATGAAATCGATAAAGAGGAAAAAAAGAAGCAAGATACAAATAGCTGATGGAGAAAAATGAATTGAGGAAGAAAAATGGAGAAAATGAAAATGGAATATTGAAAGGAAAGTAATGATGGTGAAGAGGCAAGAAAGTATAATTGAAAGAGGATGAAGAAGCCAAGAGGAAACGGTAATGAGATTTAGATTTAGATTTATCACTTTATTCATGTAGATTACAATGTCAAATTAAATTCTAGACTATATAGTTTAGCAATGAATCTCGTCAATGAAAGTAGCATAAAATAAATGAAAGTAGCATAAAATAAATGAAAGTAGCATAATTACGATCTCCAATAATTAAATTAACAAAGCTTATACTATGGAAGCTAATCAAATAATATGAATAACAGCTTTAATTCTAGATAATTTCATACAGCTATTTTATTTATCAAAATATATGGCTTAGGTTCTAAAGCATGACATTTTTAGTTTTGAAACTGAAAGCAATTACAATAAACAGAGCACAAGATAACTATGGAACCACATTATTATACTCTACAGCTGTATTAATCAATAATTGCTGAAATAACTAAAAAATCGGTCTGTATCCACAATATAGATATGAGATTCATTACGCTAACAGTAAAAATGATCATTATGTATCCACATGAAACGGCGGAGTTTGAACATATGAATGTCCATTCTTGGAGAAGGATATGCAAGGACATCCTTCCCATAAACACTCAACCGTGGGCCTATATTTTATGAATAAATTTAAATAGAAACAAATTAAAATTTATATGTGAGATTAAATAACTAAAAGATGGATAAATTCTAATCATAGTGATGAGAATAATGAGAACAAGAGTAATGAGAAATAGTGATGAAGTTAATTTTAAATAATAATGTACATTGGATAAAAATAAAAATTAATCATTGAACATAGATAGTAACAGAAATTATAAAAATATTAATAGTAATAATATTAATAAGAAGGAGAACTAATATTTTAATGATATTAAAATAATATTATTTAGAGTGGGGAAATGTAACTCTTTTGAAATACTCATTATAAAATAATTCCTACAACTAAGAATAGGATAAATGAAGGGATGAAAGGTGGGTGCTGTCATGCGGTTGCTCTAGTGTTGGACAGACTCATTCATTCTCTCGAAAAGATACTTTCTTAATTTTAAAATGAAGCTCGCTCGGCTCTCAATGCATCTTATAGAGCTTGGGAGTGAATTCCAAGCGCGACAGGCGCTGACAAGAAAAGATTTAGTATAAATAGTTGTTCGATGATTTGGTATTCTTAAAGTATTTTCACCGGTTCTAGTTCTTGAAACATCTAGCCTCCTACCATCAGAAACAAATTTAAAATCGTTTTTGAAATAATAAGGTTTGCCATATTTTAGAACATCCCTAACAAGATTCACTATTCGAAAAAATCTCTGTTCTGGTAATTTTAAGGTTGAGCTAGAAATGTGAGCTTGAGTGATCCGTTCATGACGTTCAAGAGAGTACACAAACCTTAGACAGTAATTTTGGCAGCGCTGCAATTTATCATTTAGAGTGACTTGCATATCATTTAGTACAGAATTACAATACTTGAAGTGTGGAAAAATCAGAGATTTGACTAGTAATAATCTAATGTTTCTAGGGAGAATATCTTGCAATTTTTTCAATGAATGCATAGCAGAAAATACTTTTTTACATGTGCTATTAACTTGATCTGACCAGTCAAGAGTTTTATTCATGAGGATTCCAAGGTTTTTGACTGAGCTACAGTAGGGTATTTCATTACCATCAACAGTGATTTTGTGGACTGAGTTCAGATCGATGTTGTTGACTAAGCGTGAATATCCAATTATTATAGGCTGCGTTTTGGTAGGGTTGAGTTTAAGGCCATTTTTCTTAGTCCATTCAACTATTGAATTTATATCCTCATTCATTCTGTGTATTGTTTCATTGATTTCTGTGGTTGAACAATTTGCATAAATTTGTAGGTCGTCTGCATATGTATGGAAACTAGAAAACTTAATAACAGAGGAGAGGTCATTTGCATATAAAGTAAACAGTAGGGGGCCTAGAATAGAACCTTGAGGAACACCGTGCACAACATTTTTCCAATTTGACCTCTTATCATCAACAGATACACATTGTTTTCTACCAGATAAATACGAATTGAACCATTGTAGTGCTCTATGATTGAATCCAAAAATAGCTAATTTTTTCAGGAGAACTGTGTGGTCTACAGTGTCGAATGCTTTGGAAAAATCAAACAGACTTAAAATGGTACATTTTCTTTGGTCCATAGCTAACCTAACATCATCAGTAACACGCAGTAAAGCTGTTTCAGTTGAATGAGATTTTCGAAAACCGGATTGAAAGTTGTGAAGTTTGTTATGATGCTCTAGGTATGCTACAACTTGTGCATGAACAAGTCTTTCTAGTACTTTGGAAAGGGCAGGTAATATACTAATTGGTCTGAAATCTTCAACTTTATTTGGTGAGGCAACTTTGTTCAATGGACGAACCAGAGCAAGCTTCCAATTTTCAGGGAAAATACCATTTTCAAGAGATTTATTGAAGATGAATGTGATGACTGGCAGGACTGCAAATAACATTTTTTTAATGAATTTAATGGGAATTTTATCTGCACCAGTAGCATTACTACGTACATGTTGAATTGCTTTAAATGTTTCTTGTTCTGAAATTGGATGAAAATGAAATTGATCAGCTATTGGTATGTTTGAGTTTGTTACCTGGTTGTTTAGATCGTTAATATGATTGCTAATGATTGTCTCGTCACGTTGATTTGAATGTGAGATAAAATGTTCATTTATATTGTCTAGTGGCAAGTCAATCGGGGGTTGAGATTTCTGTTTACCTAGGCCAAATTCTTTAATTCCACGCCATAATAATGAAGAGTCTTGTCTGTTATCTGTCATGAAGGAATTCAAGTACCTAATCTTCGAGTTACGTAGCTGTTGTTTTACTTTATTTCTGAGGCTTCGATATTCTATTAAGCTATCCAAATCATAAGTTCTTTTAAATTTCCTATGAGCCTTGTCTCTTTGTCCCATCATCTTCAGTATATCATCAGTCATCCAGGGTACACGTCGTTTTCTATTCAATCTTTTTGTTACATAGGGAGCATGTCTGTCAAATAAGTCTAAAGTCAAATTTTCAAAAGTCTCAATCATTTCATCAACTGAGGGTAAGGCCTCAATCAGATGCCATGGGGTGTTAGTGACATCACTCTGGAAGTTGGCTTCATTAAATTTCTTGAAATCCCTGTAGGTAATAAATTTTTGTTCTGGTCTGGGTAGTTTATAGGATAGCACACAATAGATTAAGTCGTGTCCAGAAACAGCAGGGACAGAGATTTGACCTTTGTTTATAACTTCATCTGGGTCACTGACTACGAGTAAGTCTATGAATGTGTCCGATTCATTGGTATGATGGGTAGGATCTAGCGGTAGAATAGTCATGTCCAGACAATGGAAGATATTTGTCAGTTGATAATAGTCAAAGTTACGATTAGTCATGTTGAGGTCGGTATTCATGTCTCCCATAATTAGGATACGGCTGTAGAATGGCATGAAAGAAAGCAATGCATTTTCAAAATCAGTGAAATGACCTATTTTTGGGGGGCGATAGCATATTCCAACTAGTAATTTATATGAACTGGATAAAGATAATTCGAGTAGCATAAATTCGGGTCTGGCAGAGTATTCTTGTATCGATGTGGATAAAATTTTAGTTTTTATACCGTCTTTCACATACACTGCTACGCCTCCACATGCTTTATTCAGTCGATCGTTACGGTAAAGCGTGTATCCGGGCAAATTAACTTGACTGGATGGAATACTAGGCTTCAAAAATGATTCTGAGATGCCAATGATACTAAAATTTTGAAAACGGAAGATTGCTCGTAATTCATCCATGTGACAGCTAAGGGATTGAACGTTAAGGTGAGCAGCAATTAGTAGTTTGTTATAAGGTCGAAGCCTGTTTGATAAAGTGATACCCGTATCTGGATTGTGATTATTATTCAGACTGTTGCGATTATTAGAAGGTGAGAGCGAGCGAGCTCGATTATCAGAGGGGAGCATTATTGCAGAGATTACAGCAAAACTTCAGTCCAAGAAAAGAGCAAACACACATGACGATGAAGATGAAGATGAGATTAAAACTAGAACTAAGATTACTTAACCTAGGTGACTTAACAGTCCACGTCTCTCGATAGAGCGAGCGCATGATGATGCGTTGTTAGCTCGGCTCTCTTCACTATGTAAATACACATAGTTCGATTCTTTACTCTGCGAAATGGAGGTGAGTTTCAGCGGGTGATCGTAGTCGGTGCAGTAGAGTGATGCAGCCCTGTCCAGGATGTAGATGTTCTAGATGGTGAAAAATGACAGCGGGTTTGTATGGGGTGGCGATAACCGGTTGAACTGTAACAAGAAAAAGCGAGCAGAAACAACAGCAAAAGACAATTCTAAATTGATAGTTTTTCTATTAGGTCTAAATTATATTAAGATTTTGATATGAAAATAAAAATTAAATTAACATAAGTAAATCAGTCAATTTGAATGTTGATGCTATCTGATAAGTGTAATGAAGATGATAATGGGTATCACCAAAGACGATAGGAAACTATTCCAGTTTTCTATAGATAGGAATCTATTCAACTAAGTATTCCAATTGTCTTTGGTATTACTTAGGTACAGTACAAGTTGTTGAGAGAACCGATGGAAATAAAACCTTGATGTTTCATGTTCGTAATAGAGAAGAGACATTAGTGGATCATTCCATAATGTTATCAGTTGATTAAAGTTAATTGTTGTAGATATAATGGAGCAATACAATATATTCAACTTAACGGAGTATATATTTTTTTTTATATATATATATTTAAAATTTGAATAGCGTATACCATCGTTCATTCATTATACCAGATTCTTCTATACGATACGAAGTATCGTTCTTGGGAAATTCAAAAGAATCAACTCAGGAGGATGAGAAAAAAAATTATATTTACACAAGAATTGCTGTTAGAGTGACGATGAGAAAGTGGGAACAAACCGCCGCCAATACTTTCAAAACAACAGATTCCCTCTTATTTCAATCTATTTGTATCATAAGAAATGATGCTTGAATACATAAAGTTTATGAAAATGAATAAATTAGCATAAATAATTAAACTAGTATGAAAATCCTGTGAGGCTCTAGAAAACATCTTCAACAAAAGGACGTCATCATATTATTTCACATACATGTACGATGATCACTTCAGCAATCAAACAATTTAGTCATATCAAATCAAATTTCGAAATATAGTTCTATATTTCTAAATGCCTTCATCAAACCTTATGTCACTTTCACAGGAGGCAATAGGATAAGTCAAATATCCAACTGCCTATCAAGGAATCTATCATAAAGTTTGCTAGTAAAGATTCGCTAGACTAAATACATCACGACAAAATTAATAATAGACTCTATAGTGGAATGCTACATGACAGTTCAAACAGGATAGTATAAGATAGTATATTATAACTTAATTTTTCATGTTGTAATTGTTTTCAATGTGTAATAAATACCTCTGGATGTAGGTTACATGACGGAGAGAGATGAAATAAAATGAAAGTGACAGGTGATTCAGAAAATATAATTAAATTCATATTGTGGATTGAACTCGCCTCCATATTCATTCCAGCCACTGATAATAAAGAAATTCGTCAACTATGTAAGCCAATTTTAAACCAGTAACGAAATATTATTTAATAATATTATTAATTATTATTGTTATTTTTTTTTAAATTATTATTTAATAATATTAATATCATTTTATATGTTGCGAAAGCTGGGATGCATGAGCTCTTAGTGAAAGAGAAGTTATTATCTTTGGTCATAATTATATTTTGTAGGTCTAGACACTAGAGAGTACTATTTAAAGTTCAGGAGTACATTTTTACTGTAAAATACGAGTACATTAAGTTGAATAGTGGCACATATAATAATATATATATACTTATCATTATCCATTATATGAGAGAGAGAGAGAAAGATTCAAGAAACGTCGAAGAAAAATATGATTGTGAAGTAAGTGAGAATGGAAGAAGGCCGAAGAGCAAGTTAGGATGAGGAGAAAGAAATTGGAAACTGAGGGTAAAAGGAGAGGGAATAGAAAGTGTGCGTGAGAGGCAAGAGGAAGAAATGGAGAAAGTTCAGAGAAATAGAAAAATGAGAGTGCCAATAAAGAGAAAGACAACGGAGTGAACGGATAAAGAGAAAAGTAGGAGGTTGAAGGAAAAGTGATAGAATGTTAGAAAGAGAGCGTGATTTGAGAGAGATTTCAACATGGTCTGGCTAACTGATATATTGGTTGGGTCTCCCTTGACAAATGATACAGCCCGCCAAGTGGAGGTCTCACTCAGTGTTGTAGTGAGCAACAAGCCCAGTATGATTCTTTTTGTCACCCTCGGCACTGATTTAGTGAGATTGAATCAATATTAGTGAATAACGCAAAGAGAAAGACCCCTTTTATGACCTGCGACTGCATGATCAGGAAATCAAGATCTATTCTCAAATCATTGAATTATATATAATAGATGGAATAAAATAATAATAGAACCCTATTAAATGATTATAGAAGAGAACAGAAATTATTGAAGGAAAGTTAGAAAAAGAAAGTAATAAGATGTATGAGAACAAGTTTAATTTACTATGATTCATTATGAACGAGTGGATATTCACTTGGAAAAATAATAATAACGAATTCCATTGCAAGTGAACTCAGACATTCAATTGCGTTGGAGGTAAATAAACTAATAAAATTTTATTTCGTTTGTGAGTGTAAACTTTGTCATGATGACTTGGGATTTTTCTACACCCCATTCTCAAATCTCAAATAACTAACGAATCCCAAACAGTTTCCAAGGGCTCTATAATGTGAACTTTGTTACAACCTCTTAAAATTTACTTTTTACAATTTTTTGAAACCTAAATCTACAGCATGATGAATGAATTTTCCATAAACTAATTGTATGATTAGTTTGTTTCATATTCTAATCACATCATGCACTGAATGCTCCTAGTAGGCTCAAAATCACTTGGAAAAATGACTCTTGTTCATAAGTTAAAATACCAGACTAGAGTGAAGCCACAGAGAAGTAAAAAATTCTCTTTCTTCCCTGTGAACTTTCTAAACAAAATAAACTCTGTGATCTTCATAAACAACACTTCACAGTATTTGCATATAAGCTTAAACACAGAGTAGTAGAGAAAGTTCACAGAGAAGAAAGAGGGTTTTTTACTTCTCTGTGGCTTCACTCTAGTTTGGTATTTTATCTCATGAACAAGAGTCATTCCTACAACTTTAGGCCTACTAGAAGCGTTCAATGCATGTTTAGAATATAGATCATACTGAAGCATCCGCATTTCATGAGTTCATTGTCATTATTTAAATGCAAGAGATCGGACCAAGTAACGCACAAGTTCACTCTGAAGCAAGTGAACCCTTAGAAAATTGGAGGCTGAACATTTTCCACTAAGACAAACATCATAATCAAACGGGGTGTGTCGAGAGCAGTCAACCCGGAGATACCAACCACAAACATAAAGGACACAGTTTGATCCTGAGGAGGGTTGACGCCGGACGCATTTTGGTGGAAGGACACAGCGGCTCCAATTAGTGGGATTCTGGTCTGCCTTGCCGGACCACTACTGAAATCACAGCTCTCACACCCCCTCACCACCAACTATTGCACCTGTGCATGGCTCCTCAAACTGAAGTCGTGATATAGCGGACAAAATCATAGTAAAGCCCGTTGACCTTATCAATTAAAAAGACATCCGGGTCCTCTACCATTACCGGCCACCAATTCCGGCCATCCTCACCCCCCACCCCTCAAAACGGGCACCACAAGACCGTTCTATTTTGAAGCATCTGCTTGCTCCAATCTAGATTCAAACGTTCTAAATTTAGGTATCGTTTGTGCAAAATCTGGAGAATCTCTACTGATGAGTAACGCTCTGAATCCTTCATGTTCTATTCCATATACATTCTATCTTTCATAATGACACTGATAAACAATCAAATTACTCTAATTAAGAAGTCATCCTAGATCTCCTTTATTCCCATTATCTTATTATTGACGTTATAATTATGATTCTTAGATTATCATTCACGTTATGACAGCAACATTATTGAATCAATATAGAATTTTTTCGACAAATTCTCCAAAGAATTCTGATTAATTATTATTATCATATCGTATTTCTAGAATAATCTCAATTTGACCATTCCTCATATTTTTCACACTCTTGTCAGTCTGTAAGTCCCAATCCCAAGCGAAGACTCCAATCAGGAAACTGAGTGGAAATTATTTTTTGATGAATTTTGGAAATTGATAATGTAATGTACTTTCCAACCCACCAATTCCTAATTTATTGCTCAATAGCTTCTATTCCCTTGCTTCTTCACTCAATTTTGTTACAACTTTTGAAGCATTTGCAACTGATGAAAAAATACTCCATTTCCCCCCACAGTTTTGTTTTTTCATACTGTGAAAGAGTTAATTAGCTGTAATTTTGACCATCAATATTATTCATTACATGATACCTCTCCATCACATTCCGACATTTAGTAAAGAGCAATTTACACGTGACGGGATCAGTAGAAATTCTCTAGCAAGTTTGTAAATCTCAGGTAAGCTTGATAAGATATTCCAACCTCCAACTTGAGTATTAAAGTCGAATACTCAAGTTGAGTATTCTCTTCTCCAGCAGTAATAAGTAGCCTAACCGTCTATTCAAGTGGTTTCAATATTGTTCCAATCAAATTCTGGTTAATTGAGGCTAGCTCGAGTGAACCATCAGGAATTTGGAACGTTATAAGGAAATCTGATAAGTTGAACAGCTTAGGAAGGGTTTCGTTGAGGAACTTGAGGTCATGGACTTACGCAGAAGTGTAAACTGCGTACTTTCAAGATTCAAATTGTTCTGTAAGTCTCAAGGTGATAGGGTCCTGTCCAAATATTGTATTCGCATCACTTCATACATCAGCCCGATCAGCCGAATGAAGTATCATTGAAAGATAAGAAGATCTTCTACTTGGTTAATGAGATTTGGGATTCGAGATTTGAGAATCGAAATATTCCTGTCGTCGGATTTATAGTATCTTATAAATGTATAGTATTTATATTTCTTTATAGTGCACATTCTTTATAGTAAATTTAAAAAATTTAATCTAATAGAAAATGTAATAACTGAAATGAACAATATTATTGAATAAAACTCAGGAAACCACACTCAAAACAGTGATAAACATAAATTACTCTCACATTAATTCTCACGATTTGTACATACATTACTCATAAAGAGAGTATTTATCCGAATAACTTTGCGTTTTTCGAATATTATGATTGCAGAAGACCAAAATTATCCTCCGCGGCACAAGTCACGATACAAAATCAACATGATTCTGTAGGTCTACATGAGAATACATAAGAAAAAAAAATTTTACAACAAAATAATGGAGCGTCATCTAACAAGAGGCGTTCTGATTACTTGTTGGATAATTATTTGAAATTGAATCAGTTCTATTGTTTACTTTCGCAAAATGTTGATCCAGGTTTAACATAATTCGATTATCCTTTTGTATACTCTGTTCATTTAATTCTATTTCCCCAAAAAATAATGAATATTATTAAAATATAAATATAACTAATGAATGTCTCAATAGCAGTTTTTCTGTTCGATATTTTCGTAATATCAACGAATCCGAGTATCATGTTTAATCAGCATTGTTCATCGACAGTTTTTAGAAACATCAATCTATTGTTTGATTTCTTGTTTGGACCGATATCAGTTTTCAGGCTAACATTGACGGCTGCTTTTTTACAAAATTCTTGTTTGCTGTATGAATCCTGATTGTTTGAACATTTTGAAATATGGCAATATTCGCTACGTCAATAATTACTTTGATTACTAATTGAATAACGTTACTCTGACAACGAGCATTGCAGTATTTGATTTCATTGTTTGGATCGAGAAATACTAGTCTACAAGGAAAAGTCATTGTTGACATGATCAATGCCAATAATAATTCTGAACAATATCAACGGTGATATTAATTCCAGGAGAATATTTTTGCAACCTGTAACCGGAAGCTGATATCCTCTATGTGAATGGTACCAACATCCGGTTTAAATACGTTCTCTCATTCCTGAATCTGCCCCACAATGTTTATTCAATATCTAGATTCAGATTTCATTTCATGCTTATGGTTTCCTGAAAACTAATAACATGTTATTGAAACATGTACTGCTACTCTAATTAACAGTAGCCTTTGTATATTGGACACATTGGATAATCCAATGTGGTTCATTTCGTGAGTTTCGGGGTATTTTGAATGGATTGAATAGAAACAAGAGACTTTCCTGCTTGATTCCATTGTTCTTCTTCATTCTACAATGATCGTATTATTCTTCATTATGAGTGAGCCTAATTTTAACATAGCTTAATTTTAGAAATAACTACGAAATTCCAAGATTAGGCCTACTTACAATGATTCAAATGTAAATTGTACATCCATCTTTGATAACTACTCGTACAAGTGGACTGGAAACATCACATTACACTTGAAAATAACATTCTTAAAAATTTAGTGAATTTTCATTTTCTGAAAAGAGAAATCGAACTATAACCTACATGGTTCACCATCACTGTGTTCCCCATCAAGAGAAAATTGGGTTATACAGCGAGGTAAAACTACTCATGGGTCCCCCCACCAATGAAAGACATACGCTAATGTAATATCAAATTACAAGAGAACATGAATTTTATAAATAGACTACTGTATCCCTGCACAACCTAGATTTCCGAAAAGAAATCATAGAGAAGGTTTTAGCCTTCTAGCTAGGATCAAAATTACTACTGTATTCTTCCACAGTAGTTATCTTGTCCTAAACATTAAGTTCGTCCTAAACATTGAATAATTCAACTTTGTTAACATTATCACTGACCATTCGGACAAATAATCTACTTTTATGAATATAATAACAATAACAATGAATGTAAGAACTTCCTACATATCATATTGAAAACTTCTACAGTATTTCATAGCTGCTGTATAAAGGGTTTAAGAGGCTTAGCACTATCAACCCCTTCCTCTGCTCCACTCAATTGTAAAGTACAATCAATCTGTCCCTGGGGTATTGGCAACGCACTTGTGCAAACATAATCAATAATTCAATTAGATTTCGAAATCAAGTCCTAAAAGCGAATTGTAATCGCCCTCGTTTGACAATCAACTAATTAGAGATTAGAAGTGTAATCCTTGTGACGTTCCCACAAACACACACAAATTCAAAGCAGATCACTGTTTGTTAATGTGCATGGTCAGTGTGTCAGTGAGATAGTAATATACGGTTGGAATATTGCGATAGGAGTTACATCACTTTCTATTTGGTACATACCGTGATATTCTTGTGCGAGGATATTGTAAAATTTGCATTTGAGTCAGAAATAATGTTGTAGAACGCAACGCAATCGAATAAATTAATTTTATAAATAAAAGAGATTAGGGTTGCGTTTGAGTTTGTGTTAGCAGAAAACATGCTAATTTTGTGGATTGAGTTCCAGAAAAAAAACGGAAATGATCGGAGTCTTGAAATTTTGCATATTTTCAAAAAGTATTAATCTTGGGCACAAGATTACAATAGAGTGACTTTCTCTTGCAAGAAAACAATTGAGTCTCATTATAATCAAACCTTATACCAGGTTTATATATTCTTGATGCCCTCTGCTTTATTGATAAAAATAAGGATAAATTCAACACAGGTAAGCTGTTCCACTCGTATAATAACAGAAACTGGCAAAACTTAAGGGATGAAATACATCGGACTAGTTTGTATGAGAGGGGTGTGAAGAGTCCTGGAATTCGCCTGTACAACTCATTGCCAGCACATCTCAAGGTATTCACAGGTGGAAACTTTAGAAATAGAATTAGGGAAGAATTGTTGAATGTGTCTCCATTTTCCATTGGGGAATTCTTTTCTCATCGTGAGACACAGAGAAATATGATGTAAAATATTATAACAGAGTAGAATATAATGACTTGAATTATTGACGAATCCATATTATGCCCCTTTCAAAGGCGGTCGAAAGATGCTAATAAATAAATGAATGAATCAACATTCAACATTTTCACCTAATTCAAATACAAATTAGACCTTGCTTCAACATAGAGCCAAGTTTCATATGAGCGCATCCATTCCAGAATCAAGCCTGACATAATTTCGCAAAGCAGAGAATCGACGACCTGTAATAAGGTTTTCCTCAATAATTTCACAGACTCCAGAACTTGGAGGTTGCCGCTTGCTTTTGCACAGAACCATCCAATATGGCGGCCGGTCGTCTAATGAAAATAGTTTCAGGCGTAATAATATTGGAACTTGTTCTATGTGCATGTTGCCTACTCAAAGATGGCCTTTGCACGTCTTATTAGTACCAACTAACTGGGAATAATATTGAACGCAGTACCGGTATTGCCTTTTGTCGACAACCTGCTTAGTTGAGCAGGTAGGACAGAGAAAATTGTTTTCTCTAGTAGTTCTAGTAGTTTTTCATGAACTGCATTTCGATTTATTGTTATTCCACGTTGATAATTTGAGCTATTCATTGTGGAGATGATTATAATAATCATGAATTCAATAATTCATATTGTAAATACAATACTGTACTAAGTACAGAAAAATTATAGAAAATGCTTCAATTTTCAAGGGACTTAGAAATCTCAAGGCAATCATGCTTGTAGGCTGAAAGTCGGGAAATCACTGGGAAACTGAAAATCACTGGGTAAATCACTGGTATTTCATATGTAGGCCTATGAGTGAATTGTTTGTTTTTTGGCAATAAATTGAAATTGGAAATTGAAACAAGTGTATCTGTTAAAAATGATTCATAACAATCAAAGTCACTTCCAAATGGTTCAGAACCATCTAAGCTTTATTCCCAAGCACACATTCCATCCTTCAAATACTGAATAAATTATAATGAAAGATTATTCAAATACTTTAGGAATCGAATCTGGAGGTTCAGACTGTGGAGTAAGCTACAGTATTGATAAAAATGTGAAGATACTTTAGCAAGATGGTAGCCAAGATAATAGCCTACTGTAACAATTCAAAAAAGCATATGAAATCAGAATAATTTCATGTCAATCTCAATTCCAGTCTTGCTGAGATTTATGTATTACCCACTATTCTCCTATCCAATAATAAATTATTCTATTGTATCAATGTTTTGAAAACCACGGACATTTTTTATTAACTATAGACCTCTTTCATTTCCTAAGGAGCCCACTTTATTTGCATAGTAGCACATCTTTTAGTAGAAAAACAAATAGAAGTTCTTGTTTGTCGAAGGAATGAAATGAGATATACTTTTCTTCTGGTCTTGTTGACTTTTAGATACGAAGTAAACATTAATTTGAGAGAGCCTGCAGAGTGTTCTGTCCTATTCCTATTTCTTGATATTTCTCTCTTCTCCAATTTCTCTCTTTTCGCCTCTACCTTTTCTCATTCTACCCCCACTTCCTATAGAGAGTATATGATTACGTGTATGGTCTTCAAAACCTTGCATGAGGGGTCGCCGGGGTATCTAGCGGGCGAGTTCAACTCTTTAAGAGAGGTTCATGGGCGAACCACCAGACAGGGTCATAATCTCCTTCAAATTCCTAGACACAGAACAGACATGTACAACAAATCGTTTTGGTTTCCAGCCAATTCAGAGCTTGGAACCTTCTTCCTATTGATATAAAAGCTAAGTGTTCAGTGGGGGCATTTAGGGAGGTGTTGTGGACATTTCTGTTTTAATAAATAGATATAATTGAATCCAGTATTTTTTATACACCAATAAGATTTGAGGATTCATTCCGCCTACCAGTCCTCAGAATTAATTTAGAATTATATTTTTTGCTGGACATAACTCTAGTTTTTCTTAAAATTGAATTTCCTTACACATAAAAATATTTTGAAATATTGTTCATAAAAAGTAGCACTAGCAAACTTTTAGTTTTAAGGAAAATGTTTTATATTCAGGTATGACTTATTTTTATATATATTCTTTGTAACTGAAAATGCATCGTTAATTTTAAGTTTCTCATAGCTCTAGCTTGAACAGAAATGTATATTATTATATTACTAGGTTTGGGTGTAGAGAAAAAAACTTTTGTAGTTTTAACCTAGATCAAATAAAATTCATTCATTCATTCATTCATTCATTTCATTCATTCATTATTAAGCTTCCTCTTTCTTTTTCCTCATTCGAAAACATATGTCAAGTACGTTTGTATTGTCCAGGTTAGGTGGAAGAAATACCTTACACTACACTTGTTTTTCAGAATAATTGAAGGTTCTAAATGTTTCAAGAGATTCATTTCTACATGCAGAAACCATGTAAGACTTTGTGAAGACATGTAAGACTTGTATTTCCTCCAGTTTGCTTTCTTAAAGCTCAGTTATTCCATATCGGATATGAATCACATGAATCAAAATCAAAGGTGGGGAGGTACAAGAAAAAATTCTTCCAAAAAAGAAAACTCGCGAAATCAATCAGAATAATTCTTTTCGAATAACCAAAATAAAAATAATTCAAGTACAAGTATTGTATGATACCGTGCAACTCGAAAACCTCACAGAAAAATACCTTCTCAACTTTGAAAAGGATTTGGAAAACATAAGCAATGAATTATTGGGATACTTGAAGTATTCGAATGGAAGCAAACATACATCTCTTCTATTGATTTGCAATGTTGTCTACAAGTACATGTGTATAAAATTTACAGCGAATGTTTTGTACATATAGGTTGCATGCAAACCCATGTAGCAAGTTTCATCCGCGTATTTCTGAATAAAATCGGAATTGCAAAATAGAGTACTTCGAACTTTGATTCTAACTCCATTGCCATGGAGATGACTCAGTATTATAATTTCTTTCTGGCCCATTGAATCAGCTCGTTGCCTTCCGTCCTCAAGTGTTCAATAAAAAATACTTCAGTAGGCTCACGTTCATATCACAACGAATATCGATCGACCTTTAAAGATTGAGTATGCAATGCGTAGAGAATTTGTCCAATAAACGAATATAATATCGCTACCACAGAAATAAATTTCACCCAAATACTGCGATGTGGACCAAGTCTAGATAAGGCAAAACTCTTGCTACAAACAGTCCTCTAAAGAATCATATTGCGTAAAACTCTAACATTCCTATAAGGAAAGTATCGATAAACCACTTGAAATACCGTATTGATATTGAATACAAAGGATTTTCGAGATCTTTGCCAATTGATTCAATTTAGTGAATATTCAATAAAGTAATGTTCAAGTAAAGCTTGAAAACTACATTTGACATAAATTAATTCCCGTTTATGCTAAACATACTGATTTGCTTTACATACTTAACGAGATGAGAATCAAATGTCTCTTTCTTGAACAATCTAATAGTAAATGAATAGAGAGATGTTTAAAATTCAGGGTCTCAATATTTGTTTTCGTACCCCATCTGAGTAGACCCACGAAAGAAAAACGCTGCTTGCGACCTTCAAATTTGACACCAACTTATTCAATACACAATCAAGAATACAGGTCCAAGCAGCTCCGTCAATAGCCGAGAGAAACCTGCTATTTTCTTACTTTTCAGAAGTATTTTTTCCTAAATAAAAATGAGATAACATATGAATAATTATTAAACATGATAATGCACATCAAGGACCACTAAACTTTCTTTTAGTGCAAAACCGAAAATAATAAGTTGGCCAGTTTAACGGTCACAGTGTCTGTATAGCAATTTTTTTTGATAGTAAGCCTTCTCTTGTAGAAATATTTTCAATGGTATAGTGATTATACAGAGATAATTCCAGGGGCAATGGTATAATTAATCATAATAAGCTAAGTTGGGGGGTTTGTATGGTTATCCAGGGCAATAAGGCATCAATATTTTCCTCCGTGTTATGATGTTATCAATCTTCTGAGATATAATAACTGTAGTGAGTTGCGGAAGATCAGGATTCGGAAAATTCCATGGTTTTTGGATTTGTTATTAAGTGAGGAAATAAATGAGCTGTTAGAAAAAATTGTTCGGTTATCAAGTTGTGAAATGATCAACTATCAGATTTCAAAGGATATGCAAACTTATCAAATTCAAATTCATCATCAACCAATCATCTTCATTGTCCCTCATCCCAAATTTGAGTCCAATTTCCACGTGGATTCTAATCGGTAAGTTAGTGAAATGAAGCCCAAAACTTATAAGACCATTATAGGGATTGCAGACAATTACTGAGTCTCAACTCCGTCGTCGATGTTTTCAAATGTCGCGCGCGATAAGATGCTCTCTGCCGGGAGACCATCAAAATCCAACCTGTGATTTCCGCAGCATTTGCCAGGCTAAGTCCAGGTTGGAGACCGTGGGACAGGGCTTAGGAATTGAGAGGTTGCACAGTTCTACAAACGACCAATAGCCTACTAAGAATCTCTTTAATGTCTGACCTCAAGATGTTTGGGCATCAAGACTAATCGGACTGTAGGTGCATTAACACATTTATATCTGTGGATTAAGGGTCCTACTTCTCTATGGAAATAGATCTATTCCAACTTGGAAATGTTCTGGGTGCTGTCTCAACGATTCTGCTAGCATTGACAAAGTCGCCAATCCACACATATTAAAATTACTGCAAGTATTCATGAAGATATTCAGAATCATTAAGATCAAACATTATACATATTAAATATTATGTTGTACTAACTAATCGTGATAAATTCTGAAAACCTGCATATTTATATTAAAATTTTATATGTGAGATAATATTACAATAATAGGACAATATATCACTTCCAACCTTGTTTTTAAGCCTACGATTGCATTAAGTCTGTGATTGCATTTCCATGTACCTATAATTAATAATGTATGATTGCCATGATACATTCTATTTAAGCCACATATTTTTTCTTATTAATAAAGTATTTGGTATTATACGATCAACTGTCATTGTTTCTTGAGGAATACATAGGAAACCATAGCTAACTATAATTCTAAATATATTTGGAATTTTTTACCCCCAAAGTAGGACTTTTAAAGCAAAGTAGGACTTTTAAAGCAAAGCCTACTTTTAAAGCAAAGTAGGCTGATTCTGTGACTGTACATTGTCGATAATGGTTGCCATTAGGCAACATAGGTGGCAAGCTATTCATGTAAATACAATTCAGGTGATTACAACTAAGTGACAAGTCCAATTCTGATCACTCGATGATCAATTCTATTAACTCAATAACAGAGAATGAAACCAATGAAGAAAAAATCGATAAAACCCCAAGAATAAAACCAATGAAGACAAAATCGATAAAACCACAAGAATAAATTCTATGTGTAACAATTCTCTTCTACGTTTTAGGTTTGTGGTGTGGAGATCCTTGTAGTAGGACAATTGTAGGTGAGATAATTCTTTGAGTTTCTAGTTGTGAAATAATATGTTGTGAGTAATAATATGTAAAATTAATCCAAATCCTAGAAGGATTGAAATGTACACGGCTTAATTGTTAAAATTATTTTTTCTTAATCAATTTTTTGGATAGTTAAATAAAATTTCAACTTATCTTAAAACTTTGAACTGCACCAAAATGATCAAACTAAAGAGCTTTTTGTAGTGAAAATATTATAAAATTAGTTGAGGGACGAAGTAGAACTCTTCATGAGATCCTAGAATTAATTTTTAAAATATCACTAGATAAAAACATTCGTTCAGAAAAAGTAATACCGTTGGCATTGACTGGCAAGTAGTTGCAATATTTCAAGGAGCTATCTTGAGCAGACCTCATTTCGATTGGAAATGCTCGGAATTGATTGGGAAAGTTGGATCCCTCGAGTGCTGTTGGATAACTTAACTGAGTAAATTCGACGAAAGTCGATCAGCAAACCACACAGAAGATAACAGTACTTTGCCAGAGTACAATTACAGGCTGTAGCGTACAGATGGAATCTTATACAGGCAGGGCTGTTTATCTGGAATTGAGGGAAGAGAGAGAGCTGATAGAGGGATAAGAAGAAAAGGAGAAAGAATAAAGAGTAGAATGTGAAAAGTGGGGAGGAAATGAATGAGAAGGATGAGGGATTAAGTTTATAGAATACTAGGAAAACAATGTTTGTGTAAGACCAATTTGCAATGGAGCAGGAAGAAAAAGTTTTTCGTTTCTCAATGGCTCAACAGCCCTATATAATAGGCTTAGGCCACACCAACTGGTTGCCATTTTCACATTCACTTGACTGAATCAGCAGAGGTGAATGATCATTTTAACCAGAAAAGATGTAACGTGTGGTTAGCACATTGACATCTCAACCATAGCCTAACTAAAAACCTTATAGCGATTTCTCAGTTTTCATTTATGAAACTGTCGAAATTATGAGCCTGAAAATCGTTTCCCGGTGGTTCGAAACCGACCTAAAGCTGTAGGTCCATTCATCTCTCATCATCATCCTTCCCATTACCCACGCACAAGCTTAGATGTGGGCATCATCCCTATGCAATAAAAAATGCCAGTCATCTTAGTATTGGATTATTAAGCGCGAAGATATCATTAAATCAGATGTCATTCTCTTAAAAATGGAATACAGTTTTCAATGGAATACATTGAAATTTCGAGAAATTCAGACAACTGTATTCCAATTTTCAAGAGAATAACATCTGATTCAGTAGAACTGGATCATGAATAACTGAAAAATGGAAATTTCTCGCTTCTCAATAATTAATCGGTTAAAATAGCCAGTCTTCTAAGTACTGGATTATTTAAGTACTGTATTATTTCGTTTGAAAGTTCGACAAATATGAAAACTGTATGAAGTAACATTGAGTTACAGGCATATCTCGAAGAACAGTGACATTGAATGAAGATGAATTCAATTCAATGAAATGTTTCCTAAAATGGGGTTTTCTCTGACCAGAAACTTCAGTCTGATCACAACTCAATGAGTGAATAATTTTCAAGGTCAGCGCTCTTCTTTATTCTAGCATGACTTCCGGAGACGGATTATTTCTTGAAATCAATCAATGTTAAACTTATTAGACTAGTGGAAGTGAGAAGAATCCTACAGGAAGGAAGGATAGGGAATATAAGGAAGAAGGGCGGGAGAAGGCTAATTAAGGAGTTTGGTACACAAATAAACGGATGTTTGCAGCGAAATCTTCTTCGAAGATAAACTGTTTCACTGATGCGTACACTTGGAAAATGTTATTGCCAATTTTCACCAGTCTCCGGATATCTCATTCACTGTTCGCTTTTCATCAATGTTTCCGGAAAGGAAACTGCACGGGAAAACTTGGAAAATACCATGTGCGACGATAAACTGGAGTGCAATTTCTCGATACAATAATAAACTTGACGAGCGTTCCTGATACTATGATCGATAAGATGTTACTATTCATATTATTCACATTTTTCATAGAAAATAGAGATGTTTATTTCATATTTTGCAAATATTTCAAGAATATTGAAGCTAGAATAACAAAAGAGATTTATTCTACTACAAAGTATTTATGTAAATTAGGCTATCTAAAATTTCATGTATGATGGAAAATGATTCAACTCATCTCATCCCATCCTTTTTTCATTGGAAACTCAAACACTTTTTAACAGGTAACAAAGACAATTAGCATACTTAGTTAATAGTTTCCTACCGCCTCTGCTGGTACTTTAAAACTGGTTTTACTTTTTAAATCAGTCTAATATGTTATCAGTCTAATCAGTCTAAACTGATATACAGATATCAGTTATAACTGATAACAGATATCGGTTATCAGTCTAATAACGATTTCTTATAACGCTAAACATCATCTTGTATTCAATGAATAGAAATTACAGATGTAACTTCTCACCTTACCTAACTCAAGCGTCTCCCATAAGTTTGGCTCGGAATAATATTCTCAGATATTAGAGAATTCACATTGAACTCACCTGCAACAGGAACATGGATATTATAGTTGAAAACATTATAAATCTGACTTGTAAATTGCATTAAGATATTAAAGTTGAGAACATTATAAATCCGACTTATAAATTGCATTAAGATATTAAACATGAAAACATTATAAATCTGACTTATAAATTGCATTAAGATTACATGGTCCAATAGACCATGGATTCATTAGTCTATGAAAAAGATATAATATAATAGTGATTAAAGAATATAATTGAAATATGAAATAGAAATGATATAATAGATATTCATCCTATCGTTTAATAGTATCAGCGATTTAATTTTAAACTATCATAAATATTCATTTTCAACTTCTACAGTATTCGAATAAGATCCATTTGAATAAAGATCATTGGTTTAAATTAATGGAGTACTCTGAGTACTCTAAGTCAATTGGTTTAATTAAATTTGGAGTAAAGTTATTAGTGATTTTGGTGATATTTTTTGTGTTTTGGAATATTCTAAATCAGAAGAACTTTCAAAAATGTAAATTTCAGTGGATTTTACCAAGAACTACATCAATTTCCCATCGAGGAACATTGAGGTTATTTTGCCGGTGGNAAAGATGTTTAAATTGAAGTTTTTCATACAAGAAAGATGAATACTATTCTATTTCACTTTCCATCACGAACTGCTGGTTAAAAATGCATTTAAACCACAAGTTTGAACAACATAATAATCAATATAATTATGTGAATATGAGATAAAAATCACCACTGAAATGGTGGAGTGCACCACTCAACGTCCGTAATCAACACCAGTGTTCCACCAGGAAAGTGATAGTTTTCATCTAATATTCACAAATATTGACTGCTTTAGGTGGGTTTTCGTTACTGCGACCGAGTGGCGCAGCGGAGCCCGACCCAGCGTTGCCAGATGCAATTAATGAAAAATCCTAACTATTTATAGTGGGGATTTATATCGGTCGCAGTGACGAAAACCCACCTTTAGTCGTTTAAAATTGTTTATAGTCATTATTCGATTACTCACATCTTCATAAATGAAATTTTCTATGGCATTGTTAATTAGGAACTCCAATCAATAAATTATTATGAATTTAATTTTCCCTTCTTTGCGTGTTGTTGTAAAATAAGAAAATACCTTTTGTACTCAAGGTTACAATACGGTTACAACACTAGGTTATTATTCTGAACCTAGCATTCAATAAAGATCTATAGGCTCTAATATATCATTTGAAAGAAAGTAGGAAATCGTCAATTCAAGATTTTCTCACTCGTATACCTCTTCAACAAAAATTAATCACGACATATTTCACCATTTCATTTTCCTCAATTCCACTCTCATCACTTTCCTAGTACGTCTACTTCATCGTCAAATGCCTACTTCAATTCTCAAATGTAGGTATTCTCGTTCTCGAAGAAGTTACATATTACGAATCGCCGAATATCTGACGAATTTCTAGAATGTCATTATTATGTTCAGTTGAATTCTTATTTGCATCGCTGGCTTCGATTGCCTGAGGAATGCAATAAGGAAAATTCTTAGCTGACAATTGTGTTTCTGCTAACTTGTGACTCTTATTCAGTGTCATGGCAACTGTTCATCGTTTGTCCACATTCCATGAATAAGGATTTCAATGCCTGAGTTCCGTTACAGGAATAGGCAAAAATGCTGAGCTGTAAGCTTTGCACGTTGCCTTTTAAGCCTTCATCTTTCCTTTCCTCCTGCTTCATGTCTCTCTGAACCTCCTACCTTGTAGCACTTGCATCTTGCCTTTTCATCTTGCTTTTAAATCTTGCCTTTTTTCTTGCGTCTTCATTTTCTTGCATTTTGTCAGAGGAATTCGAATTCATAAGCTTTTAAAAAACTTTACTTTGATGCTTAGAAAGCAATGTTACTCACTCCATACGGATCAAAACTACAAAATGATGATTCTTGTGAACCTCTGCTTACCTGTAACAAAAGAAAGCATAGTTGAGAGAGACTAATTTTTTCTAACCTTTCTGAAAAGATAATAGATCTAAAAATTGATTTAATTATTTTTAGATTAAGTAAGTCGTTGATAAAGAAGATTGTCATGAAGAGGTAGAGTGCGAATCAAATGATGTCATAAATTTTATGTAAATCAATGAACGTTAAGACGTTAAGCCGTCGGTCCCGACTGCCTAAAAAGTAGTCGTCATATCTCATCATCACCCCACTCATTACCCACGCACAAGCCTAGAGCTCATGTGGGCATCATCCTCAGAAAAAAAACCTCAAAAACGCTGTCACGTTGAGAAAATATCACTGAACAAGGTTAGCATGCCTTCCTATACCCTTTCAAGTTTGGGTATTCGAGAGAGATCTCTATTTGATTAATCCAGGCTTTCCAATTAATAAATTGAACACAAAAACAGATTCCACATACTAATAGATACTAAACATAGAATTAAAAAAAATCTATAATGATCGGTGATGAACACTGTAAATCTTTTCACACTCAACAAAATTTTTGATGCATAAAAATCAATCATCCATTAAGGAAAGACAGGTATCAAACGACGAAGGTATAAAAAGCATATTAGGTCCCTGCCGATTTCTATTCAGAGATGGTCAGAGAACGTTACTAAGAATAGGCCTGTAGTGATATGATTTCAAATTGCATGGACTTTACAATCATAATTATCCACAGTACTCAATAAAAATACAACATCATACCACTAGAAGAATATTTACGCATGCAATTGGAATTTCATGTTCATTTTGTAACACAATGTCACCCAAACATGAGAAGACACCACTAAAATAATTTTCATTTAATTTTCGTGACGTTTCATTCATACAATCAATATTCCAGCATCACCAATATTCCTATTCAAATATCACGTAAAAAGAGCAGTAGATATCACCCCCACATTCCATAATTCACTTGTTTTTCTAGTTGGGTGAAATGAGTTGCAGAATGCAGGCATATTCATGCAAGAGCTGGATCCAGATTGAGATACCCTATCATGTGTTATTCGCCCCCAGGGACCAGCCGTAGACCCTTGGCCGTGTTTACATGGCCGGCATCGCTTGCAAACCATGTTAAATTCCCCCTCCCCCTCCTCAACTACCAGTTTCCATGCTCCTATTACAGGCGTGTTAATTACTTCAGCCAATATTTCGCAAGAATCCACCGTTCTACCACCTACACCTAATGAAACCTTGATATGTAACGTGTACATTGAAAACATTAGAGGAGGGTTGGTTGAAGAGTTTACAACAAACAATATTTCAAGTTTATGGGTTGTATAAGTTGTATAATGAAGATCAAACATTTCACTAATGGTTTGAATTGAATCTGAACGAGTTGAAAGATTTTTCTCACCTAGTATTGCAATCTAGTCTAAGAAGACTAATGAGCAACGTTTCTTCTAATCTAATATTCTTCAAATTGATAAGTTTAGCAGCTCTCACTAGGACTACTACTTTTAAATACTAACAAAATAATATAGATTAATAAACGAGTTGAAAGTGTAACTACCATCTTGAACGGCATTGAGTGAAAACTATTATTATATGAGAACTAAAAAGTGAAACGCTTTTACTCGACGGGATTAACTTCATCAAATCTAATGAATAACAAATCTCAATGACAGTTGTCTTCGAAGACGTGCCAATATCAGTCTAATCGCTAAATTAGATAAGCTACATGCACCTGCTACTCCCGTTTTATAGGGTGATGCCCGGTTTTTCAGTCGTTCAATAAACTTATTGAATCAATAACTTTTTTTTTGCATTTGAAAACACATGGTTATTGATTCAATAGTGCTATTGGATCCATAAACTGTCTATTGAGCGACTGAAAAACCGGGCATGAGAGTTGATTAGGGTACCACTTTCCAGTTTAGTACCTCTTCCGCTGAATGTCATTCATCTCTGACATGTCATGGATGATTATGACATGTCAGACATCCATGAAAAACCGCTTAAGTGTGGTTCGGAATTCACCTGAAGCTCTGGGTCCATCCATCTCTTTTTCTAACATGAAAGGAGCACATATTACGAACACTTCATCAAAAGTTCCGTAAAAGGACCACTTCAGTTCTAAAAGTTTAGAACTTAATATTACAAAAAGGAAAGAGTAAATTACAGGATAGAACATTGAAATGACTTTCCTAAAAATTCATGTTTTCTGAATTTATTGTAATGTGAATTTTGAGCAGTTCTAATGATTTATGGTTAACCGATAGAGGGAATGATAATCCAGTGAAACATCCCTACTTTACTGAACTGAATTTGAGCCCACATGACATCATCAGTCTGATACAATTCAAGATCAAAGCAGTGTCATTCAATTAATTCATTGGCGATACGTATCACGAATAGAGTATTCAAAATTGAATATTGCAATTCAAAACACAAAAAGTCACGAATATTCCCCGGCTTTTGTCAAAAATCTCTCCGAACCGTGTTGAAACGTAACAGATTCCGAAGATTCCACACAGACAGACAATCCAATCTAATTGAATGAGGTTGGGGGAGGTCAATATTTGATGCACGTGGATTGTTCAACAGGTCAATATCGGCACTGCCACTGTAATCGAGAATCAGAACAAATTAATTAAATCGTGCGCCGATTCGATAGAGTCAATTCGAACACATTTGATGTCGGCTGGCAATCTACCAACCAACCAATATCAGAGCCTATCGACGGATGAAATGTAAAAACCGCATTTAATAATGCCATAGGGACGGACGGATATCACTAACATGTGAACAATACTGTTTCAAGCGCAGCCTGCATAAAGGTGCCTTGGGGGATTGCGCGGGGGAGGGGTTCGGAATCCACTCCAGTCCCTCAGCAGCTGAGTATTTCAAATTCCGCGCGCTGGAGTCCAGAAATTCCTGCCATAATCCAGGATTGATTGGTACTCAATGGAGTGTGGGAAGGGGGCTACAGGGATTTCGGGGGGTTTACATGCTATGAGTTGTTGCTCGAAAGAGAAAGAGAGAGTTAGAGAGGGAGAGGGAGGATGTTATAGTGGAGCGGAAGCGTTTGTGCCAAGCTTAATTAAACAGGAAAAATGTGTTGTATGTATAGTTCATTAGGCGAATTCCAGAGTGAGGTGGGAGTATATTAGCGTGACAAAGAGGCTCTAAGACGGAGAGAGTGAAACATGAAGGGAGAGGGTTGTAGGTGAATGAGAAGTTGTGTCGTAGAGGGAGGAAAGGATCTACTAGCTCCATCCTACAAAGGTGTAGTGATTTTGAGTTATGGTTCCAGCCTTCTAACAGGGGACTGCAAAACGTAGAACATCTCTGCTATGCCGTGACATCGTAACCCCTCCCCCTTATTAGACCCCCCTCCCCACACCAAGAACAATAGACGGTGTTCGACTTCATTAAATTCTCGTATCTTGTAGCGCAGTCATCGTCAAAGTCTCACCCTCACTCGCACTTATCACGTATTCCCTTTCCCTTCATGCGACAAACAACCTTCAGACCACATTAGCCATTTCCATCTCACACGTTTTCATGTTCTTCACACCTGACAGCATTCGACTTTACAACACTATTTTGTCAACTGGAATCAATTCCGAGTGCATGTAGAATAGTTCAAATATGGAAACCTCAGCAGCGTATCGACCAGAATGTATGTTTCAGAAAGCTCACATCTTATTGTTTTTTTATGGATTGATTTCCTATGTTGAATACAGTTCTATAGTGGAGAGTGGACAATATTTTTTCTAAAAACGGGCATGTTTCTAAATATTTTTTCACATTATTTCATTTGAAATATGTTCAAAACTTTTGATGTTCTAAACTAGCAAAACTGAGAATTTTCAGGCGTCTGCCTGTTTCTCTCTCCTATTTGTATTTGATTGATCCAATAAATACATCCAATAATGTATAAGGATAAACTCACACTCTTAATCATTCAGATGAGTACAATGAGACCAGTCAAAATTCTGACAGATGCTGATCTGATTTCTGGGTGGAAATTATATGAAACTCTTTAGAACATCATTCAATTTCAATAAATTTAGAAAACGTATATTGAATCATTATTATATCAATTTATAATTATATAATGAGTTATATCAGTTTATAATACATTATTCAATCAGGTTCCTTGGAGTTTCAATTAGCCTAAAATTTCTAAATTTTAGTTTTTTAAAGTTTCAATTGGCCTGTGAATTTTTATTCTCGCTCTCATCTGTGAGCTATGATACAACATATCACCTTATTGGTAGCAGTACCAACTAGAGAATTTCCAATTTCTACATATTGCAAAATGCTGTTTTTCCTAGATAGCGGAAATTTTTCCTGGGGTACATAATATAATTTAATTTTTCTCATCATATTTGATAATATTCAATAGCAATGATTCAAATATAATGCACTAAAAGCTATAGCTGAGCTGAAGCGAAAACTATTTAACTAATGGAATCATTTAAAAAATTAAATAATAAGGCGAGAGTAAGCAATCTAAATCTTTATCAAAGTATAGACTAACCAAATACGTATTATTGGATGTATTATCTGTGATCAAAGATCGTAGCTCACTCGCTTCTCTCGTTGATGAAACTAGAAATACAGATTGTCTGGGAACAATGTGCTAGGAAGTGATTACAGCTATAAATGTTGAAGACAAACACGACAATAATTATCAAAAAAACTTATCAGAGAATGAATAGACAATGAATATAACATCTAATTCTATATCAACTTCAAACTTCTATATTCAATGAATATAAATGATCAAACGTATTCCTGAAGAGGACCAGAGCCACTGAAGAGTGAACTGTCATCAAAATGTCATTCAGCATTTCAAACATGTTTATTCATTGTGGGGAAAATTCCCAATTTAGCTTTTGCCTGAATTCTGTTTCATTCCAATGGACACTCGAAAAACACGAACAGATACGGCACACAGTTTCAAACTAATTAGCAGCTAGTTGCAACTTCCGAAATAATCGTGACAATTGATAAAAATTGCTGAACCGGCTCGAAATACGTCACAGGCGGAAAGTTCAGAACGTTCAGTTTTTCACAATAGAGGTGAGGAATTGACGGTGATGATTTCGCAAACGGGGAACGCGAAAAGCGTAATACCTGTTCAAAACAAGAAGATTTTGGAGGGTGGAACCGGAGGGAAGGAATCGAGAAAAGCATCAAGAGCAAAGCGGTGTTCTCTTGGTGATGACGATAATGATGTCGATGATAAAAACAAGTTAATAATGATCGCCTGCTCGCTCTTCCGTTTGAAAACACTTCAAATAAAACGCCAGATGTAAGCCCGGCCCGTCATGCTGGACGAATGGAGCAAGCTGGAGAGAGGAATCAGTATTGGAAAGGAGTGTGGGAGAGAAGGACGAACTAGAGGTGTAGAGCGAGCTAGAGAGAGAAACCAGTATTACAAAGGAGTGTAAAAGAAAGCGAGAAGGAGAGTGGCCTTACTGGAGGTATACACAGCAAGCTGGAGAGAGAAGAGAGAATTTTGGAAAGGTTTGTGGAAGGAAGAGGAAGTGAGATAATTTGACAAGGTGAGGATGCTAGAGAAAAAGATGGAAGATCAAACGTTAAAGGTATACATAGGCGGGGAAAAGAATTTTTCCCGCCACACAGCGTCCCAGTCGTTGCCTAGCAACGTCGGCGTGCAATGGTTGCCATGGAAACGCGCGCCAACAAAGCCTCTTTTCTGCGGCTTCAAGAGGGGACCGACCGACCCATTGGGCAACAGGCGGCCCAAAAACATCCCACCGCTGCCACCGAACTTGGCCTGATTTCTCTCAAAATTTGATTACGCTCTATCCTTTGATTCGACGCTATTGATTCCCATATCTGGATTTGTATCGATACCCATATGTGAATTCATGCTATCGATTTGCATTTATATGAAGAACTAGAAGTGTGCAAAAGTCTCCCTTTGATGGAAACCATACCAATCAATGACCACCAATGCATTTACCTATGGGGGACACTTGTGTGGAGCTACATAGTATACAAATCACGTTTAGTTGCTGCTGAATTGAGTTGAATGATGGGTCACGAAGCACACTGAATGTAGAGTACACTTGTAATTTGGTTGACAAAGCAACTAATATGATCATAGATCATGCTATTATTGAATTCACAGTTCTATATCGAACATAATAAGCGGCTAAAATAGCAATGCAGCAAGAGATGATCAGATATGCAGAATATTATGCAGGATAGAATTCTCAATTCTCAATCCATATTGATAGAGTCTCAATTATTTTATATTCACTGGTGTAAAATAACATAATATAATAATGACACATTGTAATGTATCTTGCCAATTAATGGATAAATGATTAATTGATCTCTGTGATCGTGATTGAGATTATTCCATCTTTTCCATTCTAAAACAATGATTCTGCTTGTAAATCTTTCCTTGTTATTGATTGAGTGTTTCGAAGGATCCGCTAGGCCCAAATGGTTCTTTCTTATACCACATTATTATCAACTGAAATACTGTTTTTCCAATTCACAAAAAAAACTATACTGATTTATAAAAGTTTAAAGTGATGTATTGAACTGATCATGATAATTTATATTCTCTATAAACACAACCACTGTTCTACAAAATATGTTATTGTTATTACCAAATATATCTTGGATGAAAAATTGGTTGCAAACACTACTCCAATTGATTTCAACTGTTATGAAGGATTATTGATTTGATATTATTCATTCTGATCTTTTTTTTTTAAAGAGGAGTATTTTCAACTAAAAGTTAAGCTGATAGACTAACTAAATTCTTCATGGATTATCCCTGCTAATGGACCTATTACATCAATCATTATTCATTCTGATCTTTTTTTTATAAGAAAAGTATTTTCAACTAAAAGTTAAGCTGATAGACTAACTAAATATTTTATGGATTATCTCTGCTAATGGACCTACATCAATCATCTCAACTGCTAACAAACCTACTTGAACGAGTTATAAAACAAAATCTATAATATTTCACATAAATTTTTCACATTTTTCCACCAATAATCTGTGTATTTTGAACACTTGCCCGATAATTACCAGTCAAACTACTACTCCCCTCCTTGTTAAAAAGATTATAGAGAAGTTCGATAATTCATTTGCTTCATAATTTTTCAATCCAAAGTTTCTTCCGAGCCTTCAAAAATCAAAGAATGCCAAAAATATTCTCCTGACTATAATTATATTATATGTATAATTATAATTATACATCAAAATGAAACAGTTGTGCAATTTTATAGTTTTAAATTGAATTATAACTATAGTTTTTTAAGAACAGATGATGATAACCCTGAGGAACTTGAGCCAGCCACAGTTTGGCAGTTGATGCGAAGCCACCAAGCTACTTCTGACACAACATCGAGTTGCAGGCTTGTCATTAATTGCCATATCGCATCTCCAGTTCTAATTAGGCTAATTAGAGGTCCGCGTTATGAGATACACGATACACACGGTCGTCCTTAGCAAGGATCGTGTGTAGTTTGAGCATAATTATTGAGACTCCTCTTTCCGGCTCAGCGATTGGCGGAAACACACACACACACACACTTTGCAAGTTCGGTATTGTGCTGGTGTTTTCTTATTCATGCAACAATATCACAAATATTGACATCTTCATATCTTCCTATCACATAACAATTGTTGAACAAATAAAATACTCTTTGAGAAATAGATTAGAAAAAATCGTCTTTGATCCAATCCGAATACAATATTGCTTTGATATGTGAAAATTCTGATGAAATTTAAATTCGAACCAATTGGTTCCTTACAAGAAAGATAATTGTCTAATGTATTTCGGAGAACAAAACAGGCAATCCTCAAAAAATTATCCAATTCCTGCTCTTAGCCACGTAAATAGTTCAAAAATCACTCTCTTTTTAGTAGTAGCGCAAAAAGTGTATCTTACATTATATCTCATATTATAATATGTGAGTACATAATTATTTATGGTATCTCATAGATATTATCAATGCAAATTTTATATTATTATATTATATAAAATGATATTTGCATTATTTATAATTTTTCAATTTTATAGTTTCCAAATTTTTCAATTGTCCTTTTTTGAAATCAGATTATATATAATAAATTACTGTAGAATGTATTTATAAGGTAATGCACATGAATAAAATTTATTTTAAATTTATACTTATATATTTATATAAGTATATTCAATATATCGTACTTACTGCACTACTTTCATGCAAGAACTCTCCCCCATTAACAGACGCGTAGTCTTTTTAAGGGAATTCCACTCCATATGTTATACTGTAACACTATGTAATGTATTCACTTTTACATATTCTTGTAATACAATGTGAAAATAAACTTATTTGAATTTGAATTTGAAAATATCTTACAATATTATAAATGCAAATAATCACCCTCTTTAGTAGCACTGCGAAAATGTGTATCTCACAGTTAGATATTCTCTGATACTTGAACTCTTGGAAAAAAAATTGGAATCTAGTTGCATGTAGATTGCCCAACATGAAACAGCAAACCTCCACTTGTTGATGTACTCAGCAATGTTTAATGAGAATAGAGCTCATCAAGATTCCTTTTAAGATTTAAAAATCCATCGAGCGTCTTGAAGAGGCAGACATAACCTGTTCCATATGTATGACGAAGAAGAGTCCGCATAATTGATATCTTGTTTCGTTTTCCCGCCTTTTTTTACGTGTACTCTCTTTTTCCCCTTCATAACCTTACACCTACAACCCTCTTGAGAACGAGAATTTTCCCAGCTTTAATTTTAAAATATGCACTCTTACAAAAGACTAATAACGCCAAACATTAGAGGAAAATGAAGCGAGAAAACATTGTACAAGACGTACACCAAATAAGGAAAAAGGTAAATATAAAGGGAAAGAGAAAAGAAAAACACCTCATTTTTGGAACTGATGAATATTTATGGCATACACTCCATCCTTTTCTGCGAATTTTCTCTTTTTCGTTCGTGTTCTCCTCTTTATTCTCCTTATTCGCTGACATTTCTTGTCTTATAAGTTGTTCTTCTCACTATCACCAACAATCAGCAGCATCATCTTCATCTTAATCTCCCCTTAATCTTCTCTATTCCTGAAATAGTCTTCCATTCTTCTTATTTTCTTTTCATCACACCCACATACGAATAAGTGTTCTGCGACTTCTCTTCTGCAGACCAAAAAGCTTCTCTTGATAATGATGCACTTTCCTACTATTCTTGTAGGCCTCTGAAACTCATCCACTGAATGGGAAAACCTCTCTAGCAACAAAGTATGGTTGAATTGAGTCCTTTCCATCTAATAGTGTGTCGCCCATCATAGCAATAACCTTATAATCCTCTCAGTCCTATTCATTTATCAAAATGAGAACTTCTGTGTCTCAACCAAAATGTGTTTTAATCCTTTTCAGCCTCCATTTTCATGTTTGCATTTGCTGTGTCATGGGTTTTTTCCAAGATCGTGACATAAATATTGCATTATAATACATGCAAATCTAATATTTTCAGATAATATGAACGAATATTCATCCAATAGAACAACTTTACTCATACACTGCATCGTTTACAACATTGATTGTATAGCTGGTTATAACTTGAAAAGCTATAACTTTAAGGCTGGTTATCAATGGGAATCAGATTCATTTAATTTGACGCTTGTCATTAGATAGATAGAGAGATGTTATTTATTAACGTTGTTGATGACCATTAGAGTACGATGACAAAGAAATTATACTTCTCTATCCATTAATATATCTAATGCAAGCGTAACATTAAAAATTATTCTTATTATATGTTCTTATATATTTACTGTGAAATAGACATCAATGTTTTCATTCATTTACCTAATAATTTTATATTTTTATGTTTTCAAGGTTGAGACTAGCCTTATATTGAATCATTTGAGAAATGAATGTATCTCAAAAAATAATGTTACATTTCTATCACAAAGAACGAACAGTATTATTATTCAACGTCTCCAACCTCACTCTGAGTGACCACTCGGAGAGCAAGGAAATTGCAACTTGATGTAAGTTCTTAACAAAAACATAGAGCTGCCAACTTTTTTCCGTTTTGCTGTTGTGATGGAAAAGACGAATTGTTTTGTGAAATGGGGAGTGTGAGAGAGGAAAGAATGTATGAAAGAGACAAATGTTGATAGGTTGGTGGGGGGAAAGGGGGGGAGAGTTGATGATGACGTGGGTCAGAGCAGGCTAATCGCCTGGGAAGATGGACCACCTGGACTAATGACTAAGTACAGGTGCCAGAAGAGAATAATGGCCCTATTCACCATCCATCACTGGATACCCGACTCTACGACCCCCCCTGCAAACCCATATCATGCTCGCCTTCCCGCCGACAATAGAATTGTAAAAAAGTGTAAAGACCAACCAATTTTCCCGTGTACCCTATCTTCCTGTACCACTCTGGCTCAGAGTGTAATTATTTTCAAAGATGATTGTTTACATCATGTTCATGATAAGTCCTTTTTTGTCAAATACACCCAAGTTACAAGCTCTCATGCATTACTATACTTTGAAAAAATCATACTGTTTCGATTTTTATTGTGGTTTCACACTATTCCCGCTTTACTATGTAAATCAATGTCTCCCAAACTCTACTGGAATAGACTGTAACTTAATGATGGCTTGTTTGTTTGTTGATGTAATCTATCATAATCTAGATCTAGAAACATTCTCAATTTGAAAATTTCATCTTTTTCTCATGTTAACAGTGCTTATTATTGCGATTAACCTAGTAATTGTAGCAGCTTTCAATAATTGATTGAGTATAAGAAAGGACCAGCGATTCCTCCATTCCACCTCAATCTAAAAACGTATTTTATTTGTTAAAAATATACCATCTAATATCATACCTTATATCTTCATCTTCACTGATTGTTTTAGGAATTCATGAAATTTTAAATTCTTGTTATGATTAATTGGTAGGAATTGATTGTTGTTACTTTTGGCACGGATACAGTATCAAGCATGAAATCAGTATGTTCTTAAAATTGAAGTGTTGTTCATTTCTCTTCATCTCAATCAGTGATCGGTCGAGTGTCAAGTTCATCAGAAATGGTAGAAACTATCTTCAAACACAAATCAACAGAGCCTGCAGAAAAATAAAAGACTAAAACAGACTAAAAAAGACCAAAACAGACTTAACGTCTGGTTCAAGCGCCGTAAAAATGGAGGGTGACTTGTAGATGGAAATTTATTGATGGAAACAATGAAAAAGAAAAACGCTGTGGGAAGGTTTTTCAAGTAACATTATTCTGCAAATACAAATTTCCAAATAACGTTATCCAATACAAATCATAAATCTACCAGACAATATTTTCGGATGGTTGTACTCCACCAATAATAATTCAATATCGATCAGAGTCTGCTTTCCATTGTGGTAGTGCACTCTTGTGGTTCCTCTTTTTTCTTTGGAGGCAGCGAATACTAAAAGTTGGCGAAAACCTTTATGCTGACCTCAAGGAGAAGATTGGATGACAGATGGAGGACACTGGGGAGATGCCAGAGAGCTCCTTTGAGAATTAGAGGGTCACAAGAGAATGAGTCGAAAATATATTTTGAGTAAGTGGCGAAGGAGAAGGGAAGAGAGGGGTAGGAGAAGGGAAGAGAGGGGTAGGAGAAGGGAAGATGAAGGGCGGGAGGGGGGAGGAAGGAGGGAAGGATAAGGGAAGGAGAGGGGCAGGAGAAGGGAAGGAGAAGGGATGAGAAGGGAAGTAGGAGGTAAGGAGGAGGTAAGGAGGTGGGAAGGAGAAGTGAAGGAGAAGGGAGGGAGAAGGGAGGGAGATCATAAGGAGAAGGGAAGCAGGAAGGCTGAGATAAGAAAGTGATGAGAGGTCAGAAAGAGAGACATTGCCTGAGGACTGGTCGAATTCTCAATGAGAGTATGAGATCAAGAACGGCTAGGAAAAAAAGGAAGATCAGCGATAGAAGAGTAGACAAATTGTGGAGGGAGAAGACAGGAAAGGAGGGAGGAGAAGGGAAGGAAAGGAGAAGGAAATAAATCTATAGACTAAAATGAGGAGAGGAAGAGATTAAGAGGAAGGAAAGAGAATTGGAGAAGAAGAAGAAGAAGAATAATGGAATGGAGGACAAGGAGAAAGAGAATAGGAAGAAGAGAAGGTAAAGATGAGAAGGAAGTAAGAGGGAGGACAAGTAAGAAAAGAACATTGAGAATGAGGGGGAGGAGATGAAGGACAAGAGAAGAGGAAGAAGAAAGATAAATACTCGTATGAACGATGAAGGATGAAGAAAGAGAAAAGAAAGGAGGAGTAGACAATCAAGGAGGAATAGAGAGAAGGAAGAGCAGACATGGATCCAAATAAATAGGAGAAGAGAGCAAGAAGAATGGGAACATAGAGAAGGATTCTCTCCAAAGAGATGATCAGAAAATGATGAAAAAAGAGAAAAGGAAGTGAGAGGAGAAATGGAGGAAAAGTAGAAACGTGAAGAAGAAGGAGGAGCATAACAAGGAAGAGGAAAAGGAGAAGCATGACAAGGAAGAAGAGAAAGATTAATCGGAAAGAAAGAGAAGGAATGAAAGCAAAAGAAAAAAGAGAAGTAGGAGACAATGATAAAGGTGATAATGGAAACGGAAAGGACAAAAAAAGAACGAGAATATGAGAATATGAGAACATGAGAGAGATGAAGAATGAGAGACGTGGATTATGGATGAGTGAATGCTCCACCCAGCATACACATACGAGAGATTGAGCTGCAAACCATCTTACTTCTGAAGACACTTGGTGCCTTGAAGTAAGGGGGTGACGCGTGAGGGGCATTGAGGGGGTTGGTGATGTGCGAGGAGGGGTAAGAGATTTCAGAGATGAAAGCAAAGGCAGTCAAAGTTGAGATATCACACTGTGATATAAAAAAGCAATCTCCTATATAAATACGGTACAGATTCTCTCTCCATCTCAGGAATGTCTTCCTCCAAGCTGTCTTGCTTGTCGTTTGATCAGCAAACTTAATCCTATCTACTACTCCTACTCAATTCAAGGACTCAACCTGAGTAGTTTATCATCGATTCGATGTGGTGTTCGTAGTATAGATTTCATCTATCCGAAACTATATTATTGTTGGGAAACATTGAGAAGAAGTATTGGAATATTTTGGATGCTCATGATTCCGTATGATGTTGGAAGTATAATATATTATATGGAAGTATGTTGTATTCATGCATTTACTACTACTCATTTTATACTATGTATTTTATTTTAATATATTATATTATTATACTATTTATAATAGTTATTCGTTCAATACTATTACTTGAAGCAGATATTGATATTTTTACTGCTGATAATGCCCATATGGGTCAATGATAAGTTGTGCTTGGGTAAACGTGACCAAGTAACCTAGTTTAAAAACTTCCAGGCCAAATAGTAATCGAGCCCATGACCAGGAAGGTATAGCAGAATGAACTAGTTGGTTGCTATGCTCCAGACCACTAGTAGGATTATATATTATATAACAGGATAATAATGCTTCATCGGTGGTGTATAAAGTATATTGCTATTGGTTCAAACATAGTACGTTGTGTATCAAATACGAGAATAATGTATAGCGGTACTATTTAAAAGTTCCGAACAGGAACTGGAATTTCCCTGTGGATTGTTTTGGCCTAAAACCATACAAGGCTAAAAAATCTTGGTCGTTGTCAAACGTTTCAGTTAATTCACTCCGAATTGATTCACATAGAGATTCCAGGGAAGGAAAGCTACATTTACAATTCAAGTTAAGTACATAATAATTACAAATTAAGTAAAAAGACTGAATCATTCCATCCCATGAACGCTTACTGTATCAGATGGAATTGATTTAAGATTTTGATCTCAACATGCTCTCCAATGAAGCTCAACATTACACACTATCTTCATTATCAAATAGGGTCAAAGACACAAAAAAAGCACCTTAAACTTTGAAGAAATATTCAAAAGAGTAATTCCCCTTTAGAAACTAGAATCTAACTAATAGGCTGATAAATGACTGAATATGAATGGAAAGAGCCCAAATAAAAATCAATTGATTATGATGATGATGGTGATAATGTTATTCAGAGAAATGACGATGATGACGGTGAGAAAGACCTAAGAGAAGCACTCCAGAATCTGATTAAAAAGTTAATTATACGAGAAATAAGAAGAAAGAAAAAGAGTAAGGAAAAGTCTCACTTGAGCCGGCTTTTTTTCTTATTATTTTGTTCGTTCTTTCTCAGTGAGCTTTGGAGTAATCACTTTTTTCATTATATGAATTGAAAGAGGACGCACAAAAAGAAGCAAGAAAGAAAAGGGGGGTAGGCTTCTGCGGCCCCACTCTCACTGATCATTTATGAATATTCAAAGATAAGAGTCTTCTCAAAGTCATCAGATATTAATTCTATGATGTGCAGTTTCCATAGATGACTGGAGACCTGAACCTTTTGAATGTTCAATGATTACCATCTTATCATCATCAAGTTCTGGAAAATTAGGTACAAGAAAATTGAATGGAACTGGAAATCTCAAGATTAATGTCTATGTACGTAAGTAGAAAATATTTTCTCAGATTTACATAGACCTGTAGATAATTCAGCCACTGGAAGAAGCATCATTATGTATGTAACTTTTCCGTTTTAGCAGGTTTCCGGCTTACAAAGGTACTTTTACCTCTATACAAAATTCCTTGGGACCAGAAAAACCATTCCGTCTCAACAGGTTTCCGTCTTACACAGGGGGTCCGCCTTAGACAGGTTTTACTGTATATGTTTCCAGTATCACTTTTTGTCCCATATTTTGTTATCACAATTTTTCCAGAAGTATTTTTCATGTTATATTTTTTCATAGAAGAGACCTGCAAATAGTTCTTGTTGTCATGATATAGCAGAATAGATAGTGAGAGATATTAGAGTGAATTTTATAGCAGTTGACGAGGATGTTAATGTTCACCCAATCACAAAATGTTGAGAAGGACAAGTTGCTAATGAAAGAGTATTGACAAAGGAAAGATGATGACCGAGGATAAAGGAACTTAATTCTATAAAATAGTGAGTGAAATCTTCTTTGACGTAGCTAATAGGATATTTTGAAAGTATACTTTTTTAATCGAGTCGCATGACTCAATGCTGTCAAACAACAGCAGCAGTAGAATGAGCAAAAACAGCACTAGAATGAAGTAAAAAGACACAGAGAGAGTAATGAAAAAAGAGCAAGGAGATCACCTTAATGAATTTCTGAGATGAAAATAATAATTGGTGGATATCTGTGGTATGCATCGGGCTACGTTTAACAAATAACACAGTACATATCTCACTCAATTATGTTGCAAGCCGTATCTGTCAATGGTAATTGCAAATCCCATGTTTGGTTTCCGCCAAAGGAATTCGAAGATCCCGATGTTGAAATCCTCTAGTGGTGTTTCCAGTGGTTAACGTGAACAATACAATCAAGTTCACGAGATTTTCAGATTAGAGCAGCGTATCAATCTCGTGGCCAAGGATGCTCGAATCTTGGACTCTTTTTTCAATTATTCATAATCGTCATGCCAATATGGCTCAACCACATCAGCAAGAATTCCAATTGAAAATGTTGCTTTGTTATTGCTCACTGCGGTTTTGAAAGAGGAACATGTCATACTTTCCTGTTATCCGGTTAGCTCCGTTTCAATGATTAATATTCATGAAAGATGAAATTTAGATTGGTTTAAGAGTTTCGGTTCAAACAATATTGGAAGTGGAGTTTGGAGTTGGAAGTGAAGTTTTATTGAATTTTAGCCTACTATTCACAAAAATTATGAAGAAGATATTTTGAGTCCAAAGTACTATATAATTGGAAAAAGTTTCATTATAATTCTCATTCGATCAATCAATGAATATCATTCATTCATCCTCATATCGTGGAGGAATGCCCCAGATCAGCATACACGGGTGCACAGGAAGATTTCCTGATGGCTAAACCAGAATCAATAGCCTCTAAGATATTTTTATTCGTTTTATCTTTGAATTTTCTATTGTTTTCTCTTTTTTTACGAATTTTGTGATTATAAATGCGTTGTGTATATATGCTGCAATACGCTAAATAAATTCATTCAAAAAGGAATCGAAACACATAGAGCACGTATTTTAAAGCACATAAGCTCATAGACATCGCTTCTTGGACCGATAGAGCCAGAGTTGAATTGGCAGAATAAGCCCACAAAAGATAATCCGATTATATGATCCGAATATTAATCAAGATTTTATGAAAATTAATAATGTATTGCTAGTCACTTAAACTGAGTTCTGAAATAATCTTATGATACTTTCCAATTATTCTTCGACTTATTCTTCTATCTTAACTCCAATCAGAGCCTTCGACTACTGATCAAACTCAATTTACAAAATAATGATAAATTTTGTATTTGCGTTCATCCCCGAATATTCTGGATGCTTATCTTCGTATCATATCACCATTAGAAAGCTCCAATCATCCATTCGAACATTTCAATATACTTATGGAAATGTGATAATATCTCATATCCCAAATGATCGCATTCTACCATTATAAAGCGTTTATCTTACACGACACCGATATTATAATTCACATTCTGAAACTTGTGAGAGTATGGAAAGCTCCAGCTACTAATTGAAGTCTATTAAATCTAGTGGAACGGTCGTTCCACCACCCGTCCCCCCCGTGATACGAATGAAAGACCGGGACCACTATATATTCTGTAACGAACTTCCCTTTGATGTTCGCATGCCGCCATCTCAATTTACGCGGAAGGTAGTGAAAATTTAAAAATGTTGTAATGACATTATTTTCTTAGATTTTTGAGCGCTTTCATTTAAGATCAGAACGAACTTTCTACGATATAAATTCGCAAAGATACTATATACGGGTATTTTGTCATTTTACTAATTTTGGGATTTTTCAATTTTTTTCAACTTTGAGAACTTGATGTGAAAAATCTGTAATAAGTTGAGATTTCGGACTACCAAAAGCGATTGAAGACATGTTTAAACTATTTACATTTAAAATTTCAAATCATTTAATGCCCGATTAAGTTCTGTAGCTCTGTCCGAATAAAAATTAAAGTTGCAATTTGAAGTTAGAATTTGAAGCTTTTTATCGAATGTAAACAGGGCCACCCAGGAACATGGCCTAGACACTCGAAATGTGACGTCACGGCTAAGAGGCCTACCACTCCACTATACTGTTCATAAACAGCCACTGATCACAACCAAGTTTGAATATTTAAATTTTTATTATTTAAAAATAAATAAATAGACCTACTTACTCACCAAAAGGTAATTGTGCAGTTGAAATAAACTCGAGACGAGAAAAACCAAACACGAATTCCAATTTTAATGCAGGGATGAGTTGTAAACATGAGTTGTTATGGACACGATGTGATGACGTCAGCTGCACGTTCAAATTCAGTGTCTAGCTAGACCATGTTCCTAGGTGGCCCTGATGTAAATGTCGCGATCCTAGCGGTTAAAAACTAAAAGTTTCACACTGTTGCCACCGCCAAATTCGACCTTTTCAATAATAGCCCAGTAAAATTGTCATCAAAAATAGGGTCTACCTTGTATGAAATGGGATAGTCGGTTTTTTTTTAGTAATGTTTATGGTAGTCCTGGGATGCTAAATCCAAGTTTTAGACCTAGGCAAACTACCGGTTCATCTCCAAAAATCGTACAAAATGGCGGAATTTTGCACTTTTTTTATGTTTGGCTAATTTTCACCCTGAAGAATCTGTTTTTCATAGAGGACATTGTGCATATTTCTTAAAGTATATCAAATTACCTTCAATTTGAGACCAAATTTATCATTGTAGGCCCAACCGTTTGCGAGATACAGCTCTTCAAAGTTCATAAAATTAACGAGAATTTACCCTTTTTTTCAATTTTTCGCAATTTTGACCCTGAAGAATCACTTTTTCATGTAGGACATTCAACATAGGGTTGGAAGTAAATTTGAATACCTACAATTTGATACCTGATTGGTTATTGTAGGCCAAACCGTTTGCGAAATACAGCTCTTCAAAGTTCATCAAATTATCGTAATTTTTCACTTGTTTTTACATTTGGTCAATTTTGACCGTGAAGCATCACTTTTTCGAATGTGACAGTAGTATTGAAAGGCGGGGACTGGGACATGGTATTGATACCATGAAAACATAGGCGGATTTTGGGACACCAAGAAATGACAGGCGGGGACTGGGACACAAGAAATCACAGGCGGGGACTAGGACACAAGAAACCATACGCGGAAGCTGGGACATGAACCAGCGATTGTAACACAACTTCAAAACAATTTCCAGCCTATGCGATAGTTGAGAGACATTGTTCAAACTAGAATTAGCAGAGATAAAACAGGTAAGGAGCATGTTGAGAGGAAAAAAAACAGTCGATAATGAAAGAGGTGAAATACACACAGCACCGTTTTCATGGTGTGATTCTGCTAGCCACTTTGAAAGCAAATTATGCCAAACGGTTGGCTGTTTTCTTCTCCTCCATACATCATTGAGGATTTCAGAGGTGAGAAAATAAAGGTGGTTTTATAGAGAGGAATTGTCTAAAACAACTTTGACAGATACATTCCTAGTTGAAAAGTGCTGCGTAGAGACGGTGATAGATTATTTGTTCGTTGGAAAGGGTATACAAAAGATTTTGACTCCTGGATTCATAGAAAAGATTTAGTATGATTAGCAAGCAGCATAGATGTAAGTTGGAGGTGAGTAATTTTGATGAAGTTATAGAAAATGTAAGATGGTCAAGTCAGACAAAATTATGAGAAAAGACACAGTAGTTTATTCCCGAATCATTTAAGATGTATTTTAGTTGGACCCAGTGGCAGTGGGAAAACAAACGCGATTCTCAACATGCTTTTTCACCCAAACGGAATTCGATTCAAAAATGTATGTGTGTTTTCAAAGTCTCTACATCAAGATAAATACCGATTCCTGGCAAAGACTCTCTCATCAATCCCGGGCATGACTTATTCTTTCTATTCAAATAATGAATCAATTCCAAAACCTTGCGATCTGCCTAAAAATTCGGTTATGATTTTCGATGATGTTTCGATTGGGAATCAAATGAATTGTCAAGAATACTTTGCTATAGCCAGACACTATAAAATCGATGTGTTTTACATTTGTCAAAGTTATACTAAAATTCCAAAACAATTTATTAGGGACTGTAGTAATTTTGTGATTGTTTTTCATCAAGACGAACTCAACCTAAAGTACATTTTCAGAGATAATTTCTTCTCTCTTCTTATTAGATTACATTGGTTAGCATTTACACTTGCTTAATATAATAGGATTTATTTGAAAAATTCAAACCACCCTTGAGCTCAAATACCTTGAGTACATCTTGACTGTAGATGTCAGACTAAACTATACTGAGCAGCAGCAACTCCTCAAATACTAGAGGTGGTGGTGGGGATAAGTCAATGATGACACAATAATTACATTTCTTTCTTTATTGCCATAAACAAGTTGCGACAAAATATTGATCTTTAAACAAAGTTTGCATTATCCAATTGTGCGAAACATTTACTACATTCAGTGCACAAAATGGTTGAGTATCCGGGGTTCCTTTGTCGCCAGCCAGCTTCATCCTCAAAGTCTCCACAAAGTTGAGCAGGAAATGTTCTGGGCAGTAGACTCCTGTAGCATTCTTCATCAGTGTATCCAGATTGGGCATCTCATGGAAAGATAAGGTGAACTTAGGTCCACATACTCCACATTCTCCCTGTCATCCAGCTGTAGCATTGTGTTGAGCAGAGTAATCTTCTCATAGCCATAGACAAAGATCTTGATTGAGTTGTTGTTTTCATGCAGCCATCTTCCAACTGTTCCACACACAATCTGTCTCAATTCAGAATAGGGTAGATGTCTCTGACCAGCTCCATTGCCAGACCATCGCAGTCCATGTTTTGCTCGTTGTAAAGCATTGTTGTCAAGCAGCTCACTTGTCTTCAGCAGCATGTCTGGGTAGGGTGACTTGAAGAAATAATGATGCATTGTCACACAATGCCTATCATCACGTTCCAATATAGCCATCTCCTTGACAATAAACTCATTGTTCAATCCTTCAAATCCCTGAAAGTCCATTAGGTAGAGTGGTAGTGGTCCAAAATGTCTGCAGCTCTTCTTGGCAACATTTCCATGTATTTGTGTTCATCAGAATCTTCATCATCAGCAGCAGCAGCAGCAGTATCTGCTTCCTTCTTCCCTTGCTTAGTAGAGATGCCAATGCAGCATCCCACGACATCCTGACCATCACTTTCAGGCAACTCTCCTTCCTCATCCAAAACTGTAAAACTCTCTTAGCTGTGGACATGATGCCTGCTTCGCCCAATGCTTCTTACCAGAATGACTATCCTAACACTTGTCATCCACCTTTATACCCTCTCTAGGCAGATTGCACAATACCCGACATTGGCTTGTACTCTTCGTCACATCATGAATCATCAGACAGTAGGCACGTATCCGCAGGAATGTTTTCAGTTGCTTCAAACTCAATTCTCACATCAATACTGCCAGTTTTGAGTGACTCATTTTGGCGGGAACAATCAAAAGCATACAACATCATTCGGCCATTTTCTAGAGCACTCTTTTCAAACCGGGGATTGACCAATTGGGAATGTCCATGATTGTAGGCTCCATTGAAAGCTTCATACATGCCATATACACAACAATCATCACCGTCAATACTCTCATACGGATAGTACTTGTTGTTTAGAAACACTCGAATGTCTCTCATGTGGCACTTGTCAAATTGAGATGAATTAGCAGTTGCCACTCCATATCTTGCTGTCTGCAGCCCAATCACAATGTAGCGAGGCTTTTCAAGTTGAGAGGCTGATTTGACAGTCCATGTATGCTTCTTTGTAGCAGGTAAGGTTGGGTACTCGTACAATTCCCAATGCCGGAATGTCATGCTTATAGGTGTATCATTCTGTACAAGTTTCAGCAGACGCAGTTTGTATTCATCGGCCACTTCCACATAGGGTATTCTCCATGTAAGTTTTTCAATGACTACCTGGCAGCATTCAAACAATTAGTAGTGTCAGCACTGCGTCTCAACACCAGCTCCTGTTTCACATTCAGTAGAACTTGTTTGTAGTCTTCAGCAAAGCCCAGCAGGTAGCGTGAGGCACATCCATGATTGTTGTATCAGCTCCATTGGGAGGAAAAGTGGCAAATCCAACTGTTGAGTCAAACTTGTAGCCAGCTCGTTCCATTTTAGTCCACTCATCTCGTTCAAATGACATAGCATTCTTCATCAGGCTGGTAATTCCAGGGGTGCGAATGCTATCTACTATCACACCATTTATCTCATAAGCGTATCTCTGACCAAAGGTGAGCAAAGAATCCAGAGACACAGGGACTTCCGCCCAAGGCGGCATTAGCTGCATTTGTCACCTTAAACTCCACATGTAGATAGCTTTCTGATGGGATTGTGTAAATGTCCTGTTGTTGAATTGGTATCCGTATTTCATCATTGGCTTTGAAGCTTGTAGTATAGGGAGCATGAGAATGGTACTCGTAGCCAATGATGCTGTTATCCGATCTAGGTCCACTCCTTGTCACATCTAAAACTCCCATTATTGCTGCTGTTGTTGTCGTAGGTGACAGCCACGTTTTTTCAAATAGTTGATGCTCCTCGATGTTAACTCTACAGAGTCCAAACGACGAATGACGTTTGCAGCACTTACAGGCCTTTTATCTGTTTCTGTGGGTTGATGATCTACCTCCATGTTGCATGCCGCCTCATTATCCAGTCCACGATTCCACTTATCGAATATCAGCACCATCTCCCTTGCGTTGTCGCAGTTGCAGAGTATTATTGATCTCCTCACCTCTATTATTAATGGGGCGTCCGTTCTCGTCAACAACCTCCAACGTAATGTTACCAATCTGCTTGGCGTCCACCGGCAAATAGATTACATTCTGTACAGTCACAACTATTTTATACCCTGGATCAACATTTGGGTAAAACTCATAGATCACGTGATCCTTGACACCATTTGAGTACGACCCACTCACAACATTGCACTTAACACGTATTACATTGGGTCGACTGATTTGCACTGCTGTATCACCTTGGCCTCTGTGTCAGCCTCTATGATCCTAGTGTTGTTGAATCCCAGCAGACTTCCAATCGACTCAGGTTTTGTGAAATCCAATTTGGCATTGCTCAATACTGAACATTTCAAGGTTGATGGGTCCACAGCCATCTGAAGTTTTATGTTGCGATCATGTAGCCTTGATGTGAGCAGGTTAGCAATTGTTTGAAATTCAAAACTGCCTTCCGGCAATGATATAAACTCCATTATCTTATAACGGGGTGCTGCAGTAGTAGCTCTTGCAGTCCGTCTACTACCTGTTATAGAGTTATCTTCGTCATCAATGTCTCCATCAGCTGATGTCTGCTTAGCTTTGAGAAGCACTTTATACCATTGATTGAATATGGCTGACCTATCATCTATAATTTCATGATGTTTCAGCGATGGATCATCTTCTTCTTCAGCTTTTGCTCCTTTCTTCTTAAACACATGAGTTATTTTTGGAGCATAATAGAACTTGTTGTTGTAGTTCATCTCGACATTGGGTATTGAATTGCAGCTTGTAAAGCTGATGAGTCAATTCCCATTCACCACTGCTTGTATCAAGCGGCGGATAAAATTCACTTTTCAGCACAGATGTATTACCTCCAAAACAGAGCATCATGGTCTTGCCTGCTCAATGAACTATTGCACAATGACTGGCAATAGGCCTTGTCGCCCATTATTTATACTATTGGAAAGGGAAATGATTAAAAACTTGTTGTACAATATTTTCATTTATTATTTTCATCAACCAAAATTTCAAACATAAATGGCCACAAATATGAGAGTACAGATCCTCTTGCTTTTGGTTATAGTTGTACTCGATCCTTGTTGCTGGCTCCAAACCATGGTGCATGTAGTCGATAAACTCCTGTGGTGGTCTGAGGTTTCCAAATCCATCAAAGTAGATGGCAGCTCCATCCTTCTTCACATAGCACACCCAATGTGTGCCGGCTCCATCGCTGGTGTCCAAATTGATGATGCCACACTCTCGTTTCAAAGGTCCTGTTGCAGGTAGAGCATCCGCATAAACACTCCTCGAAATGTTTCAGCTTCAGACGACACGCATACTTGTAGAGGTCTGCATCAGTTAGCGCTCGATCTGGAAGAGCAATTACCGTCGCCGTTTGCATTGACGACGGCGTGCTCCGTTTCCCGTCTTCTGTTGACGTCTCAGGTAGAGTCCTTTTCCCTTTTGGGAGCAGCTGCTACCTTCTTCTTCTTCCCTTGACGTTTTGCTCCTCCTCCAAACTTTGCTTTGGCCTTCATGATGTTGGTCACCGCTACTGCTGCAGCCCTTTCTGCCAATCCTGCCTCTGGAGACGTTGCTACACTCCAAGCTCGTTCAGCCAAGTCCCTGTCAGCCTTTGCTCTGCTTGCTGTATCACTATTCTGTGAATAGGCAATGTCGTGCTGCTTGCAGGCCTGATCAAGTCTGTTGATTCCTGGATCACCTCTTGCCAACCGCTTCTCCAGCTTTGTACCTGGGCCGCAGTATTGGTAACCGGGAAGATGAAGTTCAACTGGTAAAATATCAACTGCTTTGTTGACTATTGTTCCAGTGGCATTTAAGTGCCGACAACACCTCTCTCCCCTGGTACCTCTTCTTTCCTTTGCACCTAGCCATCTAATGATTCACTTTAGCCCCATCATTCTCTTTTATACCCTCAGGAGGCTTGTCAAGTCCTATACGCTTCAAGACCATATCTTTCCATTCCTGTTCATTTGTGAAACTTGTATCACCGTTTGCACGCTCCTTAACCAAAGTTACCATAGCTGTTAACACTTTTCAACAACTTCACGAGAATGCTCATCCATCCTATTCTCCAAATATCGCTTGTTCACTCCATCTGTGGCATTGACTGGATCCATCATATCAGTCAGTACTGAGTCGTTGAGGCTTGTAAATACTTGCAATGTACCTTTATCCCTTCTCTTTGGCAGCCACACCTCAATCAAATCTCTACATGTACCAAGATTTATTGCATCTCTGCTGCTTTGAGGATTTGCTAAATTGATCACCACGTCTATGACGAGCATTAATGTTACCCAATGTGTCCATGATGAATACATAGTGGGCAGTACATTGTTCGCTTATATAGTACAACTAGTTTGCAGGGTTGCCAACTATGTAGCCGCCTTCCACCATCTCTTCCATAACCGAATTAGTTTCATTCTCGTGGCCAGTGTTGCCAACTGCGTTAGATTGATCAATAGTTGTAGTCTGTCTAGAAGATCATTGGGGTCATTGTAGTAGACATATTCTATCTTGGTTTCATGGGTTGGCTCCAGATTGGTTGGCGCCACCAGTCCTCTTCCACTGCTTCCTTTCCCTTTCTTTTTCCCCTTTTTCAACACCGCCAGTATTGTTCTCTTGCACCCGATATTGTTGTAGTCTCTAATTCTCCCACCCCCCGCACAGTCGCCCCTGTACACATTGGTAACCTCAATATGTCTACATAGACCTTTTTGACCAACGTTACTTTTGAAGTGCTTGGAAGTTTCCTAAATATAAGTTCACAGAGTCCTTGTGTAGCATCAAAAGTCTGCTCATTCCCAACATTGTTAGGATCAGTCAACACAATCTTTGAACCACCAGTTCCAAAGGTTAAAATTTTGCTACCCAAACGAAAACTGTTGTCAATCACTTTTGGTCCAAATGTATCATCAAAGCTCAACTCCTTTCTAATCAAACCTTTAACATAGATCCCCACAGGTGTTTTAGCCAATTCTGTTTGATCAAATTCAGATTCCACCACATCTCGGCTAGTATCCATCAATTGTTGAACACTTTCATTTTGTTGATCCTCCTCATCCATTGACCATCCTGGAACATCATCATCCTCACTCAAAGGTGAATCCTTATTGCTCCACAACTTTCTCACAACACCGGATGTACTTGGAGCTGGACTAAAGTGTGAATCATCTCCGAATGCTTCAAAGGATGTAGGAGTCTCCTCCAATGTCAGGCAGTTGCAGTTGTTTTATAGATTGTTTCAGAGGTCGTGACTGTATCAGTGTTAGTGGTGCTGTAGGTATTGCATGATGTTTATGTTGGCGTACAAGTACTGCAAGGCATTGTGGGCGGGAGTCTTGTGCTTCTGGCAGTGGTTCCACTGCTGGTTGCTGTGGTGGTGGTGGTGGTGGTGGTGGTGGTTTTTTGAGGCTTCAACAATGTTGACTAGTGGTTCAGTCAACGGTTTTATGCGCTTTGCATGATGCTCCTCTGACACTTCACTTCCAAGTGTTAGCTCCTTGTGTTTCCTCTTGATGTTACGTTTCAGCTTGGCAATCTCCTTGATGGTGGGAGCAATCTCCTCCACAGTCTGCTTACGATTCACATCCATCCTGCTTGGTGTACACCAGTGTACTGAAGCTCCAGTGAGCTTACACCTCAACTAGATGGGTGTCAAGCCCGTTCCTGTAGCGCCCTCTATTCTTTTGGATGAGCGATCAATCACAAGGAATGCATGCGCAGCTGATGACCAGACCTGATTGCACATGCTCTTGAACTGATCAAAGGTCATGTCAGCGCCTACATGATCTCTATACAAATGTCTCATGTTCAGCTCATCCTGTTCAAACACAATTATAAAGTTGGCATTATCACGCACAAGTTGTTTTGGAATGCGGCTGTAGGTCTGTGCCAAATAAAACATGTCAACATCACTATGCCGACCGGCACTAAAGTATTGTCTGATGGCCTCCTGCTGTTCACAAATCACATCGTCGAAAATAATTATTGAGTTGGCTGGCAGTTCATTTGGGGCAGGTATTTCTTCACTTGTGTTACACTCGACATAGCTCATTCCATCACCTAGTCCTTGCATAATTGTACAAGTAACTTGTACTTTGGCTGAAATGTAGTCTTTGACCAAACGTAAATGTTTGAAAAGTGAATTCCTTTACGATCAAACAGCATGTTGAACAGTAAATTGGTTTTGCCACACCCAGATGGTCCACAAATAATGCATCTCATGTGGTTGGGGAACAAAGGACCATGGCGCTTCTTTGTGTCCATTTCCAGGTCTGCCAAGCCACAACCTCTCACCACTTGATCAAAGTCAATTATCTTGAATTTGTTTTGCTGTTGCACGACCTGTTTCATCTCACTCACACAAGGTCACCTCTATCAATCCACGAGTCGTGACTGCGATCGTATCCTTTCCAGCGCACCAACAGTTTGTTACCTCTTCTCTTCAATACCTTGGCAATTTCAAATACAGTTGGCACTTTTGTCTTTACAATTTCTTCAGCATAGAATCCTCCTTGCACAGGCTCACCTCTATAATCTTCCAACTCATAGGTTGCTAGCGCTAAGGGCCAAACACGTGTTACCGTGAACAGTTCATTTGTCCAATTGGGTAGGTATCCCTTGTCAAACGTCATTTTATGCTTGCTGATTCTCACCTTATCACCTGGCTCAATTTTCTGATGAGCACCCGGATAGAACGTAGGCTGTGATTTATCCAACAAGCCCTGCTGATACTCTTGACGCTGTTTACCAAGTTTGGAAAGTAAAAGCTTCTCATGCACCTTCTCAACATCAGCCGGTCGCATACCTATTGTACGATGTACTCTGCCATTGTACTCTTTAACAAGTGAGGTTAGAATATCTGTCCACCTATAGGTTCCTCGTTCAGTGAATTTGACCCACATTAAATGTTTAAGTGTTCTATTGAAACGTTCCACTATTGACGCTTTTTTATCTGAAAATGTTGAATAATGATTGATACCGCACTGTTGAACAAGTTGTTGAAATTTTGAATTGAACCACTCTTTACCATCGTCAGTCTGCAAATGTTTCATTGGATACTGAGCTAAAATAGGATGCATTGCCTTGACTACATTGTCAGCCGACTTGCTCTTTATTGGTATAGCAAGAGCAAACTTACTAAGACAATTGATAATTGTAATAATGTACCTATAACCTTTGTTCTGACGAGCATAAGGAATCATCTCGACAAGGTCAGCCTGATAGAGATCATCAAGACCTTTCACAGTAACCATCCTTGTAGGAAAATTCCTACGCCCTGGTCTGTGCAACTCTCTCGCTATCACAGACTTATCCATACTACTGACTATCAAACACTTTCATAGCTATATATTTACTTAAAACTATACCAGCAGAGCAGGTTTTATCCTGTTTGTGAGGTAAACTGTGTTGTGCAATTTGCTTTCCATGAATTCTGTGATGACATCATCACTGTTTGTGAGCCAAACTGCTTTGTGCAATTTGATCATGTAACCTAACCTAAACTATGGTTTCAAGGTTATGAAATAACTGTAGTCAACACATGGTTTCAGAGATGAGACATGTGATATTTATTTACACTTCATAAACAATAAATGATATTGAAACAGAATGATTGATATGCTAAAACAGGGTTTCTTGTACATGACATCTGGGCTTACCCAGGCGGACGCGTCACCTAGCTTGGTAGCCATTTCACATAGTCCTCTACCAACTGGAAACTCCAAAATAACTTTGTTAAAGTCCAGGTTGAACACTGATGCTGTTGGAAAACATGCAGCTATTTTCTGTTTAAAATTTATTGGTGTCCCAAACGGTTCCAGAATATTATTGTAGCCAAACTTGAAGAATGGTTCCACAATCCAACAAGTGCTTCTTACATGGTGGCAATCACCGCAGGCACATCCTTCAATACTGTTTGCTGGCTCCATTGCTGATGGACACTGTTACGGTGTCTGGAGATGGTATAGATGCAATTGCAGTAGTAGTAGGCGGTGGAGCTGGTTGAACTTGACAGTGCAGTGTACACACCTCAACTGAAGCATTGATGATGGCTTCAAGGAATTCTGACGATGTAAAGGATGGATGAAGGCATGTGCGCAAATCATATGCACAATGGACTTGCTGGCACAGCTCCTTATCCACATCATGTTCACCAGCCAGGTTCATGTACCAGTCTTTGATGTGTTGACGCATTGCTCCAAGATCCTTGTTGAACTGTCCGGATGACTGCAGACACTGTTGCATGTGAAATATGTTTGAAGTATCCAGTCCATGCTCCCTTGATGAGAAACTCTCCACTCCGGTACTGGGGATCCAGCTTGAAGGAGTTGACACTCACTGCCGCAGTCACAAGGAGATAGTACACTGGTGGTATCATGATTGATAATGATGCTTGACTGCTACTTGACCTCCTTTTATATAGTTGATAACACCATTGTTTCTTGAAATTGGTTATTTATAGCATTCATGTCATCGTCTCCTCCTCTGTTTCATCCAAGCTCCTCATTGTACAATTTATTCTGCAGTTCCCGACAGTCAGTAGAATGATGACTATTAATCCAATATGTGAAACAATCATGAGCATTATCATCACAGCTAACCAACTCTCTAATATACTGACTAGAAATTTCAAGAAACAACGTAAATAAGTTACAATAAAATACAGAAATATGCTTTCTCATTTTTTCCACTAGAACCCGTAACCTTTCTTTAATAATAATGTCTCTGTCAGGCGGGTTGTCTACACAACGCCTGAATATTGCTTATACAGTACATTGAGAATATCAACTCTCTTGTTAACCAAGATTATTTGAGCTTTCTTATGAAAAATATCATCAAAAAGAAATGATTTGGGATGTGGATTCGAACCCATGACTAGTGGCAATGTTAACTAACAATGGTTGAGTCCTTATCCAACATGCCAAATCACTTCTTACAAAAAACAAATGAAAGAAATCCTACTTTACCTTTCAAGTATTTTATGCAGTGAAGAGAATAAGATTTTTCTTGGTCTGCTGTTAGCTCAGTCAGCATACATTATACTATAACATGCTCTAGACTCCAAGTCCAGAAATACCAATTCAATCAAATCATGGTTTGTAAAAATGTCCTAGAGTTTTTTGCACTTGAAAAATGTCACAGAGATTGTGGCCCAAAACCCGCCTGTGTTTACTTGTGTCCCAGTCCCCGCCCGTGATTTCTTGTGTCCCAGTCCCCGCCTGTCATTTCTTGGTGTCCCAAAATCCGCCTATGTTTTCATGGTATCAATACCATGTCCCAGTCCCCGCCTTTCAATACTACTTGTGACTTTCAGCAAAGTTTTGGAAGATAATTTAAGAATCTACAATTTTAGACCAAATAGATTATTGTAGACCCAATAGTTTGCGAGATGTAGGCCTTCAAAGTTTATCAAATTGTTGAATTTTTCCACTTTTTCTACATTTCTTCAATTATGACCCTGAAGAATCATTTTCCATATAGAACATTCAACATAGTTTTGGAAGCTGATTCAATTACCTACAATTTGAGACCAAATTTGTTATTGTAGGCTCAACCGTTTGCGAAATACAGCTCTTCAAAGTTCATTGAATTATCGTAATTTTTCATTTGTTTTTTGAATTTTGACCGTGAAGTATCACTTTCTCATATATGACATCCAACATATTTCTTAAAGTATATTAAAATACCTACAATTTGAGAATTAATTGGTCATTGAGGGCCTAATAGTTTGGAAGATATAGGCCTTCAAGTAGATTAGTAGAAGTCTATTCACATTTAAAATTTCAAATCATTCAATGTCCGATTAAGCTCTGTAGCTCTGCCCGAATAATAATTAAAGTTGCAATATTTGGAATTTGAAGTTTTAAAGAATGTAAATGTCGCGTCAATTCAACAATTTCAGCAATTAAAAGAAATAAAACTCTGACAGGAAATAGAAAAATTGAATCGTTCATTTTAGAATCATTAATGGGGAAAATTTGAGAATTTTGTTCCTGGAACGTATAATAATGGTGTTGGGTCAAATTTTTACAAGGATTTCATTTTTCGATTACAAAATATTTTTTTCATCAAAAGTGGTCAGGTGACCTATCGTAATGGGTTAAAATTTCAATCTAAATTCAAAATCTCAATCTTATTTAACAAACTTTGTGGATAACTGCTTATACATGAATTAATGTTGCTACAATGATATGTCGTTAAAGTCTGGATAGTAAATGATAAGGTGTGATGCAACAGACACAGTCACAACGTCTTGTTTGTTCATTCAGTATTAACCATAACTGGCTCACTTATAGCTAGAATAATTTTGTAGCACCCAAATAGTGAGGATAAAATATCTTTTATCAAATAACATATCATTTTACTGTTTAAATTATTGAACTCACTCCCCTTCCATTGTGTTTGGAGTGTTATACCTCTATAACAAGAAGTTTATTAAAAACTGATATCCTCTCAAAAATTCTCCAAAAGAATTCATCACCGTCCCTACCCCCGACCCTATTGAAAACGCTGGTGTGAAACTAAAATTTGTGTACCAAAAGAAAAATCCAAAAATTTTATAAGCTTTCAGTAAGAAAATGTTTTATATAGCCTGAATAAGAAACCCGTCTCCCTCTGCAATATACATTAATTTATACATACAATATTATAATAATTATGTGTAGCTAACCCAAACAAAAATGAAAACTCTGTTCTGGAAGCCATTGACATTGAAGAAAAAATTTGGAAGAAATTTTGGGGGAGGGCGAGGCGCTCAATAATTTAGAAAGTTCATAAAACTTGTTAGCTCAAACACTGAGAGTATGATTCCTGAAAGTTTAGCATATTTCTAATTCGTGATTTTAAGTGGGTGAGATTGAGCGCCCTCGCCCTCCCCAAAATTTCTTCCAAATTTTTCTTCAATGTTTACACATAATTATTATAATATTGTATGTATAAATGTATATTGCAGAGGGAGACGGGTTTCTTATTCAGGCTATATCAAAACATTTTCTTACTGAAAGCTTATAAAAATTTTTTGGATTTTTTCTTTGGTACACAAATTTTAGTTTCCACACCAGCGTTTTCAATAGGGTCGGGGGTAGGGGACGGGTGACGAATTCTTTTTTGGAGAATTTTTTGAGAGGATAGAAAATTTTTCATAATGATGTTACATACCTCTCTCAAATAAAATCCACATTAAATTCGGTTTCTTATCTTTGTACCATGTTATTTTCATAATTATGTTATATACCATACTCATCTCCCAAACAAAATCCACATCTGCTTCTTATCTTTGTAACATGTTATTCAATATAATATGATAACATATAATTAGAAGCTCAAGTTATAGATTGTTTTTATCGGCATAATCATGCTATATTAGACTCCAACAGACAAGATCACTCACAAAACAATAATAGTAACCTTTGATGCTGATCGCATCAATGAGAATAATGCAGACATTGTTTCAAATGGTATTGGAGAGATTACTGCTCAGTGATAGCAATTGGGTAGGGGGGACTTTGTAATAATACTTAGTAGGAGAGCGGCAAACATCAGAGCTGGAGTGATAAGAGCATTACCGTGCCGGCGTTCTGATCTTTAATGCGAACGTCACTAATTACCAGGTACCTACTGCACTAATACATGTCTATTAATCTGCATATAATTGGACCGGAACAGAAGACAGGACCGAGTCACTTTGACTGGCAGATTTCCACTGTTGGAATTATTACTGAAAGATGAAGGCTCTTGGTGGAAGCGTATACTGGCTCAAGATGCTTCTTCAAATAACGCTCCCAATTACTACAATAAAGATAGATCATTGATCATTAATGCTTACTGGATTGGAACATATGAATTGAAGAAATTTTGAAAAAAAATTGTGTTCTGAAGGTACATTGATGGAGTTCTAGAGCTTTCCAGCAAAACTGGCCATCAATAAGTTGAAAACTTCAGAAAAGATCATAGATTAAAAATACATTGATCAGGGTCAAGAGACAATTTGCAACTGGCCATCAATTAGTTTTCTATTATTTATTTTATTTTTTTTTCTTTACTTATAGCTTTCTTATGGAATAGTTTTCTATTGTGCTTGCGAATAAGACTGCAATAAATTATGTCTCCAATTTCATTTTATTTATGTATTTATTTATTCATTGATACAATCATAATATTATAATCTGGGAGGGGAAAACCAGGCCAATCCTGTACTATTTCTCTTCCGAAATTTGATGATTTATGCTGTCCAAAACAAGGTTGTGTATTTTCAAACACTTGAAACAAAAATTTCTGGTCCATGAGTTTAATACACAAGGAAATTGACAATTTTGAATTTAGAAAAGTTGATTTGAAAGCCGTAAAAACACTAAACAGTTCGCTAATTTCAATAATATTAGAACTAATTTGATAATTTTTAGCTGAAAATTCACAAATCTACCACAATCAATATCTTCTTTGAAGTATGATTAAGCCCTTACTGAATTGATAAAATTATAAAAATGGATGAAACTTTAGAGAAGGAAGCTGATTTCTGGAATAGAATGGATAGAAGCTGAATAGAATGGTTCCAGTTTCCATTGAATGTTAATGCACGTATTTAAGATTGATGAGGATTAAAAATTGCACTTTAAGAATTATCAAGTACTCACTCAAACAGAACACTCAGCTTTTAGTAGTAGTTAACTCAGATTTCAAGTAGTTTACGTTAACTCACCTGTAACAAAAGACGTAAGAGTAAGATTTGGTATTATAAAAGATGTACAAAACTTTTCATGAGAAAAAATCAGATCTTATAGAGCTGACTTGTCTATTCAATTCCCAGTTTGAGGCTTTTTCCGTTCAATGTCATTTATTCATGAGAATGAAAATCGTTTCTCAGTGGTTCGGAGCCCACCTCAAGGTGGTTCACTAACATGAATGTACATTCACCATCTCCAATCATCATAGCTTATCCACGCAGGAGTCAAGAGCTAATGTGGGCATCACCTTAGCAACATTCAATCTCTTTTATTTTATTATCCTATTTTATTACAGAATGGATGTTTTATGTATGGTTGTACACGAATCTTTGGTCAATGCATGGGATTTGGGATTGCAATGAAAACTACTATAAAAAAGTTGATCAGAATCTGAAAACTTATTTCACTCAATTTCAGCTATTAAAACACAAGAAATATTGCATACGGCAAGAAAAACTATACTATGCTGTAATGAAATACGTGTTCAACACAAAAGAAAATATTAGTTTATCAACATTGATCGCCTCTCAACGTTTCAATTTCAACCAGCATCACTAATAATTTTCTTATATTTATTTTATTTTTGACATTATGTGTAAATCAGAGATACATCATTTAAAAATTATCAGATAGGAACTAATAGGTGTTTGACTATTGAGTTTCTATGGAGTGCCTAATGGAATGTTGAAACTCAAAGCACAGACCTAAAAAAATCAATATTCATCAGGCTCCAGGCTCCATCTATCAATCAAGCCTTTTGAAGATCAAATATTTATTAGTGAGGGCAAAAAACTTACAGTCCATTACTGTCAACACACAACATTACAGGTTCTAGGAAATCTCAGCGTTCAATATCACTTTAAATGCTATTACTCATTATAAAGTGAACAATTTCAGTCCACTCTACTACAGGTGACAGTGATCCATCAGGCCTATAATGCAATCAAGCTCTTTGTGAAGAGCATCATAATGCATTATGACGCAGTACTGTGATTCGTTTTAGTGGAGCTTGCAATGATCGTATCATGATACTGATAGATCATCCTCAATGGTGGCAGCAATATCAAGACTAATCATGTGAAATGGTTGATTGACTAGTGAAGGGAATGGAAGTTTCCACGAAGCTCTAGTAATGATCGATCAGGTCTAGATACAAGAATCCCCTCTTGTTCTGTCTCTATATTTTGATTAATTTCTATAATTGAATTCGAAATTCAACTTTGTGACTTCCAAAAATCAGTATTGCATTGATTATTGTGCGAGAGGATGAAGCTGAGTGGAATAATGCATAATTAAATGATGGAATATAGTAGCAATGTAATTACATTATGGGTTATTAGTTTTTCAGATTACAGCCAACTGGAAGATGATTTTATTATTTGAATGATACAAGTTTATTGAAATGATACAATCAATGCGTGACTATCAACCTATCTAAGGCTAGGCGTACACCGGTTAGTCAAGACAAGACAAGACGAGATTAGTCACAGTAATTCACATAGTTGCTTATGAAGCAGCACACACCGATGCAATGACTAATCTGTGTGTGTTGCTTCATAAGCAACTATGACTAAACAATCTTGTCTTGCCTTGCCTTGACCAACCGGTGTACGCCTTACGCCTGACTCAGCCTATCTTGTATAATCTAGCCATTTTTCCATTCTAATTTTTTCTCATAAATAATGAGAGCGAATTTTGGTCTCATTTCACGTAGCTTGAAAGAGCTCTAGATAATCACATTAGACATTGTATTGTTAGAACATTGGATTTCACCAGCTTCCCGGAAATAGCCTACCTGAGATAATTTATTGATTAACAATAAAATTCAATTCCTATTTTCTACTGTTTCGTCATCTCATTTCATCAACATTGATGCAATATAGTTATTTATTGATTATATTATCAATAATACAATATTTTGAAAAGAAAAAAGGCAATTGCTCAGAATCTCTCATCTTCTTACATTTATTTGCATGAATATTCTAAATATTGAGGTTATGCCCAAAGTTTTGTTTTCATCAACGTTTTATGCTGCAAAAGAGTTTGAACCACTTGTGAATTCTAATTTTTTAGATTAATTATAATATCAAGATAGCAGTTTTTTCCGAAGAAGCAGAGGATCTCTATCGTGAAACCCTGAAACATCACCAAATAGGAAGTAACTACAAAGTCAGGTATCCGCCTCAGCATCTTAGAACCCTTAACATCATATTTCCACTAGAGACTTCTACAAAATCCTGACTAAACAGCCAATTAGATGTCGTAATCATGTCTGGGAATATTTCAATACCTTCATAAGTACAGGATTACTCAGAAGACGTTCCGTAATGATTAGAGAGTAGAGCTTTTCCAGAAAGAAAAAAGAAATTAGCATGACTGGCAGTGCTGTCGAGTGAATTCATCCGATATCAAAATTACACGAATAATGAGTATCACACGTTTTTTTTCGCTGCCAGTCATCTTGCGCTTGTTATAGGAGAGCTCTAAATGATGAAAATATCCGGCCAGGTAGAAAGAAGACGGTATTATGTAGAAATTACTTTTTAACGTTGGACGGACGGCCCTGTTACAGATGAAAAATTCGCCTGTTGCTGGTGGGTGGCTGGCAGTCGGGTGCATTAGTGACGGAGGGAGATGCTGAAGAGAAGGGAAGAAGAAAGAAAAGAGGAAGAATTATTTAAACGAGTAGAGAGATAAGGAAGAAGTAAAACCGTGGATAGAGAGGGGAGGAGGGAGTGAAAACGGGGATAGAAAGGAGATTTTGAGGAACGAGGAAGGAGAAGAACGAGAAGGAAAGGAGTAGGGAGTAAGAACGGGGACAGTAGGAAGTGAAAAGAGGGTAGAAAAGAGATGATGAGTTTAGAGAAAAAGAGGAACGAGAAAGGGAAAAAACGAGTAGGAAAGGAGTGGGAAGGGAGGAGGGAGTTGGAACGGAGATAGTAGGAATTGGAAAGAGGGTAGAAAAAGAGGAGGAAGAACAAGTAGGAAGGGAGTAGGAAGTTAGAACGGGGATGGTTGGAAGAGGGTAGAAAGGAGATGTTGAGGGAAGAGGAAGAAAATAGAAGAGAGAAAGGAGAACAAGAGCGAGTACTAAGACTGGTGGATAAGAGTATATGAGATAAAGAAGAGTATAAAGTAGGGAAGAATAATACGAGAATGAGGGCAAGTATGAAAAGGGTTAAAATGGGGAAAAAGGAGAGTAGAAAGAAGGAATAACATTAAGAATAGACAGTAGAAACAGGTTTAAGATGAGTGAATAAAGAAAAAATAGTCTAGAGGAAAAAGGAGTTGATGTTGAATGGAATAAGAAAGAATTGCTTAATGAAGAGGAGTAAGAAGTAGATTGAGAAAAAAGTAAGGACTAGAAAGAGTTCACCAAGAATTTTCACTAACTCACAAACGTCTTAAGACTCTAGAAAATGAAAAGAGGAATGAGAAGGATGAATAATATGTAGAATAGGGATAATGAGTACGATTGCATAGTGAATGGTGGAGAGAAGGGAAAGCGGATGGTGGAAAATATGAAAAAGGTGATAAGAGAGAGGGATGGGATAGTAATTATCATGATGGAGGAAATGCACAGCGGAATATGAGGAAGGAGATGAAGAAAAAATTAAAAAACTCCGAAATAGAAGGTGTTATTAAAATCACCAAATCGTGGGAGAGGAAAGAGGATGGAGGAGAAGGAAGAGGATGAAGAAGAATTAAGAGGATGAAGATGAAGGAGAATGGAGAGGATGAAGATGAAGGAGAATGAAGAGGATAAATAAGAATGTAGAGGATGAAAAAGGATGAAGGGGATGAAGATGGAGGGGAATGAAGAGTATGAATAACAATGTAGAGGATGAAGAAGAATGAAGAAGATGAAGATGAAGGAGAATGAAGAGTATGAAGAACAATGTGGAGGATGAAGAAGAATGAAGAGGATGAATGAAAATGAAAAAGATGAAGATGAAGGAGAATGAAGAGGATGAAGAACGATGTAGAAGATGAAGAAGAATGAAGAGGATGAAAATGAAGGAGAATGAAGAGGATGAAGAACAATGAAGAGTATGAATAACAATGTAGAGGATGAAGAAGAATGAAGAAGATGAAGATGAAGGAGAATGAAGAGTATGAAGAACAATGTGGAGGATGAAGAAGAATGAAGAGGATGAATTAAAATGAAAAAGATGAAGATGATTTAGATTTAGATTTAGATTTAGATTTATTACTTTATTCATCTAGATAACAAATGTGACGGCTTAAATTCTAGATTATAATAACAGATATACAATATTAATTATTCGTCAAATTTACATTAGCTTATAAATGATTATGCCATGAGTAGATATAAAGCAAAAATATACTGATGATTTGATAGTTGTGGGTTATCTAGATAAAAAGGCGAAGTTTGGACATATGAATGTCCATTCTTGGAAAAGGAGATACAAAGAAATCCTTTTCATCAACACTTGACCTTGGTTAGTTGAAATAAAATCATTTTACATATTTTGACTGAAATTATTTACGTATTTGGACTGAAATAAAAAATAATTGAGGACTACATCTAAACAAGTACACTAATAAAAAAAAAAAAAGAAATTATATGAAATGAATAAAGCAAGTCATTGAAAAAAAAAATAATTATGAATGAAAATGGAAGGAATGGCTGAAAAATAATGTATTATTAATTGATTGTAATAGAAGATGAGATGTTATTTAGAAATGGTTGTGAATAGAATATAGTATTGTTTGATTAACGTCTCAACATGTGTTAGTAATGGTGATGATATTATAATGTCGATGAGTTGTCAAAGTAAAGTTATAATACAATATTAATAGAAAAATTCTACATTCATCAGTATCGACTTGGTTACAAATAATGTCAATAGAGAAACATGATACAATAAGGAAACATTTCAGACGTTAATCTAAGATAACAATTAAACATAATTCTAGAGATGAGTTGGATAATAATGGATACCTAAAATAATATTGTTTTGAATTATGAGTATATTACAATGAGTATGAGGTGAAAGATGAAAGCTGTCATGCAATGCTTTAGGGTTGGTCAGGCTCAATCATTTTCTCGAGAAGATATTTTCTTAATTTCAAAATAAAGCTCGCTCGACCCTCAATAGATCTAATAGAATTAGGAAGTGAGTTCCATATACGACAGGCACTCACAAGAAAAGATTTAGTATAAATGGTAGTTCGGTGATTTGGTATCCTCAAAGTATTTTCTCCGTTTCTGGTGTGTGAGACATCTACTCTCCTACCTTCAGAGACAAATTTAAAATCGTTTTTGAAATAATTTGGCTGACCATATTTTAAGATATCTCTAACAAGTTTAACTATCCTAAGAATTCTCTGATCGGGTAGCTTTAAAGTTGAGCTAGCAATGTGTGCTGGGGTGATCCGTTCATGGCGTTGAATAGAATAAACAAATCGTAAACAATAGTTTTGACAGCGCTGTAATTTATCATTGAGGGTAACTTGCATATCATTGAGTACTGAGTTACAATATAAAAAGTGTGGGAAGATGAGAGATCGAACCAGCATTAATCTAATGTTTTGAGGAAGGATATCTTGCATTTTCTTTAATGGGTGGATGGCTGAAAATACTTTTTTACATGTTTTATTTACTTGATATGACCAGTCTAGTGTGTTATTCATTATGATGCCTAGGTTTTTAACTACACTACAATAAGGGATTTCATTACCATCGACAGTGATTTTCTGAATTGTGTTCAAGTCGATGCTGTTAACTAGTCTTGAATATCCTATAATTATTGGCTGTGTTTTAATGGGGTTGAGTCTCAACCCATTTTTTCTAGTCCAATCAACAATCAAATTTATGTCTTGATTAATTTTATCTACTGTTTCATTAATTTTTGTGGTGGTACAGCTTGCATAAATTTGAAGATCATCAGCATAAGTATGGAAACTAGAAAACTCAATAACAGATGGAAGGTCATTAGCATACAGAGTGAAAAGTAGGGGTCCAAGTATAGATCCTTGAGGAACACCATGTAAAACATTTTTCCAATTAGATCTATTATCACCAATAATTACACATTGTTTTCTACCTGTAAGGTAGGAATTAAACCAATCTAGTGTTCTATGGCTAAAACCAAGTAAAGATAATTTGCTTAGTAGAACTTTATGATCCACAGTGTCAAAAGCTTTAGAAAAATCAAACAGACTTAGTCAAACAGACTTATGAACTAGTCTTTCAAGAACTTTGGATAGGGCAGGTAAAATACTAATTGGTCTTAAGTCTTCAACTTTATTAGGAGAGGCAACTTTGTTTAAAGGACGAACTAGAGCAAGCTTCCAATTTTCAGGGAAATAGCCGTTTTCAAGAGATTTGTTAAAGATGAAAGTAATTGTTGGGAGGACTGAGAATAACATTCTCTTTATAAATTTTATTGGTATTTTGTCTGCCCCGGTTGCATTGCTACGAACGTGTTGAATTGCTTTAAGAGCCTCTTGCTCTGAAATTGGTTCAAAATTGAATTGATCAGCAAGTGGAATATTTATGTTTGTTACCTGAGTTTTGAGATTATTAATATGGTCACTGATTGTTGTCTCGTCACGTTGAGTCGAATAGATGAAGATGAAGGAGAATGAAGAGGATGAAGAACGATGTAGAAGATGAAGAAGAATGAAGAGGATGAAAATGAAGGAGAATGAAGAGGATGAAGAACAATGAAGAGGATGAAGATGAAGGAGAATGAAGAGTATGAAGAACAATGTAGAGGATGAAGAAGAATGAAGATGATGGAGATGAAGGAGAATGAAGAGGATGAATGAGAATGAAAAAGATGAAGATGAAGGAGAATGAAGAGGATGAAGAACAATTGGAGGACGAAGAAGAATAAAGAGGATGAAGATGAAGGAGAATGAAGAGGATGAAGAACAATGAAGAGGATGAAGATGAAGAAGCACAGTAAAAAAGAATTGATAAGAACAGGTGGAGGAAGAGGAGGAGGAGGAGGAGAAGGGGGAGGAATAACTCCAGGATATTAGAAGATATTCACTAAAAAAATCATAGGATGCGAAAGGAAGCTATATAAATTGAATACAAGAGAAGTGAGACAAAATATTGAGTTGAGAATGATATCGTGTTCAAAATCATAACGGGTGTGGGGGGGAGGAGTGGAAGCAAAGCCCTCTGTGACCCAGATGCCGTGATGTTGTTGATGATGATTATTATGATGACGATGATGTTGTTGATGTTGATGGTGTAGCGTGGTAACAGTTTCCATAGCAACGAGAGGCAACTCTATCTCACCGCCTCTCTTCTCACCTATTTCAAAGCGGAGCGCGTTTGCATCATCTGGGGGTGCTGGGGTGATGAATGGGGGGTGGTGTAGGTGTTTTTGGCAATAGCAGCTGGGGACAGAGGTTGTGATACTTTGAAAATGGTGAGAGGCACACCTTGAAGATGGAAGGAGGAAGCAAATTTGTAGCCTCGAAGCACTAGATGAAGAAGAAGAAAAAGAAGAAGAAGAAGAAGAAGAAGGAGAAGAAGAAGAAGGAGAAGAAGAAGAATGAGAAGAATAATAATAATAAGAAGAAGAAGAAGAATAAAAAGAAGAAGAAGAAGAAGAAGAAGAAAAGAAGAAGAAGAAGAAGAAGAAGAAGAAAATGTTGATGAAGATAGAGAAGAAGAAGAAGAAGAAGAAGAAGAAGAAGAAGAAGACGAAGAAGAAGAAATGATGATGAAGATTAAGAAGAAGAAGAAGAAGAAGAAGAAGAAGAAGAAAAAGAAGAAGACGAAGAAGAAGTAGTAGAATATGAAGAAGTAAAATAAAAAGGAGACGTGAAATAAAAAGGAGAAGTGGAAGTGTGTGCAATAGCCAGAGACTAAAATAAGAGATGTGACAATGAGAGAAAATTCATGTTAAAGAGACGAAGCATTAAAATGTATATTATGAAGGATATAAGGAGGAAACAGAAGATCAATGACAAATTATTGTAAAAAGTAGAAGTGTATAATACGGGGGGGAAGAGAAGCGAGACCAAGCCCAACCTCAAAACTCAAACTCCAACTCACAAGGAACTTTGCTCAGGACCTCCACCACCTACAATCAATGCTCGCATCACCAGTGAATTTGTCACACGACCATAAATAGTTGTCCAGCTTCCTGAACAATGACAATCGGTGACCGCCAGTGGTAACTTTACACCGGACAATATACCCGTTACACCGGCATTCGTAAACCGGCCACACGGCACGTTTACCGCTCCGCTGCTGTGACTCAATTCAGGGTCCTGGCGAGACTTAATTTGGAAGTTTCGAATAGTTTGCTGTCGTCGAGGTTGGAGTCTGATGGTAGCAGTCGTTAGCGTGGTTTGATTTCAGGAATTCTGCACTTTGGTGGGAGAGAGTAGGCTGCGAAATATTGATAACTGTAGAATGGTAAGTTGGGTGTTAGGTGGTTGTAGAAATATTCAATTTCATACGTGTTATAGTATCTTGAACTTTTATTGTTATGTTGTTTATTATTAATATCGGGGGACCGAGCTGTGCTCGGGAGTACAAAAGCACAGGAATGGAAATTATAAAGAAAAAAGTATGAAATTAAACAATTTTTTAAAGTACAGCCATCAGTCATATGCACTAAATAATCATTGCACTATAAAAAAATTAATCTCAGTTTTCAAAATATTATGAATAATCGAGTTTGAATGCATATTATTTGAAAAATTGCTTTTGTGGTAAAATTTTGTTTCAGAGAAATAAGAAATAATAAATGGGTTAGTAATCAGCTGTTTTAATGAACTCTTGACGACTTTTCTCAAATAAATAAAAACAGATGACATGGCTAACTTCATGCCTCAAATTTGAAAATACCAATACAATATGGAATATTTTCAATATTTTGAATTCCTTTTAATTTTCTATAGATAAATTAAAATAAATTAATAAACGAAAAAATTTTAATAGATAAACGAATTATCTCAACAGCTGATAATTATAGTCTTCTCTCCACTGCACTCACTCTCTCTCAACATCAAGAACCGACGGAAAATTGTTTTTTCTGTCAGCTGATTCTCTGTCACTGTCTCAGCAGCTGAAATAATAATCTTGTCTCACTCACACACTCACTCGCTCTCACTCTTTCTCATCATTTACAACCGACGGAAATTTGTTTGTTCTGTCAGCTGATTCCTAAAGGATCGGTTTTTCCTTTTTAATGTCCTTCAGCGAGTTATCCCAGGGATGAGACCCGGCGCAAACTAATTTTTGTATCACAAACCTCCTATATTCCAAATTTCGTCAAAATCGTTAGAGCCGTTTTCGAGATCCGTTGGACATACATAAATACATAAATACAGAAATACATACATAAATACATACATACATAAATATAAACATACAGAGATTGCTCGCTTAATATAATAGGATTAGTTTTATATCATAACTAGGAAATGGATCATTTCATTGATCCTTAGGGATCCTTAGAGGCAAAAGATCTTGAAATCCTTTCTTAGTGCGCATTTAGTAGGTATGAAGAATATTTTTGCAAAATTTAATGTTTGTAGGTCAAGTAGTTTGGCTGAAGTGTGATTCCAGTGATCAAGATTTAGCCTTTTATAGATATAGATAGATGGGATTATGAGTTCTCATTGTATGTTTCATGGAAGTTATGTAGGCCTATAAATTGTTCTCGATGAAAGTAGGAAAACATTGATGGGAAATCTCAATTCACATATTATTATTTCGGTTCTGTCTTGTTTTTTCTGAATTGCTGAAAACGCAATATCACTTATTCTATTGTAAGATAAGAGCAATAAGAACCAAATAACAACATGCCTTTGGTTGGAATTATGATTTTTGAATATGTTTCAAAGTGAAATTGAAAAGATCCTAATTAAAGAAGAAATCATTGTGTATGGTTATGATTATAATTCAACAAGAGCTCTAATATAAAAATAATAAGAGCTTCCCAATAATATCATGTCTGTACTTTTGTTATTATTGAGATTATTAGAGATTAATGAAATAGAAATTGAGAGCTCCAAGTCGATGTGATCACTTTGGGCTTCTATATTATAAGGATTAATTATTATGGTTTTCATGGTAGACAACAATGGAAGAGGTTTCAGTGGGCCTATCTATATTTGCTGGATTGAGCCTGATTGAATGAAGATCATATAAATATCATGGATCTTTGGAACTCTTGTTCTTCTACGCTTGTTTGGAACGAATAAATCGATAAAAATAGAATTATACAGATTCTAAATAAAAATCTTTCTTGAAATCAACCTATCAACTATAAATCTGTTACTAGAGTTCACTATCTAATCAACCACAGCATAGTGCATTCTATTCTACTCTGGCAATAGATTAAATTGAAATATTCCACATCTGCATACATGAGCCTACCAACAAACAATCAACTTGATGGAACTCCATTACCGAGTATCATATAATAGATACGCATGGTGAAATATCACTATACCGGTGACCATCATTCCAGGAAAATCATATTGTTGCAAGCAACAGGTAAATATAATCAGCAATAATAATAATTAATCTATACGTTTGTTGTTGGAATTGCATCTGGACAACAACTGGGTCTCAATTAAATTAATTCCTTCCGAACTCATTCATTATTATAGCGTCGCTTCCAAGTTGATTGAAATTATTGGTAGGATGCACTTTAGTTTGTTCAATGCAGGTACAGAACTCCCCTCTTGCCCAGAACAATCTATTAGATGGAGTTCTATTTCATTGTTTTTATCAGTCATGTGTGAGTTTGTTGATAGATCAAATACTATCGCCCAATACAGACTAACAATGTTTTATTAAATGTTGATTTTCATGAGAAGCGCTTTTATCCCTGATGAAAATGTTCTGCTCCCATCAGAACTACAATGTTTGATCAAATAGGAACCGAATAGTTCAATATGTTGCGTTGAAAAAAAGGGAGACCACCTGCTAGTTTCACAAATGCTTTGAAATTTATTATTGAATATTTTAGAAAATTCATAATGAACAATCAAAAATTCTTAATCCCAATAATATTAAATAACCTCAGTAATTGAAAACCACCCCAAACATCTCTGAAATTCCAAATTCCGAAAACTTCTCTTTATTGAATAAATTATATTCTTCCAACTCAGCTCTCAGTTCAGTTACATTCTAACATTTTTAATGGAAACACTTGGACACTTAAAAACACTGTGTCAGAAGCAAACTATTCCAAGATCGTATATATAGAGAGTGCGAATGTAGGGAACAAAGACTTAATAAAAATATCAAGATTTTTAAGTACCAGAAGTAGCAACTATCACCATCCCCCAAGAAAATGTTATTTCTGTAAAATTAATTATATACTCATACATGCGCGAAAAGGAAAAAGGTTGTTGAGATACAGCCACTACACGAACAGTATAGGTCAATGATTTGAAAGTTATGTCGGATTTTCAGTCGTTCAATAAACTTATTGAATCAATAACTTTTTTTGCATTAATTTGAAAACACATGGTTATTGATTCGATAGTGCTATTGGATCCATAAACTGTCTATTGAGCGACTGAAAAACCGGGCATCAGAGTTTTAAAAGATAGTAAAAGTTGAGATTTGGAAGAATGTTAATTTCAACAATTTCGTTTGGAAGAACTTTCCAACGAAGAATCTCTTTGGAATATTTCACCGCTGGTAACCAAGATGTGATCATTCATTTGACAGTTCAGTCATCAACGGACACATATTGCTTCACAGCGGTTCACTCTACTAAAGCATCTTCACTGAAGTTAATATCTATCCTGGAAACGAGGTTCATGAAATGTAAAGCATGCATTACAAAGTATAACACTCCAATAGGATACGTATCAACTTTAATAGGAGGATCATTTATGTTCATGTATAGACGTTCAATATGTTTTCTTCTTGTAACAGGTAGGTAACCCTTTTGAGAATCATCGACAATCATTAAAAGCAGATGAACCATTCAAAATTTAAAGTTCACACAGTATCTCAGCACAGTATTTTCATCAAGAATTTTGACAATTACCATGTACCATGTGGAATGTGGATATTGAACTTGCTCTTGTGTTAAACTCCTTATTTCGAGGAACACTGGCCAATTATTATTATTGGATATGTTGAAAGGTACTCTCCAGCATACAAAGTCTCCAAGTTCAGTGCAACTAATGTTTTCTCCAACCCAGTTTATTTGTTTGAACGTTTGTAGGCTTCATAAACTTCAATATCTTGTCAATATCATAAGTGAGCGGTCGGAGGCGATGAACTGAACCATCCAGAATTTCAAACTTTCTCAGTCCAGCACTAATAAAGTTTCCTGTAATAGAGTTTGACTGTTTATATGTTTCCTGTAACAGAGTTTGACTGTTTATATGTTTCCTATCACAGAGTTTGACTGTCCATATAAGGACGACAAATGTCTTGCTTAAGTCGCAAGTATAAAGTTACTTATTCGAAGTACTTTAAGGTTCAAAGACATCATTCCGCATTTCAATCTTTCCAAGTTCAGCACTAATTATGTTTCCGTCAATGGAGTTTGATTGTGTCCATGTTTAACGTAGGAAGCGGGTGAATATTGAAAGGCCAGTAAACGCATGATCGATCCTGATGGAGTTGGTTCCAATGTATAAGGAGAGGCCGACTTGAAAGGACTCGAGTGACCCGTGTATTTTGCTGAGAAAAGCAGGAAAAGGAGGGCTGTGGAAGCAGTAAGAGGGCGAGTTGGAAGAGGAGAGAAGGAAGGGGAATTGAGTCGTTGTTGAGTTGAAAAGAGAGGGTGGTCGTCATCTCGACACAAAGGTGCTCGTATGTGATGTACACGGTCGACAGATTTCGGCCCAGCTTGTGTGTTGTTGGTTGACCACGCTGATACGTTCTCATGCGAAGAGGCGAAAGTTTCAAGAGGAGAAGGTTGAGAAATTCTAGATACTAGAACATTGTTCGAGATACTATCAATTGAATTTATGTATACTGTATTAAGAATTTACTGTGTATGTTTGTTTTTTGTCGAATAAATTAATTTAATTCAGTAATTTAATTTAAAGTGTAAGAAGAAGGAGGAAAGGAGATAAGAAAATGAGAAAAATATGGGAAAGGAAGTGGAGGAGAAGAAGAATTGAAAAATAGGACAGAAGAAAAGTTGAGGGTCATGATCATTTTAAGGAGGTTGCAAAAGCGATATGGGGATTCGAAAGAAAGTGGTGAGACAAGCTGAATAGAAGAGTAGAGGAAATGAGAAAATATGAAAGGAGAACAACAAGAATGATATTATGTAGGATGAGGAGAATTATGTCGAGAGTGTGAGAGAAGTGGAAAAAATTTAATTAGAGACAAAAAAAGTATATAAAAGCAATTGGAGAGTGGAAGAAGAGAAGAGATGTAGTAGAACAAGAAGAAGAATATATATTATGATTTGGGAGGATTTTTGTGATAAGAGAAAACAAATACGAAAATACGAAAAACCTCGAAAATAAGGAAATAAGAAATGAGGAATTGGGACAACTATCATGATTACTCGGTTTTTAATTTTGAAGATTTAACAGGAGAAATGAGTATAATAGGGGTATTCACGATCTTCGAGTTAGCTAGCTGAGTCGCGCTATTTGATAACTCCAGCTATTCGATAAGTCAGCGTTAAGTCGAGGCTATGGTAGTACGTTGATAAAAAAGTAGCTGACGAGATAACAGATAGCACAGTTTCAAGTCCGTTAACTCCAGCTATGTCTGTTAAATCGGCGGCCATCTTTATTCTACCCATATTTCTTGGTGGAAGTGAGTTTATAATCAGGAGTTGCACGAAAATATCTGCTTGGAGCGCTAGTGTAGTTAACTAATAGCAAATGGTTTTTAGATGGGGTGTTCACAATCCCAAGTTATCTAATAACGATTTAGCTGGTGAAATCAAAATCGTGAATACCCCTTATGTGTTACATTAGAAAAATTAAGGAATGGGTTCCAAAACAAAGAGTAACGGATGAAATTGAAGATGAAGGGAATGAGGAGAAGAGGATGAAGCAATCGAGGGAGAGCCATGGAGTATTCAGAACCACGATTAACTATGTGAGGGGGAGATGAAAGCAGAATTCTGACATAGAAGAATGATTTTTTTAAGGTGATGCCCACATGGGCTCTAGGCTTGTGCGTGGGTAATGAGAGGGGTGATGATGAGAGATGACGACTGTTTTTGGACAGAGAGAATAGGACAGAGAATAGAGGTTTGTTGAGGGGAGAACAGATTAGAAACAAATAGTGAGATGAATCAAAGAGAAGAAAAATACAACAAATGAGACAAGAGAAAAAGTAGGATGATAGAAATGTATAAAATGAGGAACGTTAGAAAAGATGGGAACAAACAATCAAGAAATGGGAGGAGGGCAAGAAGATGAAGGAGGGAAACGAGAGAATTGAGAGAAAAAGAAATGGAGAGAAGGGAACTAAATGAACTACTATATGAACTAAATGAGCTAATGAACTAAAAGAGAACTAAATCAAGAGAAGAAGAATTGAGAAGGACGAGGAATATAAGAGTTAGAGAAATAATAAAGCAGAAGAATACTGAGGAGGAAGGAACTTTGAGGAAAAGATTCAAAAGTGTATAGAATGAAGGTGGATGAGGTGAGGAAAGGAAGTTAGAAGGAGGTGGAGGAGGGATGGGGATGGAGAAAGAGTGAAAAGGAGCGAAAATAAATAGAGAGTGATGAAGATGGCAGAAGAGGGAAAAGAAGCGAAAAGGTGGAAGAGTAGAGCCAGAGGGAGAAAAAGGTACTTATTGAGAGAACAGGTCGCTAGCCTGGCGATCGGAAAAGGACTTTCACGGAGGGAACTCTTGAAGCGTCCTTTGAGATTGAATGCAGCGACCAGGGACGCCGATTTTAATGATGTCCGAATCAAATATAGGGTGGTACCGGAGAGGGGGTGGCTGTTTTGTGGCTCTACTTACCGTGCTGAGACCTTTCTCTGTCCCTACCTGTATGTTTTTGGGAGCACAGAACATTATTATTTGGTATTGCTCTTTCTTGACCGCACTTCCAACATTAAACTACTTTATCGTTGTTACTTCCGTATCTTTACGCTCTTGTATGTACCTTAAGTTTATCAAAACTATCTCTCCCTCATCATCTTAAATAGATTAATCATCCAAGGCCAAGCGCCCACTGAGCTGGAGTGGCGATGGAGTGGCAACTATCTGGCGCCACGCTTAATATAAACTCATAAAACTAAATGAAACAGCGTACATCACTTCGATGTATGCTGATTCATTTAGTTTAATATGTTTATATTTAGCGTGGCGCCAGATAGTTGCCACTCCACCTTAGTGTACGCTTGGCCTAACAATTCTTTTTCCACTGTCATCTCATTTTTCTCTCCAATCGTCTCATCAGCTCTCTCATTGGAAGCTATTCCCAATAGCTCTTTTCACAGACATCTTCACCTTTTCCCTTTTCCTTTTCTTTATTCAATAGTTTCTTCTCTCTGCTCCAAAGTACGGAGAAAACTAAAAACTCCCACTTGAAGACTGTTCATATTACTGTTTTCTTTTTCAGTAAAGTATGAAGAGATTGGATGAAACTCAAAGCTTTAGTTAGGTGCTTGATGGAAGATGAGGAGAGAAGAAAAGAGAGTAAAGAGAAAGAGTATAGGAGTATAGTGAGAAGAGGAATGGAAAAGGAAAAGAAAAATGATTATTATTAGAAAAGGGAATTATAAAGAACAGACTAGAATAGGAGTATAATGCGTGTAGCCTATAATGGAAGAGAGTGAGAGAAGATTATCAAATGATGGGCGATACGTCTTAGAATTTTGAATGAAAACAAAACAGTTTAGAAAGTAAGCAAGAATATATGCAGTGTGTGAATCTGATATTGTTTTGTATTTAGCTTTGAAAAATACATAAATACTTGAGAGTCATTGAACTGACATAAATATTTGAGGTCATTCGAGTGAAGAAATATGAAGGTGAACGATTAAGAGGATTGTGAAGAGTGCGACAAGTTGTAAAGATGATTGACCTGAATTGAGAAGTGTCTGATGAAGAATGATGAAAGCGATAGAAATGCTATAATGATGAGAGTGTGGAAAGGAGAAAAGGTTGTAGATAGGCGAGGAAGGTTGGAAAGGATGATGAGTGCGTGGAAGACTGTGAAAAGAAATAGAACGCTCCTGTGAAAAGTGCAAGGAGAAGCTGGCCTGAAGATCTTTCACTGAGAAAAGAAGATTTGGGGTAGAAAATATAGAAAACAGCTCTGAAAAACCTCAAGGAAGATGTACGATTGGGAGCCGCTGACTTTCCTTGTAGAAAAGACTAGCAGCGGAAGCACTTATTTCTCTAGTAGTGATCACGTGATCAGGTATTACTTGAAAAGGACCTTGTTACGTGAGCGTATTGACCACCTGTTATACTGCCTCGCCTTTCTGCTCTGAATTTATCGACTCAGGAAGTACGTTTCAGGATACACATCATATTCAAACCAGCGTTTTCTTATTGATTGTGCTTGATATCTCCATAGGGCACGTCAACAACAACTGAATCTATTATTACTTGTCTGCTGAATACAAAAGTAGTGGATCACGATATTTCTTGTCTGAGATGATTTTCATGCATTTTATTCTTCGTCACTTCTTCACATTTAATAATTGTACAGAAATAAGCCATAATATATAAAACTTGTGTTTTTCATGAAGGTATTGGAGAATTGATATTACACATCTTGTAAGTCACATAAATTATTATACTACTCATTATTGTGTATTATTCTCTAGCAATCAAATAGAAAATTATTTATCAATTATTTTCATGAGTTTATTTCAACTATGTATTCAATTAACTATGTTAGTTAAGGAATATTAAAAACTCTTTTCGTTCTGATTGTTGAGGAAACATTATTTAGGATACATTTATAGGATACAGAGGAAACATTATTCTAATATTCAGGATGACAATAGATTTCCAAATTGAAATTATTCATTCATAATAATAAACTATTAAAATAATAAATGGTTGGAGCTTCTAAAAAATTGAATAATACAGTATCACAATCATTTGAGTAGATATCTTCGTTCAAGAACTATTCCAATTAGATAATTAGAAACTTTTACTAATTCATTTTGTAAATTCATGGATAATAATATTATGTTATCAATTAATTTATTATTTCTAGTTCTTTTCAAATGTCATTAGTCTTAGTTCTACAGGGTGGCGCATAAAGAACGGATGTTTTTGAAAGTGTTATAAGAAAGTTTTTTTGAATCATACATTTATCTTCCTAACACCAAAATACTAAGTAAATAACCCAATTTGAGAATTTGCATGAAAAACTCCAAAACACTTTCAAAAATTACATAGAAAAGATAGCGCCCTTAATGCGTTAATGCTCATTAAAAGCTCCAAATTGGTACTTAACTGTTCATACAGCAGCAATTCATTCATGTATTGCAGTATTCAAATCTTCAATGTAACGACAATTATGATAGTAAACTTGAATTTCAAGTAAAGAAGAATCTCATGGCAATAAGCTCGACTTGAAACTTTCTGCTAAAGCTCCGTTGAACGACGATTGCAGATTCATTCTATTGGAAATATTGTTCAACAGCAAATACGCGATTTTGTAACGTCAATTGCGCTATTTATACTAAAACTGGATACTTCAACCTACAAAAAGTGTGTCGCTCTGCGGTCACAGACAGCTCTAGTCCACTGATACTATCCTACTCAAATCCATCCGTTCTTTTTGCGCCACTCAGTATATATTTTTTTCGAATCTCATTCTCTGTATTAACATACTGTTTTTTATTTTCATTTTGTATTGTCTGAATTATGAAAGAAGAATAAATTTATTTATTTATTATTCATCTATTCATCAGTAATTCAATTTGAAATGTTGATCGTTTGAATGTCCTCAGTGAATCCCAACATAAAACTTCAAATGAAAACAGTTCTGGGCGGTTGAGGGCTTAGGTATTGTCAGGAGAATGCGCTGTCATCTCGTTGTCAAAAGAGGAGACGGAACATTTTTCCCCTTATATTTTGCCTGTTGCTCGGTAATTGGAAACACGATATTCCACTCATTCTTAGTCGCTGCAATGAAGTTTCCAGCCAGAGCGGGGATGACTCGCTTCATGAAAAAGGATGCATTCAACAAAAATACCTTTCTTGCTGAATAAACTTGGAAAGTCGGAATATTCAGAGTGACTTTGATGGACTTGGAGAGTATGGGGTGAAATGCTTTGTGAGTATATTGCTTGGGGAGTGATGTAAGTGACATAAGATTCATTTTGGGAGGGTCCGGTTGAAGAGGGTCTTCTGAGAACAAAGAATTGATCAATTGATTTTTTAAAAAATTGAAATCAAGAGGGATAATATTGTTATGCAATTTAGAATTCAATGTCTTGAGATCCTATGATTACAAGACACATCTGTTCAACACAAGACAACATCAATTTACAAAAATACAGAGACAGTACATACAAATAGCCACCGTATACTGACTTTGACCTTATTGGAACAAACAAAAGTGAGAACTTCAATGGCCAAACAAGAGTATACAGCTTCTGTACAGAAACACAAAACAGGGTTGAGAATCCAACAGTACCACACTTGGGTTAGAGCCTTGAGAAAGCATTGCGCAATAACTCTATGGTAATAGTTATTCATCAGAATTTGACTTCAGTGTCATTGATTTGACCTTCTATGATGACCCAACTCAGGCTTTTTTGGTGGAGAGATAAACTTTAGATTTGCAAGAAGCACGTTCAGATATCATGAGCTTTTCAAGTTAAGTTGACTAACTTCTGACACAGTGTCTAGTCATAATGAAAACACTAGAACGTAGTGAAAAATATCACTATATTTAGTAAAGAGATTCACAAACATGTTTCAGCATCATTCTGCCATCTTCAGTGTACTCAGTCCAGTGAAGATGTCACAATGATGCCGGAACATATTTGTGAAATTCTTTACTAAATACAGTGATATTTTTGACTTCATCTGAGTGTTTCCATTATTTAGTTGATTAGTTTAAAAAAGACATGATGAATGGAAAATTACAATACTGAGATTCAATAGAATCAAGATAGGAGCAATATAGTGGTGGAAATGGAATGATAAATGAAGATATAGAAAAGCGAAAAAATAGTGGATAATTGAGAGTAAGTGATGGAGAAAAGTGATTGTTACCATGGTACACAAGTACACAGTAAAATTCACAAGAAATGGGACAAATTACTCGGTCGTACACTGTCCACTTCATCAGAGTTCCCTCAAAAATACATTAAATTAAACTCTTTCTTTCTGTCAATTGACTATACGCAAGTGACTAGTCATAAGAAAGGGGAGAAATTACTCAAGCTTTCACTGTCCACTTCATCCGAATTTCCTAAAAAATACGTCAAAGCTCTTTTCTTCTGTCAAGTGACTATTCATTATTACTAAAGATTGAGATTCAACTTTAACATGGTATTTTTTCAATCTTCTCAGAATACTTACTTGTCCTCTACCCAACTGGCTATTCATTACCACCTGAGATTGAGTTTGGTCTTTGACTGATTTAGAATGGTTGCCAGTGATGTGTGAGGAGTTCGCTGGTTACAAGAGAGGCGAGCTACAATGTTGCGCTGTTTTCAAAAGAGGGCGCACTCTATCTCTGACAGGCGAAAGTGTGAAATAGAAGTCACACCGATAACTGGCAAGAGATGCGAAAGAGACTCTCATCCGTCACAAATGCGCAGCGTGTCTGTTCTTTCATCTTCCTCTACATTTTCACGAATGGTCGCCCACATTTCTTTCCGCTCCTCCCTTTCACATTAGTTTTCGCATGGTGAATTACCGTTAACAAAGTGAAACGATGGCAGAAGCAGGCAAATTACGGTTATAAAGTTGCAGCGATCCGTGCGAGAATCAAGCAGAAGCTTTTTTTAATGAAGACAATGTCACTTTGTCGCATCCTGTATTATTTTGTTGTTGGCCTTGTTGTCTCTTCTGTGTGCATGGCTCCATAAGACTGGAGCACACTTAAAAGGCGTCATCTCTTATCAAGCTGGTGCCAATATCAAATTTCGTTCCTCTAACCTTCAGTGATGGCACTCACAACACTTTTCTCATAGGTACTCTGATGTTATAGTTGAAAGTAAGAACATTTTGACCATATCCACACTCAAATTGAATGACATGAGATTAGTTGCACTAAAATGCAACCGTAAAATGACGTCATTGCATTGTCGTCCGATTCGTTCATTTGTTCCGTTAGGTGACATCATTTAACGGCGGTAAGAGTACATTAGATTCTCGTGCAACTGGCAGAAAGGCTACATAAGAACATTTCTACAATTTTTATACTTTGAATAACATAGGCTACATTGCGTATCAAATCTTCCACCTCACCAAACTGATTACGATTTACAGATGTTAATCATAAAATCATAAATAAATCATGAATCATTTATTTGCCATAAACAATTGAAAATTCAATATCATCTACTTGTAATTCTATCTTCTAGATTTTTTCACTTTGGAAATAAATCAATTATGTACATCTTCCAAGGGCTTCAAAATTCACATAGTCACAGATAATAATATTATAATAGGGTGATAGTAGAAAGAAATGGGTATTCTGGTGAACTGTGACAAGTTCCCATTTTCTATCTTCTGCTGATGTGTCTCTACATCCCACGTACCGCTAACTTATTACTGGACCACTTATGAACTGTCCCAAACAAATATGTTCCAAACTGGAGAATATTTCTACCGGCAGTGCAAATATTCCATTTTTGTAAGTAGCTTAAATTTTAAAATCATACTGAGAATTGTTCTGGTACTAGTTTATTAATTTACAAATTTTTTATTGTTGCTTTTTTGGCTGCATGGATTGATTAAGACCAAGGCGAATAAATATACTCGAGCTATGAGTATTCCCTAATCTGTTCTGAAAAAACTGATGGTAAAAAATGCAACAACAACTTGGCTTTGTCTTTTTGTGGAAGATTCATTGTAGAATAAAAAAAATATTGTATCTCTTTTTGTGGAAGATTCATTGTAGAATGATAAAAAAATTAAGATACATATCCCATTAATAATTTTTATTTATAAACTTTATATATATCAACTATTGTGAGGCCGCCCACGGGTGAGAAGAGATTTTCAATGATCTCTTTCAGTAAAATTTGAATATTTCCAAAAACATGAAGATCCGTAGTACTCCATTATCATTTCTATGATTTTATTGTTCTCTGGAATACTTTTCAAACTGGATTCCTCAATTTTCGAAAAGGTATTATGTTGAAAAAATGTAATCACAAATACTTCTAATTTCACAACTGATCTAGTCAATTCAATGAGTCTTATATATTATGAAGTTGAAATTACTGTGAAGTTTCTGTGTCCAAACAATGTCCTGAGTCGAAATCCACCCAGGAAACAGAGCGTTTGCAAGCTCATAGTCTCCAGGAACAAAACAAAATCAGTTGTAAGAGGGAGGGCGTCTAGGGATAAAGGTGTATAAAAGTAGAGATAATGGACGTTAAAAGTAATCCAGATGCCAGACCCATTAAGGCGTGTAAATTTTTCAGCTGGAGCTGAAGCCTTTTCTTCCGTCTCCCTAACAGAATAATGCTTTCTTTTCAAGCCTAGACAGAAAAGGAAGATTTACTCATGGGATCCAACAGGCTCGTCCATGTGCTCACAGTCATCATACGTTTCTGTTTTCACTATCTTGAACTGAATTGAATTTTCAATTTCATTTTTTCAAAAACTAATAATTTTTTCAATTTTGTTAGATGTCTTCTTCGAACTTGTACCTCTAAATTTATTGTAGCATATTGCTTTTTCCGCAGACTGGAAAATTAAGAAATATGTTATGGACAGCATTCGATAGAAAGAAAGCATATAGGTTTGAATAAAGCATATAGTTTTAGAAAATGAGACAATTATTTTAAAAGTGATTGAAGGCTTTTTCCAGTGTTTTCTATTGGGAAGAAATCAAGTTTTTCCACCCCTTCAACTTTTGCAACGAATTCATTCATTAGTGTCAAGAGACTCACATTAAAAAAAAAAAAAACCGTATTACTGTAGCAACGAATTCCAATAATAGGATGGAGGGAGCGCAGTAGTAACATAGTAAGCCACAGCAAACATTATTATAAAGTTTAGAAGATTGGGAATGATTTTCATACTGGGTGAGATAATCTTTGTAACATCATCAGGTATGTATTTATCATCAAGTTATGAAATTTGATATTGATGATTAACTGTTCATTACCCAGTCTTCTTATTTTCCAGTTACTGGAGTTGATCTGAAATTCGAGACATATTGAAACTGTTTCAGCCCATCAATTGAATGCTGAAATAACTTCAGTGGAACTCATTCGACTACAATCACGAGAATATTATAATTTGAAAATTTTGAAAGCTGTGAATTATCATTGTAATTTTTCAATTCAGATATTTTTCTCATGGAGAAAACACGGAAGTTGCGAATAACTCATATTGGCCATGAATAAGATGACTGCAAAGGAAGAGAGACAATTCTAGAGGAAATGATCAGAGGGCTCCGGAAATAGAGCTCACCACGATCTCTAGCGGGAAATGCTTGAACTACAACAGATGGATGCTTCGCGCAGTATCCAGGAGATCATTGTTGCACATCAGCTCCAGAGAATCAAGCAAGAACTAAAATAAATGCATACTCCCAGTGACCATAGGGAAGAATATAAAACAAGTTAACTTAGTAAGTATTTAGCTAAAGTTTAGTAAGCTGGAGTTTTCAGTTTGAGTAGACGAAATGAGCTAGAGTTCTCGTTTCCTTTCAATTACTAGTGGAATTCTTCTCCATTATTATTTTTAATTGAAAAATGAATTTCTGAGTTAGTTGATATGAAATTCGAGAAACACATTAATACTGCCTCAACTGCTTAATCCACAACTGTTGGATGCTTCATTTTACTTTTTTACTGTACTCCTCAATGCTCTCCTTTTTCTGTATTGCCTAATACCACAGAATAGAAGAGATCTCTTCTATTCTGTGCTAATACGTTGCCTCTCATGGTTACGACCAGGTATTTAAGATCAATAGAATCACTTGACTTTGTCTATTCATCACATAAAACAGTAAGGTCACGAATAGAATTTCTTGATTATGTCTATCACATCAAACGAAAGTCACCAATAGAATTTACAGGGGAAAGGAGTACATTTTGAATATTGAACGTTACAAAACTATCCATTACAAGCTTATTAGGACTCTCATCCATTTTTAGTTTTAACTGCAGTCCGGGACTCACAGTTGGAACTGTGAATGATGGACTGTTGATTGTTGAAAACACTTACACTACCTAGCATTGCTGCTTGCAGTCCGATAGTTGAACTATTGCACTGGGCAATAGTTGATAATCCGACTATCGGCCTCTCGGATTCCCATGCTATCACCTCAATCTATATTATCAATTGTAGGTATTGGAGGTATATGAATATGAGGGTGTATTTAATAACTTGAAAACAAGCTTTTCGGGCACTGTTAATTAATTTTTATCGTTAAACCAATTTTCACCCATTGATCCAATATTATATTAGAATATATTGTGTATTCAACTTGAAACCATCGTAAAGGCATTCATGAAGGCCATGTTATACTGTATAACAGATGAAAGAATGAATGACGTTGCACAGATATGTACAGATTCCATTCTTCTATTATAATTATTACTTATTCTTGTAATTATTTATTTCAAGATTTACAACATTTTTTACAAGACAACATTTATTTCTGATTGGTCTTGGAATACTTCTTCATTTTTCGATTTTAACTCAATCCCAAGTCTTTTTTCAATGTCGATCGAATAATAAAATTTTTATCCTAGCTTGCAAAAATCCTCATTCGAGCTGAACTAAACAACTTATTTCGAGCAGCCGAATTTAATATTCTCTCCAGTGTCCGGTTTTTCAGTCGCTCAATAGACAGTTTATGGATCCAATAGCACAATTGAATCAATAACCATGTGTTTTCAAATGCAGAAAAAAGTTATTGATTCAATAAGTTTATTGAACGACTGAAAAGCCGGGCATCGGTTTGTATTCCGTGGCTTAGAGTTGATTCTGTAGAGGATCTCCATCCTTTTTCGAAATTCGCGCGAAAAGCAGGCCACGTGTACGAAAAGCACATGGGAAATTGGAAAACCCGACCAGTGGCACATTCTACCGATAGTGGAGGATATTCATTCCTTTTCAAAATTCGTGCAAAAATGAGGCCACGTGTACGAAAAGCACATGGGAACTTGGAAAACCCGACCAGTGGCGCTGTCTATTGACAAATGACTGAACTCGTAGTTTGTGAGATTGCCGCTAGGTGACGCACATGGTCTCTTACGCTTCCAACAGTCGATAGAGTTGAATGAACGTGGGGGTGGTGATGGTGATGACGAGGGTGGTTTGTAATGGGGTGGCGCAGGTTGTTTATCGATTGCAGGTCCATGTGCTTGACACGTGGTCTTGCTCTGTTCGAGTTGTAAGTGGAAATGTGCGGTGAAAAGTGAAAAGCGGTAAAATATTGAGTGGAGTGAACATATTGAGAAAGAAACGAAGGAACACAGTAGATTGTGTGGGAACACAGTATCCATTCGGAAATAAATACCCTATCCTAACCCTGATATTTACGAAACACAAATCATCCCAATTCTGACACCTTGTAAAGTAAGCGCAAGATGTAGAATGAAGAATCTCCAAATACATAAACAAGATATACAACAGTTGCTGAGTAAAGATAAATGCAGCTGATACTACAGTCTTGATTTACAATATCTTTATTTACACTGCTAAAGTTTCTCTTCAGACAAACTACCTTTCATCAGAATATTTGCAATAACTCACTTTTATCAAGAAAATTATATCAAGCTTTTTATATTGTAGGCCTACATTGCATCAATCAAACAAATAGCCTACTTTTACCAATCACAATCATACAGAAACTTGAGGTAAAGTGCAGCTCAATCACTGCTGATGAAGGCTACCTTGCTTAAAACGATACAATAATTTAGATAACGTCTGAGGAATTACAATTAAGTAAGCCTCTAAACGTGTTACACAATGTAACTAGACGGTGATTCCCACGGGAATATAAGCAAGTTATACGTAGAAGAGGATGAATACATTTCGAAAAAATGGCGAGGAAGAAATATTTACATGCCAAACCTTTATTAATAGAGGCTCAAAAGCTGAGACTTATATCTCTTGATTAAATGATTGAAATATGATTGACAAAGAATATGTCAAGCCAGGAATTATAACAAAATGTGTAAGGAGATTTCATTGAATGGTTATTCTTTATTTATTGCTAGGGAATAATTATGAGAGAAAATTAATTTCCAAAATAGAGAGGAAAAATGGTTAAATCAATGTTAAAGAACACATGCTCTTGTAGAAATGGACTAAAATTGAGAAAAAATTATTGATGATAATCATACGCGAAAGCAGCAGTAAAACAATGCAGGACATTGGCACATGAGGATATTGAAGTCTATTCCATTCTAGAAAGTCATGAATATTTCACTCTCAAGCTCCTTGAATGTTCAACGGCTCTTTCATTTCTTCGAATGTCGAAAATCAATATTTCTACACATTGTGATCTCGTCATTATTCACTATCAGTTCTGATTTCTACATGATTTCTTACCTTGTTATACTTATATGAATTGAAAGGTTTCTCATTCTACTTATAAACAACATTATAATACAGAGGGGTTATAAGAATATTTTGAGTCATATTTACAACTAAGATTATAAAGTATTATTTTCTTTTTCTTTGGAGTGTTATGATGTACTTCTAGAAAGTAGGGCACAAAGTATCCCTCTCGTTATGACTGAATTCAATTGAACCCTGCAATCATCTAACAATGTTATTTATTTATTTATTAATCAATCATTGCATTGCCTTGAATGTTATCAAATCATCCTTCATTCAAAAAAGTTCCATAAGCTTATGTATTCATCACCAGTAATTCATTCATTCGTAAGGTTTTCTTGTAATGCTTAAATAATTTTTTTCTGTTACAAAAATCAGTTCTCAGACCTTTGTCTATGCAACATAAAACACAATACATGTAGATAAATTATACTGAGAATTGGTATGAAATTTCAAATACATTCAGTAATTCTTCAAAAGACAATTCACAATCTATTCTGAGCTGCTTCAACCAGGCAATAGCTCTATCCGTGGTCTCATAGATAACTTGAAAAAATGTGTTATTTTACCTTCAAACGTCTTCACCAACATAGTCGATGACTGTCTTGAACAAAAGATAAACTCACCTGTAAAAAAAGAGAATACATTATTGTAAATCAAGAGAGATTTCGCTATCGATAACAGACTATCAAAAAATATTATAGAAATACATTTATAAAATGGTTTATCTCTTTCATGTGCAAGTTTTTATACTAATGTCAATAAAGCTCACATTATAGAAACACACTGATTAATATTATTCTCATTTTTTAGATCATGTGAATCCTGAAAAGAGTATAGGCTACTGAACACAGAAGTCAAGATTTAAATTCATGACACTCCTAGAATCAATTCAGTAGCTACTAATCAACAGCATTCAATAGTTAAGAGCCGTGATAGTCCTCAGGGCGTATCCCATTATCTGTTGAGATTCTATATTAATTGAAATGTGTAACTTTCCACGTGAAAGAATAGCACAGCCTCGGGACTGGGACGGCTCTGCTCCCTTTGCCGTTCGTTTAATTAGAATTTCCGGTCCGCTGATCCGAAAGTGATTCTAATACGCGATTGGATGAGGCGCGCACACATTGGACGAATGTGATTGGGTGTGGGTCAGGGGGGGTGGTGCTGGAGGGATGCAGAACGCAAGTCTTACTTATTGAAGTTCATTTTCAGCTAATTGGAAATTTTCTATTATCATTGTACAGTTAGCTCAGCTCTACTAACTGGATCTCCTTTACTGCCCTGATAACAATTCGCTGCTCTTTCATACTCAGAAGCAAATAAGTAGGCCTCGTTGACTCTTGAGAATCTATCGTCCCAATTATTTAATCCTCCATTCTCGTATTCTACTTCCAGGGATTTCGGCAGTATTCAATTTTTGCTTGATAAAATATTAATCTCCTTCGACAAAAACGACAATGTCATATTCGAAGAAAGATATCAGAGAACACTTTGGACCTATCGCAAAAGAGGATACACAGGAGGTTGGACTTTGATTACCTATGAGAGTCAACAAAGATAATAGTTGGAGGTTTAGCTATTGAAAAAAAGCAAAACTCATTACATATCAATGGAAAAATGTATGTTATCAATGTTTTTTTGTGAGACTAACGGCTAGCTGCACAGGAATCAAATACAATTTAAACCACTATGTCATCCAATTTCTTACATAAATGATATCATCCAACGGAACCAATGTAACGAGACCCAATGAAAAATCTAGAAGGTAATGCAATGACGTCATTTTGAAGCGGTTTTATTCAACTTCTTTCAACTGGCTCAAACTTGAATATCCTCTCGATCTTTATTATTAGATTATAATCCGACCTCTCACAAAAGAACCACCAGAATAAGAACTCTACTGCGCAGAAAGAGCGCACGTTATGCACTATGCAGTTATGCAGTTTATCTCACTCGCTCACTAGAGTAGCGGTACCATGTGATACAGTTTCACTACAGTGATACAATGCGCGAAGATTCTTCTGTCTGTTGTTCCATCATAGTAGATGATGATTTATCGTATATTGATCGGATATCGCTTAATAGTTTATCGCAAACTAAACGATTTTTGACACTAAATTGAACATTCGCCAATTTTTTCTTCTCATTCATTGCTGACTTCACTATATTATTCATTCAAAAGATATTGACTCGAAGCAAGTAGAATAACAGTGAGTAGGAACGAGTGCATTAGAATGTAAACGCATGTTCTCAAATCTAGGGCAATAGTGGAAGGAAAAACAAAGCCGGCACCGATAATGTAACTGCCAAAATGTCACACTACTCAGCGAGCTTCTAGCCTGTTCAGAACAGACTTAGCAACGTCAAGTTTTTCAAGCCTCGGGTTGAGCCTCCTTGAAGCTTCCATCCTAAAACAGGCATACATACAAATCCTCTCTGACTACGACAAAACGTAAAAACTTCTATAGGAAGCGTGTTGGATTGACACATGTGGATCTCCCAGGCTTTCTAAATGTATTCATGCTACAACTGAAAACTAGTTGTGGGGAGTGAGATATATTTGTCATGTTTATATGTTCCGATGTACTTGCAACTTGTGAACTGTACTGTCTTCTTTGTCGTGTATGAGGTCGTGCAGAGTTCAAACGCGTAATTAATTTGTCGGGTACTAGAATTGTGGTTTATTTTTAATGTTCATGGTGAGTAATTGGAATATCAATTAAAAAGGATGAACAATTATAATTAAATAGAATGTTAAATAAATGATTAACATCTCAAAACAATGAAAATCACAGTTAATTGTTTTCTTCAGAATGATAATAAAAATATTTCAACTTAAATATTTGAGAAAATATTTTTTTAAATGATATAAACGTAGTTGATAAATTATTTTAACTTTTTGGAAATAATGTCATCAATAGTGTAAAGTTATTTAGTTGAGAAAGAATTTTCCCATTTATCTCAAGACTAAATAGCAATATTTACCATTGAAAAGAAAACAAAATCAATGCACGGCATCAATTTAAGGCGGAATAATTATAGAAATCGTGCAGAAGAGTTAGAGCGACCAGGAAATCTTGAGTAATGTGAAGGGAATTGGTGCACACAAATAAAAGTCAGTTTAGTTGAAGTAATAAGGATCTTTGAGGTTCCAGATTACATGAAGAATGAATATGGCCAAAGCAACACTTAACACCTCTTCACGCACTTGCATTGAAAAATAAGTTATATAAAGGAGAAAAAACTTTTGAACTTTTTAAAATGAGTTATGTGTTTGAAGTGTTCAGGGAGTATATTATATACTTTTGGTGCTAGATGATTGAAATGTCTTTGGTATAGTGCCTTCCTAGCAACATTAGTGATAAGAAGGTTCCTGTCTCTAGTGTTGTGGTCATAGTTTCTATGGATTGGAAGCTGGCTGGATTTCTTGAGTTGTTGAGTCTGGATAGTAGGATTCCATGTGATAAAGTATCAAAGGCCTTCTTCAAATCTAAGAACATGACTAAGGTTTTCTCTTCTGTATTCATTTTGTCTACAATCAGAGCTGTAACATAGTGGATAGCATTATTTGTACTGCAATTGGATGTAAAATCATATTGGTTGGGTGATGGTATATTATTTAGCTTAGTATAATAGATTGGCTTATTTGATTAATTCATGATGTAGATAACAGATATGACAGCTTAAATTCTAGACAATAAAAGTAGAATATACAGCTAATTGATCAACAAATTTGAGAGAAAATGAGAGAGTGAGAGATTGAGGGAATGAGAGAGTAATGTGTCTAGAAAGAATGAAGAACCTCTAATAATAATTCTCAGATAGGACCTTGATCAAAATAAAAATGAAGAGAGCCAGAGAGTTGGAGAGTGTGAGAGTGAGAGAGTGAGAGAGGGTGATAGTGAGAAAGTGAGAGAGTTATTCAGAGGGTTAAAGCATAAATGTTTTCAATAGGTGTCCCTGAACTTAAACCTCCTCCCCTAACTTCAGTTACCCCCCCCCACCCCACCCTACTCACCAGTTACCTGATTGCAAGGCAAGTGTTTGTGTTTGAAGTTTGTGCCGGTGTTTGAGCTCGACTGGTGTGCCTTGAACACAGACTGCCTTGATTACGTCAACACGAAAGAAGATAGCATCGCATATTGGTAAGGGGCGCCTCGCCTCGCCTCTATGTGGTGGAGCTCATTGCAACCAACAAACTTCAAACTTTAAACCTCTTACTGATAGATAAAGTGTTTCTGGTGAACTTGAAATAGTTTTCAACTGGTAGAAATAGTCAGTGAGTGATACGAGTAGTTGTTTGGTGTAAGAAATAAATAGACCAAGTAATTTTAATTTCGTAACTACGACTCTTAGTTCAGTAGTAGACAGTTTAATGGAAATGAAAAAATGGAAAAAATATAACGTTAGCCAGCAGATTGATTGACGTTTTAATCCATTACAAACTGAGAGGAAGACGTTTGGACTAAGTAGTCCAATAAGCAACTTCAAATTATATTCAGTATAGTTTGAAATACAAAATAAATCGGCTAGAGATAGAGATAAAATGAAGGAAAACAAAAATGATAGAGAACGAACCAGAGAATAGAACCGAAAAAAGGATGAGAACCAGTGAGAACTAAGAAGGTTGATGAGCGATTCGAGAACTGGGTCATATCAAGGACTAGGTAGTCTAATTATGACGATTAGATATGTGAGGACAGCAGTCGCAAGTACTCATTACTCCATCTCATATGCAAATGTCAAAGCGCAAGTTTGAAATATTCACGTTGTGACATTTCAACACCATCTTCACTTATATATTATGGAGCTAAACCATATTATCAAACTCCTCAACTTGGTGATAGTGAATTTGCTGTCGCTCTTGCTTCACACTTGATACTATTGAAAGTTCTGCCCTGTCTCATAATACCGTACCTAACCTTATGGAACTTCGAACAAAGCCCCTCTATTATAGTTTTCCATGCATAAGCAGACTTGATGTTTTCCCTTATTTTAGTAGAAGGAACTTATTTTAATGTAATTTATCTTTTTAATAGAATAATATTATTTTTAAAAGTAATTAACATAATTTATTTTAATGTAATTCATCTTTTAAATAAAATAATGTTATTTTCAAAAGTAATGAACATAATTTCATATCATCCTAAATACAATAGAATAGAATATTCTGTTAATCTTCTAGGCTCAAGCCAGGTCCAAACGCTGCGATAAATTGAATCAATCAATCTGATTGAGTCTTGTCATCCGCTGGAACCGTTTATGTCAGAAAGCGTCCAATGTCCGAACAGCTGGCCATTTGATTCAATGTCAGCATTTCGGATGATCGGTCGCTTTCTGACAAAAACGGTTCTAGTGGATGACTAGGCTCAATCAGATTGATACAATTTATCGCAGCGTTTGAAATCTGCTTAAAACTAAGGATTTGATGCACGACGGACATGAATCATCCTCAACATGAGATTCACGTCATTAATAGATGTGAATTCAATTGCAAAATATTCATATTACAAGAAAATTGTAAATACATTGCTAGAGAGCACTGAACCCCATCAATGGAATCCGATTTGAAAGATCTGATTCCATAACTCCCTACTCTATAATCCAAATCACAATCACAACTATACAAAATTCACCGCAACCTCAATATTCGACACTACACAACACAATGAGAGATAATTTTTTACGATAGCCGATCATTTTGACAGTAGAAACAGACTCGTTTCCTGCACAAAAACGATTCAAACCTCTCCAATTGAACAACTGGCAATGCAATTGAACAACTCTGGAGCTTGAACGCCCTTTTGATGATACGTGTGAAAGGGTAAGCGATGAGTCAGATTCACATCCCCATTTTATGTAACTTTTTATTGACGAAAGTGGTGCAGGCAATAAACAATCGGAGGTTTTAGTCATAAAGTGACTAATTTTTTAGGAAAAACTTACGTTGTTTACAACGTAAAGAAAATATTAGGACATTCTTAATAGAACAATCAATATCTCATCTCCATTACATTTTTAAAAATGATCAAGTAGTCAAATGAAAAGTAGCCTATAAACATACCATGCGAATCAATACTGTGAAAAGAAAATTATGAAAATGCATTACTATATTGTATTACATTACATATACTATATGGTAATCGAAATGAACTTCATTATAAAAATTCGAGAACTTAAATCTTCAAACACAATATTATGTGATACAACATTATTCAAAAGCCTTTAATTCTCCTACTCATTCCATGATACGGTACTGTAATTCATTATCAATTCATTTCTCAAAATAGTCCTTGTCGAATTGTTTCTGGATATAGTCGAATAATAATTTATCAAGAATCAAGAATAGTAGTCACTTCTTAGAACAACTGTTTTACAACTACAAGTGAGATCAGTAGAAATGGTCACTCAAGGACTTCAAGTCACCAACAAGATTGCATTGATCGCAAATGAATTTTATTATGAAAATTCTTGAAGAAATGGAACTTTATCATACATTAGCCCAATAGTATATTATATTAATTTAACCTATTCAACCAAAGCTTTTACATATAAACATTTAGGGACGGTTCATGAACTCGGGATTTAGCTAAGTCCTAGGCTAAAACGGGTAGCCACCGTAGCATAGACAAACGTTAGCCTCGACACTATTTACTAAGGGCTCTCTATGCTGCTTACCCACTAACCTGTCGAGACAAACGTTTGTCGATGCTACGGTAGCCACCTGTTTTAATCTAGGACTTTGGTAAATCCCGAGCTCATGAACCGGCCCTTAAACTTTTACATGTAATATTAATAGAAGTATTGATGAGTAGAGTTGATTGAAAAATTGATGATCATCTCAATTGAAATAAGACACAATAATTAGGCTATTGAAGAGTGGAAGTTATTTTTTTATGCTACCCCTACCGTGCTCTTGTTTCATGTAGAGTTACTTATGACAAAACTATACAGTATCATCTTCATCGTGGATCACACATCATGCAGATAGACTCGAATTCCACATGTGAGGATTCAGACCACGTATTGAACACCCTATCAAACGGTGGTTCATCCACGTTGAAAAAGTATTCCGGGAGTTGCAGGCGGAGTGGTGATATACGTAGTGAATTTCCGCCATCCAGAGCACCAGCAGTATTTTCGCATGAGAATATGATGTTTGGGGGCAGGTGAGGTTGGGCCGGGTCGAGAGCAGGCTACAGGCCAGTTCAACTCGCATCAGAGTCCATAAATTCTCAAGCTATTTCCTTTGCCTGTGCTATTTCAAACATCTTATCAGCAGCCATCGTTGCGTTTGGATACAAAAAATAGAAATACTTTTTTCAGTTCCTTGCATCCGGAGACTGGATATATTGTGTATAAATACACGTTTAGCATACAAGAATAGTGGATTAAAGGTAGCATAATTTATGAGACAGGTGATACAACTGTCTTTTGTCCACTGCTTCTTGTAGGATGGATCTCTCCTCAACTAGTTGATTAGTTTCAGTGTAATTTCTCAAATTTTTGTATTGGAGACGCCTTATCTCTAATAAAATGGTGTGAATAGAGTGATTGTAACTCCATATGCCACATAAGAATAGAAAAGTGCAGAAATTACCATTCTAGAAACAGACAATGGAACAAATTTAGCGATATTCCTTATAACAAGATCCTGAAGTTATGAAAGTTGTTGAAATGTTTATAAATAAAGCGACTGTCTGGTTGCCAGTCAACTATCATATGCCAGGCGATTCATCCAGTGGAATTCATGTATAATTTATGCATGAATAGATTATATCACTATGCTATAATGCCTTTTAAAATGCAACTCGTAAGAATAAACAAGAGTTCCTTAATCTGAAATTCCAGAATTAATACTATTAACTAGCGAGACGTTGACTGGCGAGATGTATGGCAGGATCATTTTAAATTGTCAGAAAACATATTATGTTTCGGCCACCAGTATCACAATACTCAACCTACAAAATAATGCTGAATCTCGCAGATTATTGAAAAGGTCTTTTAAAAAGTTATTCTTTGAAAGATCTTCTTTAAAAAGGTATTTTAAAGACTTTAAAGGTCTTTAAGACTTTTAAAAGCCTTTTGATTATTGTGTCAAAATCACTGTTCACTTATTACCGAAACAGCTGTTTTCTGACAAGTTAAAATGATCCTGCTATAAACATCTAAACAAGGCATCAAGTTCTTCATTTTAGCTCAATCTGATCAAAAAATATGAAATTCGGCAAGAAATCAGCAGAATCGATCCTAATAGTAAGTTCATCCATTATTAGTAGACCAACCTTCCTACAAATTACCTCTTGGATTCAAACTCCTGCGTGCAACAGAAAATAAGATTGGTGTGACACACAACAAAAGATGAAATCCTCGTTTTTAAGCACAAAATGGCGGTGATTAATAGCCGGCCTCCTGCTAAGAGGAATTCGTAGGGTTCACGCGGCCAAAGAAAGAACCCTGTTGGGGTGGGAATCGTGACGTAGGCGACGACGAGTTATAGCACGCACCATGTTTCGTGTCGTATACGTGTCTCAGGCACCCGCCTTTTGTTGATTACAAGACAAAAGACCAAGATTGTCGTCGATTCGCTTTGTAGGAGAGAATACTTATTTAGGGTGTTGCCGTTCTAAGGTGGGTGGTTTTGGGCTAATTGGATTAAAAAATCAAGAGAGAGTTTTGGAAAATATGGACAAAATTTAAAGATCTACATGAGTGCAAAGTTATAAGGTTGAACACTCGCTGGTGTAAGGCGCAAAGTGGAGGGAAGTCTGATTTCTTGATTCATGTAACTTCACACAAGTGGTCCGCCAATTCACAGAATAGAGAACAAGTTGTTATCTATTCTGTGGCCAGTTATCAGTCAATTATCAACAGCTGATATTATCAAAATAAATTATCGAAATGACGTCAGCCGAATGAGTCCCCCATATTCAACAGCTTGTGGATTCAAAAAGGATTAGGAATCGTTCAACCTTCTATCTAACCTTGAGAGGAGTGGAATTGGAGAATAATGAGGAATTCTGGAGTTGAATTTGAAAGTAATGATATGGATAGAAGGTGACTGAAGGTATCCAAGGATTATACTTCGATTAGAGTCTATAAAAGAACGTTATCCATAAAAATATGAAGTTGTTACAATAGAAAAATTTTAATATTAAGTTTTAAAAAATCAGTTTCATTCATGAATTGCCTTTCTTGAAGAGATCATTTTTATGAGATAGAGAACTATTCTTCAGAGAAGTATTCTTCACTGAGGAGATTCAGAAAAGATAGTACCTGTCTGAATTTTGGACGAATCAAATGCAAAATTCAATTGATTTTTAATGGATCTTATAGGAGAATAATTGTAAAGAGAGGCGTTTAGGTATTCTGTATGATTTCTTATTTATTATCAATTTTTCAAATCCAAACTCTACAAGTGAGATTAAGATGTGATGTCATGGTAATTATCATTATTAGCACAATTTTATACCTCTTCATAACACAGTTTCCAGACAAATGACGCTCATAACATTTGGGAACTCAGCGACTACAAATACAAAGGCATCGTTTTTCCATTATAGTTCAGAATTTCAAAGTATTGTCGGTTTTATAAGTATTCATTATCCTACTATATTTGAAGTTTACTGAAATAATATACTTGATTCACAGTCAAGAAACTACCCATTTCATTCTGGTAATAACATGCAAATATTCTGCAACCCTTGCGAATTTCTCTGAGAATGGCGGCAACAAAGAACAAAGTTCACAGACTTTGTTGGATTTGGAGCAAAGCGTCTAAGAATTTCAAGATTTTATGATTCGAAAATACAGAAAATTCAATTCAACGCGAAGCAAGAAAGCATCGTTAGTCACAGAGTGAGCGGCCGATGATAATTTCTGAGAGATATGGCATGAAAAGAGCAAAAAAGTGAGAATAGTGAGCAGTGATGCCCCAAGTTTTTGGTAGCGAGATGCGAACGATACAATTGCAGTAAGAAAGGCCGCATATATTGCACTTTGCAAACTTTTACGGTCGATTTTATGATGGCGTTTTACTGTCCTCACGATGTAAATAACTATAACAGTTACAGTTAACCGAATGTCTGCTTTTACAACTCTAGTTCGCTGTGACACCGTTAGGGTCGCTGATCTCCTCCCTTCCTCCCTCACACTCAAACTCACATTCACTGGAACCTTGTGAGTATTGAGGAAATTTTTTCAAGGGTTCACCCTATAGGAAGCACATTTTCTGTCATTTGAAATCAAAACACCTAGTTGTTTCCTCTGATGCCTGAATATTTGATGATAATTTGTCACTCTCATCAGAAATCTATCAGGATTTCGAGTGTTATTAATATTGTGATACAATAGTTTGATACTTTCTATCAACTGGTGTCGAATATTTTTGATTTGCTTCATATCTTGCCCGTGAATTATTTGTCTTCAGTAGTCAAATTCTCCGCGTGGTAATCAAACTGATTCGTCAGTCAGTATATTCAAATTTAAATTCATGAAATAATACTGTAATTGGTTTGGAATACTAGAATAGCATAGATTACGCCCTGATCCCTAAGTTAAGCTGAAGCTGCGCTGCTAGGTGTTTACCTGATGGTAGACGGTTCATCTATTGCTCATACAACATCCATGATAATAGAGCGTACAGAAAATGATCACGGCCTTCTTAATAATCGTGTCAACAGTACATCCTCCATCATCTATCCGTCTGCAGTACGGCCCACGGTTAATACGATGAACTAATGAATTTGAAATTCAAAAAAAAACATTTACTAACTAATGTATAGGCCTACTATACATTTTTAAATTCTAAATTAAAAACAATTTTTCGCCGAATATTCTGTCAATAAATGAAAATATAACATTTTTACAATTTATACTATAATTTTAAAATACCTAATACTATCATCAATGCAATGTGAAAAACGCAAAACGTTCAAGAAAATATCGAGTCTTGGACTTAGTATACATAGTGTATTTTTGATGAATACAGAAAATTTGACATGACTTTCATATTTGGATTATTCATTCCACTGAATCCAATTTCTGAGTCCAATTTCAAGTTAAGGAGTTATCAAGTAGTTGAGGAGAATTGGCTGTTTCTCATTTTGGATATTGGTTGGTTAACCGATTCAATAGATAAATCATTGAAATCGGTATTGTTGTTCATTGAAATTTAGTATTGTTTTACTTACTGACTGACATGCCCCTCATCCCTGTGATGTTAGGTGGTGAAAATGAAATGAAATGAAATCTATAACGTTATGATACAGACATAATGATGATGCAGAATAATATTACGATAAAATATCACAAAAAATCACCGATTGGATGAAAATTTTTTGTTAATGTGCAGCTTATCGAAGTGAGGAAATCCAGTTGTATGTCCAGTGTCCAGTCTATGATGAAAAGCATGTCCAACATAATATCAACATAATCTACTTGGCACGCGAATAACTAACTGGGGCTATATCCAACAGGAAACTCTATCTGGTCAAACAGAGGCCTCATCATGTCAGAACAAGGAGGTGGATGTCATGAGAGGGGGGGAGGACAGGTTAGATGCAGCATGTCGTGACATGGCATTTTCGCTGCTACCTATATTTCGTGAGCGCGCGTCTTTTACGGTTATGGCCGGCAGAAGGGTCCGGATCACGTCGGCTGTAAATTTTAAAGCTCTGTTGTTGTTCGGACCCAGATATGGTTGGAGGTGCTTCTTGGAAAATATAATGACTCCGGATCGCGTGTCCCGACAATGCAACTACAGCATACAGACAATGGGGCGGCGGCAGACAAGGTTATATGGCAACAACCCACGGTTCACCAAGCGAGAGGTTTATTGATATTTCACACATCCTTACCAATAATTTCACCAGTAACGCGGCATAGATGACATGTAATGCGTGGTAGGCTACTCGTCTAACAGTAGCGATGACTGGGAGTAGAATCTATCAATGATTTCAAATTATCTACAAACAAAAGGCGTTATTGTAGATTTTTTTTAAATATAATTAGTTGGGAAAATAGTATGCTTGAATAGTGTCGTTCCAATTTTAGTAATTTTTTCAATCAAAAGGAATTTCAGTGGTGTTGAAATGACAATGTAGCGTGCACCCCACATGAGGTTGAAAAAGTCATGAAAAAGTGTTCATCGAATTATTGTGTGAATGTAAATAATATTCTCTGATAAATAATATAGCCTTATTAGGTTAATGATCAATTAGGTTATAGCCTTATTAGGTTATCAATTAATCATATGTTATAGCCTTATTATGTTAATAATTAATTAGTTTATAGCCTAATTAGGTTAATAATTAATCACTTTGAAGCCTAATTAGGTTAATAATTAATTACGTTGAAGCCTCATTAGGTTAATAATTAATTAGCTCATAGCCTAATTAGGTTATCAATTAATAAGGTTATAGCCTAATTAGGTTGATAATTAATTATTTGCACTATAAATTTGTAATAAAATTATTATATTTTCCCGGTACAAATTATTATATTATCCCAGCACAAATTGATAGTGTAGTTACTAATTTATACATGGATAGCTAGATTCATAATCCGTAAGAGGATATAATATATAGCTATAAAGCTATGTGTTTACGATCAAATTTTTCATCTAATCACACTTAATAAAATAACCTTGGAATAATAGTTGTTCAAGTAAGGTATCTCTACATCAAGGTCTCTACAAACCTTGTCTCTACAATATTACGTTGGAATTACATAAATGATGTCTTGTGTAGGTGTACCTTCACTAATCAGCTGTTTCTTTAAGTTTACTTCTATGTATGGAATTGGATGAGAAATTTGATCGTGGACACACGGTATGGAAGAAGAAATGGGGATGATAATAAATGTTGGGTGTAGCTGATTATTCATATTCAATCAGTAATCGCGATAAAAGTGATTTCAAATCATAGGTTTCGCATTATTTCATCACCAATGAACAATCCTCATCCACCTCAAGTTCCAACTGATAACATCATGCACATGAAGCGCTTTATGGAAATCGATAACACCGAATTACATACAGCATGTTGTCAAGTCAGTCGGGCACTACGAGCGAGCTCCGCATGATGCACATTCTAAAAGCTATCATTCCGTGTGCATCAGGAATAAATAATCGGTGGATAGCTGCATTGGTGCGTTCTCATAGCCAACTGCGCATGCGCAGAACCTAACTGCACATAAAGCTACGCAGCTGTAAAACTTTTACGAGTAGAGAGGGCCTTTGCCGGGCTCGGCTCTCTGGAGATCATTTAATTAACCCGTTCCCTGGCAAGCTATTGCTTGTATAACACTCCTCCCTCCCAGACCCTCCCTACCCAACCCTGCCGTGCACATTATTTTCACAGGAAATATGCATACATGATCTTCGACCATGAAAAAACAATAAACTGTGCGCTGGTTTCATGTTGTTACGAACGGTCCATCACTGATTACTAATCCGAATTTAATCTGTGAATAAACTGGCTGCTGGATTAAGTTCGTATTATTAAATTCGGAGGCTATCTAGCATAGCCTACAACACTAATAAAAATTTGATTTCGTACTGAGAAGGATATATTCATCTAGCACTAGATCACACCAATAATAGTGTTATATATTTCTATTTCACATAAGAAGTTTTATGTTTCTTGGATATGTACGAAGATGAAAAATCCATTAGTTTGAATAACTGTGGATATCAAAAGTGGATAGAAAATTCATGACCCTGTATTTTCATTGACATGCACTAGCATAGTTAAACTGAATCTCTGTTTAGTATGATATCAATCAAGATGAGATGTCTTTTAAATTTCTCTATAAGAGGAATTCACAAGAAACTTTAACATTTGAAAATTCAACTCTTCCTCATTACAAAGCTTTATAGGCTCACACACCACTCATCCACGCCTTCTTGAATATTCATCTCAGCGCTTTCAGGATTCTATTTGTATAATAACAAATATTTTACTTAACATGTCTTTGGTTTATAATAATTTGTCTCTGAGGATGTAATTGTGAGAGAGGAAATTGAAAATATCGCTGACCTTTTCCTGAATTTTTCATCGCATTGGAATATTCAAAGATAGTAATAATAATTGAAGTACCTGTGTTTACGAATAAGCTAACAATCGGGTTTTGATAGAAATAAGACATCAAGAATCCTGTCCAAAGTGTGCTGAGTTGTATGAAGCGAAATCAACCTCAGTTTAGGATCAATGATAAGCTCATTCTAAATTGTTGATTAAACTAATTGAGAAGTAAAGAATAAATACTCATTTTTTAAAGCTTCTGCAACCCAGGAATTGTGAACGAATAGGGTAAGATTCTCATTCAATTAAAAATTTGGGAGAGTGAACTGAATCTGTGACTTGTGTTTCGTGGACGCTATTTATAATCTCTGACACTTGAAATAGAGATACACTATGTCGTGATTCACCAGAGTTGGGCGTCTGCATGCAATGTATGACATCTAATTGTGCACATACACTACCTAACCTACTACCACTGACCATTGTCTGCATCACCTGTACTGCAATATTGAACGCAGTAGACACAGACACTAAGCTAGGACTATCACCTCTTGACCCATCACAGAGGGTTTAGCACCCTCCCGTAGTATCAAATCACACCAACCAGCGATACAGCACGGGTCAACTATTAGTTATCAGCAATCAAATCTGTCCCCATACATATTTGCATATGCTATCAGTTGTAGCTGCATTAGATTGATGTTTGGGAATTATCGTTATTATAACGACAGAGCTCATCAATTCAGGAGTGTGTGTGAGTTCTACATCGTGCATTTTCTGAATGATTACTTAAGATTCAACCGACACGTTTCCAGTGAATTTTCAACCAATCAATTATTCACATAGGAGAGTACTGAAGGCTCATGCCTGTAAACTATTCCTCTTTAAATGACAAAATTCAAGCTCACCAATATCATCTTATTGAATCACCGATTCTCTCTTTAAAAACAAAAGCTGAACAATTTTAGAATATCACTTGATGTGCAAAGATCTTCTTATTTCACTTGTTCAAAATTACTATACTTGAAAAATTACTGTACTAAGAAAAGGCAACACAAATTTGTAAGTACATTTCACTTTCTAGTATGGTAATTTTAGAATTTCCAAATAAGAAACTTTTTGAGAGTTTCCTTGGCCTCAATTTCATTTCATCCACTATTATCGAATCCATGACTGTTTCAATATGATTCATCATTACACTTCACAATCACACTCTCAACTTTAAAGTTGGTATTGTGAACCACTTTACACAGTGAACACTCAAAAGTAAAAACTCTTGGATAATTTATAGTGGTGTCATAAATCTTATTTTTGGACGATTCATTGTGATAATTCATTGTGAAAATAATTATTTTTGATTTGTTTAGACCTCTGCGTTCTTAGTAAAGTTAAACTGTATAATAGAAGAATACTGTGAAATGGAATCAGGTGCACCTACTATATTATATACTCAGATGAGAATATTCTTAAGTTTTTTTTCCTAGGGATGATGCCCACATAAGCTTAGGTGGGTAAAAGACCTACAGATGTAGGTGGGTTCCAAACCACGCAACCAAAGTTATTCGCCCTATTTATTCTAAGCGAATTGAAAAAGTAGGAAAATAAAGAAGAAGAGTAAATGAATAGGGGTGGAGGAAATAGGGAAGAAAGAGAATTTGTTCGAGAAACCCATATGTTCGGTTGAAACTTTTGTCCAGCAATCTGACGTCACAGATATATAAAGAGAAAACAGAACGGGGGAGCAGCTTGTGTAGTAACTATTGGCCAACTATGTTCAGTATGAAACATATCGAGCCGCCCCAATCCAGCTCGCCACAAAGCGTGGCTATTGTGGTGGTTGTGGGTGATGTGGCGGGGGGGGGGCCGTTGGTTTCAGAATGATAGAGCAGCATGGATTCGTCATAATAGAAAGAGAACAATCGAAGATGAACAATCAGCAATGTACGACAGACTTGGAGGGAAACGAGTGATAAGCCCTGTGGACTTTTATTGGCTCCATGTCTATGGAACACAGGGAATGGACACAATGGAAAATGGAGTGGCTCTCTAACCCGCTCTTTTGAGAGGAAAACCAGGAAGTTTATTCGAATGCATTCATAAAAACGTATTCCACAATCGTTTACATGGAAATATGTTTTTGCTTTATTCTGTGTCAAAAATCATTGGTACGGTCCAATCCAAACTTATATCACTATAATATTTATTTCATTCGAAATTTGAAAATTTACTATTTCAAAAGATCACTTTTCAGTTCAAAAGATGTTTTTCAGTTCCACCTTCGAGGTATTCCAATATTCTGCATCCTATTATCAATTAACATATTTAACCATCCTAAGATCATCAATTAACATGCAAACAGAGATTTTTATGACATTAATTCTGTTCAATAAACATTGTGTGTTAAGAATGTATAATAAATTTATTTTCATTGAAAGTGTTGAATGTATTTAATCAAGGTTGAAATTCAAGGTATAAATGGGGAAAGGTACGACTGAATTTCCATCCTCTAATGCGTAAATGTTTTCAACTGCATTATTTCACTTGGAAAATTATTCTCCAGGCTATACTAGGAGGAGATAACAATACAACATTCTCCACCGTCAGCAATAGACCTCCACTGTAACCTCACATACATTGTATGTCTACATGATAATAAGTCAAAGAGTCGATCAAGAATTGACGTTCGAACATAGGTAATTAATTACTAAAGAATAAGCAGTGAATAAGAATTCATATTGTTCAAAGGTAAAATTGAATGGAAACCATTTTCCAGATCTTAAATCGCGACACTTACTCTTTAAACTCATTCCTACGATCAAAGCTGATCAATCCATCCAGTGTGGTTAAATTGAGAAATATCTTCAATATCCAATTATCCATACAAAGAGCTTGAATAAAGAATAATTTGAAGCCCAAGATCTCAGCTATGTTAATAAGAGCGCTGTAAAATTCGTGATTGAAGCAGACGAACGAAACTACGAAGAAATAAACAGGAAATGCAAAGTGAGTCTAGTCAAGGGTCGGTCATTCGTTGAATTATGCAATACAAACAATAAATAGACGAGAGAAAAAAGCAACTTGTTGTTCCTTGTAGACCAGTCCTGAGTTTTTTTTATGGAAAAACTAATCCCTTTTTCCTCTTGGATAGTAGGAGGGAACAGAAAAGGATATGAAAAGGGAAATAGAAGCAACAGTTTTCCTAATAATTCACCAGCTCAAAAACGCCACACAAAATAGACCCATACTAACTCAACAGGCACAAGCTGAGGATCGCATAGCATTACTATATCAATAAGTTTAAATTATGTGTTCCTCTCACGGAATGCTACTAGCAAATTCTTACACAAAATATTTGGTATTTACATGAAAGGATCTGTTCCTTTTATAAGTGATACTTGAATTTAAGAGTGTGAAGAACCCCTCAAACAATAACTAATCCTCTCAATAATAGAATCCGTATGTTCAAACTTGATGATTTTTGTGTGCTGCACAGCATGCTTCATAATTTTATGCTCATGCTAAGTGTGAACATTTTAGGGTTTTGAAGCATTTGAGGGACTCTCAAGTCATTATATGATTTGAATAATTTTCAATCATTATAACAGCTTTACAGAAGACTTTTCTAACATACATTCGAAATCGTTAATGGTTTCATAATCGATATCACTCTCCACCTTTTCACTGGACATCAATAATTGCTTCATTATTCAGGACGATGGATTCGTTGTTTGAATTAGCCTATATCCAAATATTAGATAACATATAGTCTACACTGTTATTATCATGGATAAATATTAAATCTATATTACCTCAAAAGCTTATAATCAGATGAATAATTAATTCTCTTTCTCGATTATATTTTTAATTTATATGATTTCAATGAAAAACGATGTAATGCAATAACCACATGGCACTCGGGCCCGATTACCGCTCTCCCGATTTGAGACCTCTGTGCCATCAATCATTCTTTTATTGCATTATAACAGCAACATGTCCGGAGACCAAAGCCCGCTCTGGCGTTTTCAGACCCGCTTCCCGCCTTTTCCATCGTTCCCGCCAATATGGCAGCAGCTGGACCAATCAGATGGCTTTTCAGTTTAGTTCGCGGTGACACCGACGCAGCGCTGAGATCGTTGCAGAAAACGCTATTATATATCTATATCCATCCGTCAAGCGAGCAATTGTTTAGCTCGGGATAATAAATCCTTACATTTTTTTCTTTTATTTCTGTCATAGCCACGCACACACACAAGCACACGTGCGACCAACTTGACGTGTCATCAGAATTCGTCGCAGCAAAAGCGACGTTAATTATTCAAATCGTTTTGACGCTCGTCAAAGTGTCAAAAGTTGACAAAGGCTTTGACGTCCTCCACATATTAAAAAGTACGAAAGGATACCCGCCCACTCTGACAAAAACTTCAATCATTCGCAAAATTTGTTACAGTTTATGGAGTATTGTGGATGACGATTGAGTTCAAATTGAATTATGACTGATAAAAGGTCGGAGTTCATTGAGATACGATTTCCATAATATATATTTTATGACATTAAAATATAATAATTATAATTATGAACTTAATTATTGTATGATAACATCATATTAGGCAAGGAATAAACGTGTAGTAACATTATTGAAATTTGAATGTTATCTCATGATGAATTATCATGAATCTAAATTTTTATCAAAATTCAATATTTTTCGATTTTTAAGTGTTCTGTGTTGTGTTTTAGTGTTACATATTTTTCGGACTTTATAAAATCAAAAAATACTTTTTTTAAATTCTGATGTCTGTTTTCTAAGTGAAAACATACTTTCACCATGTTCCCTATCAAGGGATAATTGGTTATGTTCGTGAAGTGGAACGACCCTACTTGGGTCTCCCCACTATTAAAAGCCATACGCTAAATAAATAAATAAATAAATCATGAATCAATTCGTACTTTACTTCTTTGTTATTGATATAGGTGACAAAATCTGTATTATTATTGACTACAGAAAGTCGACCCTTGTAGTTTATGTTGTCGAATTCAATCCAGATTAGGACTAAATTAACTGGAGGTAATCGTTTTATGCTCAATAACTTAGTACTTAGCCCGGTCCTTTAATAACCACCTAAATTTTCCCCGGCTACGGCTTTGATATCATTGCAAGAAATTAAACTTCTAAAGGTGCAGTTACACCAAAGCGAACAGGAGCGAACGAGCAGTAACGAATGCTAAATTCGCTTTGGTGTGACCAGCAACACGAGCGGCAGCGAACAACAATCGGCCGTGTTCGGTAGCGGCATGTTCGCGTTCGCGCTTGCTCCATCCATTGTCGGTTTTGAAGCGAACGATCAAAGGAAATTCGCGTTCGCTCTAGTTCGATGCTCGCTTCAGTGTGACCACATCTCAACATTATCAGCTTTGTTATTTACCTGTATCAACTACAGCTGTCCCTCGATAATCCGACAGTTAAGGGACCGAGAGGGTGTCGGATTACCAAAAATGTCGGATTACCAAAAATATCATAATTATCAAAGACGTTTTATTTTTAATGTGTTTGAACACATTGAAGTTAACAAAAAGGAAGAAATATTAAAGCTAGGCCTACATGTAATTTATTAATACAGTACCAGGATACACAATGACAGTATCTAAATGTAAGTTTTTATAAGAAATACGAAAAATACGGTGGGAGGGAGATGCATGTTGCTACTGGCAGCGCGTCGGACTACCGAGTACGTCGGATTAAAAAGTGTCGGATTATCGAGGGACAGCTGTATTATCAATAGAGTTGTTTGTTTAGTTGTGCTACAATATTATTCCCTATAATTGTTCAAGTATGGAGTAGACTGATGAAAAAGAGTTGGAGCTGATTGAAGAATACAAATCAGGCCATTGTTATGGGACCCTAGTGCTGCTGGTTATAAACTGTTACTGATTATAAACTGGACTTGTGGTGGCACAAGCGAACGAAGCGACAAACAAGAAGATTCATGTGTGTTAACTCTGGTGTGACTACCCCCATTCGCAGGTGTTCGCGAATGCTGCCGAACCACAGCGAACACCAGTGAACGTTCGGTTCGCTCCTGTTCACTCTGGTGTAACCGTACCTTCAGGCTAAGAGCGAATTCATCAAGCCTCACTTATTAGTAGAGGCATTTAGAATCCCATCATTGATGTACATGACTGTGATAAGGGAAATATAAAGTGGTTATATTGTAGATAGTTAATTTTGGGTTAAGCATTTTTTTTCAGGATATTGAACTGTTTAGAATTATACCAAATTTCTGGAAGTGAACTTTAATTTTGATTTTTGATGTGCCTCAAATTGAGTTTTTATCTTCTTATTTAGGTTTTTGCCAACTTTGCTGCCTAGGTTGTTCAAAGTATTGCAGTTTCAGCCATTAGGGTCAGCACTCCATGTGAAGCGGCCGGGTTTACTGTTTGAATGGAGATAATTAATTTTTTAGTGAAAAAGGAAGGGTTCTAAGCGAGACACGGCTGCGAAAAATTTTTTCTTGAGAGCTCCTGTAATACTTCACCAGTTATCAAGTCAAAATTAATATTTGATTGCATTTTGTCAACTCAAATTGAAAACTATTTCATTGAATAAATTTTAAATTGAAAAAATTATCTAAACCTGAATTTTTTTGAACTAGTGCCAGTATTTCATACAGGAGTTGAAAATCAGTAGTTTCAATAACTGGTAATTTCTATAATGCACCAACCCCCTGGCTTACAAACAATAAAAGGAGAATGAACAAATTCCCTACAATTCTAGGTTCTGATGCAGAATTGATAAAAAAATTGCATAGAAATAGAAATAAATGTAATATCGTTCAGTCAATATATTCTATTGAATTTTCAAATCAAACCTCTACAGCTATAGCAGCATCAGAAATCATGATCGGTGATTCATGATTAAGGAAATCATGAATGATGAATAGCGCATGCGCATATCAGAGAGCAAAAGGGATGACAGTCATCTCAACCGAGAGCAGTTGAGCAATAATTCAAACCGTTGGCGGGAAACTGGGACTCAAAATGGCTGACAACTGTCACCAAACGAGTGGGTCATCGTCACTTGATGCAAGGCTTCTGCTACTCCTGGAATTTATTGATATTGTTATTATGCTCGCATGCTGCTTGTGCTTTACGAGCCTTGTATTCGGCTTTGCATCTGACAAGCAACAGAGTAATAAGTTGACACACGTTTTCCTTTCCTACAATAATTATTATCCAACTACAATCATAAATAGCTATTTTTGGATCATATTATCTTTTACAATATTCAAATGTTGTCTAGTCTTCGGTTCTGTAGTGGAAATTGATGATTGTCAATAACCAACACTTGAATTTTGATCAAATTGATGATTGGAATTCCCGAATTAAATGCTATAATATAGATTTGGATTGTGGTTTTTCTTGTAATTGGAAAAGGGCCAGTTTGAGTCGTGAGCCTGTTGAACCCTTCATGAAATATCGTTTGTGCATGAATGCATAAACAAATTGATGAATGTTGATGATTCTCCAATTATACAACTGTAATCAAATGGTTATTGTTGATAATCTGGTTCAGTTAATAATTTTTCAAACTCTTATTCAACTCTAGTAGAGAAGCTTTCGGATATTCTCCTTATTTAAATATGCAGATGTATTCTACTGGAACGTGTATGTCAATCACTATTCATCTCTCTCTCCAGTTACTCCAACATGATTCCCGGAGTTTTCAGAAAATACATAGAAAAGAACAGATATAGGTAGGTTATTAATTATAGAGGCTGATGTTAATCAACAACAATAAGCGCCTTTTCATGTTATCAAACATAAACTAAGAACTTGAAGAGAACATTTTTCTAAATAATAAAAGAGTTATAGACTAATATTTTGAAAAATAGTTCTGAATATTTACCGCTCCTGGAACTAGATTAAGTATTTTTCAGCAGAAACTCACCTGTAAACAAAGGAAAATATATTAGTTTCAGTTACTAATCGAGAAATGACAATTATTATGATAGACAAGTACGGGAAATAATACAATAAATGATTGGAAAAGATTGAAAAATAATATCCAATGATTTAGAAAATAATGAATATTTCTTTTCATAATTGTGCGACCATATTAATGATAGTTTATTTGAAATGTGAGCCTTGATATAATATTAGGAATTCAAGGGACATGAGTTCATAATAATATATATTATTCCTGGGAGACAGGAGTTACATCCTGAAGATGAGAACAGGTGTGTTGAACTACACTTAACGAAGATTAAAATCTCATATTATACTATTCATGGTTCAGGCAGGAAATATTGTTCTGATCAGAGTCTTAACCGACTTGAATTTAAGAAGGTTTTGGGACTGCTCATAATTAATACTAAAAGAATGCACCCAGATCTAGTGGTGTTCAAATACAAGAAAAGAGATCTTGACCACGTATGTGGAGATCAGCGGTACTTGTTCAGTAGTGTTCCATTTCATTTCGTGTACGGATGATAAAATTTCAAATTGTTGATAAGAAATGTTGCAGTTGGAGACTATAATGACAGTGGAAGAGAGCGAAGATTTTGAGAGACCAATGCAATACATAATCTGGAACTCGGCGATCAATGGTGTATGAAATAGAAGGATCAACTGTGATGGAGCAGCGGAGCTCTCACTTGAATAAAGGTTTTCATTCCAGCTGTAGCTGAATCGAAAGATGTACGATTGGACTCACTTGTACGAGTTGAGGGGCTTACTGAACGGCAGGAATACCCCATTTCCAAAAGTGGGCTACAACATCATACTTGACACGAGTTAGAGAGAGAGAAGAAATAGAGAGAGTTCAGGAAAGGAAGTGTGGAAGGAATTCAAAGACAGAGAAAGTGTGCAAGAAAGGAATAAAGAAGGAGAAAGAAAAGAGCCAGGAAGTGAGGGAAGTGCTACAGATACTCGAAAAAAAATTCTTAGTTGGAAAAAGAAAAATGATGAACTAAGAAAGAAAAAAATGTGATGTGAGGAACTAGCCACAGGAGTTAAGAGTGGAAACTAAAAGAGAATAGAGAGGAAAAAGGAGAGGATGATGGGATTTGTAAAGGAAAAGAAGAGAAGTACAGGGAGAGAAGAGAGGATAAGAGGAGCAGGGATAGGAGCGAGGAAGATTAGAAGACAGAGGTGATGATTCGGGAGTGGTAGAGCGGGAGGGATGAAGAGAAGAGGGGGAGTTGGAGGAGAAGGAGGATAAGGAGGAGGAGAAGGATGTGGAGGAATCAGGGATGTAAGTGATGCGCGATAATGAAGGAGAGATTGGAGAACACGCCATAAACTACAAAAGGAAATGAGAAGAAAGAATTACAGGAGAACGACATTTGCAAAAGATAAACAAAATCCGATACCAGAATCCAAGACGTGGAGAATGAGAGAGCGTGCAGAATACGACTACGAGGAATAACAGAGAGAGCATGAGGAGAAAGTGATAAGAGTGAGAAAGTAAGGAGAGAAGATTGGAAGTGAACCAACAGTCAGGGTTGACAGGGTCTTCTAGAATTTAATCCTAGCATATTGCCGGACTCTCCATTCTTGACTCAGTCTAATGCTTCTTTATTGGAATGGCAGCAGGCAGCTTCACTCACTCAGCCCCCTCCTCTATTCATGCAATCTTGCAGTCCTATAAACAAGTTACAAAATCTGTCCACAGAACAATATGAGGGACTGCACCACCGCATTCAACTGCCAATATTATTGTACAAGTCTTCATGTGAAAAGTTGAATGGGCATGAAGATTTGCTCTCCAATTTTCCTATGTCAATAGGATGTACAATGCTGTGAAATTCAATATCTATACTCTTAATGCATTTGATTTAAAAAACCTCAGTAATGAAGGAGATTGTGTGATAGAGGTAGTAGTTATGTTATGGAAAGGCTCGAATTCATCATAACCACAAAATTAATAAGATATCGAGATACCGGTTTTGTTTGTTACACCATTATCAGAGATTCGGTTCACCAGAGATCGATGGTGATGGTGTAACAATCGAATGAAATTTAATATTGAGTCAAATTATTAGTGCTCAGTTTGCATCTCTATTCAACAAAGCAGAAATAATTACGAGTTGCCTGACCGTGGTGATTCCAGGAAATTTTAGGATTCATGATGCTCCACCGCACCAAGTGGAGGAAGTTGAGTTCGTTACCCTTTTCTGCTGCAACACCCATCAAAGGTCGTGTTTCCCTCTACTCTGCTCTACTATGCCAGCTAGATAGCTGTTTAGTTGAACAGTAATAGTGGCATTGATGTGCGTGCATTAGTTTATTGCCTCTGACTCACTTTTCCAGATGAAAACTCCAAGACTGTCAATGGATCTCCAGATTGTTTTGAAAATCTTTTTTCATGTAAAATCTGAAGAGCAAAGCGCCGCTTGCTCTTTTCAAATTTGACCGTTATATCGTTTGTTCAACAATTATCAAAAATTCGGTTTATCATAGATAAATAAATATAAGGACGGAACAACCTGGAGGTGCTACAATCAGATATTTATTTTTATAAGGTTAGAAGATACATTCAACAGATCTATGTGGAAAAACATCGAAATAACCGCATGCTTGCAAGAAAATGGTGCAAATATTCTTTGAATTAAATAAATCACTTCTATGAAGATTCCAGAGCACAGAGCTTTCCACAAATTTTTTCCTAGTCGTAACAAGAAATGAGTACATAAGTGAGCAGCCTGAGAGAGGAGGGCTTGAAACTGGAGTAGAGGTCTGGGGGACTGAGAGAAGAACTAAAGACTAGAAGAAGAACAGGAAAACCCAGAAGAGGTACAGAGAAGCGCATGACGAGGCACAGAGAGATTGTTGAAGGGTGTGTTTTCGAATAAAGAGAGCAATTAAAAAACTGCCTCCAACTATGGGGTCAATTGACATGTACAAGAGAAGTGCGGAAAAATCCTGGAGCACCGATTACCACAGAAATACAATTCCGAAGCCTGGGGGGGGGGAGAAGACTGTACACCATGTGCAGAAGCACCACGCTTGCTCCAATTCCATGCACATGTTCCCTTTTTCAGTTCTTGAGCTTCGTCGAATTTGAAAAAGGCGACTGCCGCTAACGTGACAGTCATTAAACCTGACAGACCACCTGGAAATTTGTCAGCCATCGTGAGCAGATTTTTCGAGCTTTAGGCTCATTTTCAGAGGGAAAATACTAGGAGGATATATGATGTGCTGCAGAAGACACTTCATGCAAGGTTGGAAAGTATTATGATGCTTGCAGAAGCATGAATTCATACTTTTAAAATTAGGCTTGTTTGTGGTTGTGAGCTTCTTTAATTCTTTTATAAGAGTCGAACCTTCTATGCATTTCAATGAAAATTAAGTGATATAAGTTGACGAATGTATAAAAATTATTCAAAGTATTATTTAAACTTCACAAGTTTATTTTCAATTATATTTTCCTCACTGCAGATATTGAAGTTAATGGAATAGAATATTTCTATAGTCTGTGAAAACCTTACAACAATTCCTTTTCCCAGAATATATTTCAGTTATAACAGTTGTTCATGTTTCCAAAATATAAATAGATAATAATTCATAATCAATCAATATTATTCAGTCTATGCTTACATTCACAGTGGAATCTTGATAAATTCAAAAGATGATAGTAGGGGACATTGCTATCTTTTCCTCCTTTGATCAATCAATCGTTCATTTACAAAGACAGTAGGCTTATGCCCAATACTGTTCCTCTTAAAATTTACACAAATAGTACGTATCCAAATTATGTCATATCACTAATCATTAAATACATTACTATCATGCTACTAAATCATAAATAAAAGCATACTGGATAGTTTCCTATTTTCACTATTTTCATAGTTATTTTCATGACGATGGATAGGCATGGATTGAGGAGTGATCTTGATTAATAAACAAAGAGAGATAAAAAAAATTATATTTAAATGCGTGGACATAGCCTGTGTTAAGTGACGATTGAGCATTTTCAAGTCTTATTTTTAACATTGGAAGAAATCACTAAAGTTAAATAGACAGAGGTCATTGCATTGCGTCAACTTTGTAGATGAGGAGACTGATAGGGAAGAAGAAAGACTTCAAAATGTATGAACAAGAGAACCAAAAGATTCGTCTACCCTCTTTGTCACACAACGTTTTGACAAGACATCTAGTATTTCATTCTTGCTACGCATAAGCACGCATTTTTCCCTCTTTTTCCTGTTCATCCTTTCCCTTCCCTCACCAATTTCCTTCTCCACACTCTTCTTCCTCACATCACTCTCCTAATACGCCCTCCATCCCTTGATATTCGAGATTCAGTCATTCCATCTCTCTGGCAAAATCCCAAAATTTCAAGTCGCTGCCGCTCATGCGATGCGCTTGCAGGAGCAATATCATCGAACAGTAGACTATATCTTATCAATCTTATCGATCCTATAGGGAATTGTATGAAGATTGACCTCAAAAGGGTGGATATTGAGGTCCACGTATTAGGAAGAGGCCTTGGGATTCAATAATTATTAAAGTTATTTTCTTCCATACCTGTACAATATGTATTCCTTAAATGAATGGAATAATATTTTATTGTCAAAAAAACAATCATTCATGAAGTCAGATTGGGTTAAGCCGTATTCGCCCGATCAAATTTTCAATCCAATGGAAATTGGACAACATCTGATTAGGTAAGATCATACCTGAACAATTATAAACAATGATATTATGAATGTCTTGTGTCTACACCACTTGATCAGCTATCCAACCAAGATTGTTTTATTGTATGGTATATTTGATGAAAAAAATTATTTTGTAGGCCTACATACTGCAAAAAAATCTGAGAGATAACTTTTCAGCAGGCAGGTCCATTTTGTTGCTAGATTTTCCTCAATAAGACTCCAGTAGAAATCAGACACAAAAATTCTTCGAGTAATAGCAATGGATAGGTACACTGAGCAAGTGAATGCTGCCTGAAGACAAAACGTACCCCGAATAAGAAAGCGCTCGTGCTTGCCTAAAGACATCCTCTTACGCACTTTGTCAATCACACACTCACTCTTTCTCTCTTTCTTTTTCTCTCTCTCTCTCTCCACTCTCTTATCACTAAAGAGAAGGGAATAATGGCGGGGGGTGGCAAGAACAAACGCTCTTTCAAATCTTCCCTTTTCCGGGGTTCCTCTCTCGGGGAACACCATGACACCCTTGGACATTTCATCCCTTTCCCCGCAGAAGGTACACATTGCCACTGCACTCACCCCTTTCCACAGTGGATGAAGAGGACAATGCCCCTCGCCAACCAACCCCCTTCTCCAAAACATCCCTTATCTCAGCGATCCTACGACCATTAGTTTTTCCCGACGAGAATCTCTTTTGTCATTACGACAAGGGACCATCCATCCAAGTCTTTTCCATTTCGTATAACTTTTTATCTTTTTTCATCTGCCTCTTTTGCTTCTACTTCATCCTCCTCTCTCTTTCATGTATTTTTCCTCTCTCTTTTACTCTTTCTTTTGTCTCTTTTTCTCCGTCTCAATATTCATTTTCTACTCCTGAAAATTCGGCTCTTTCTACATTCTCTCCTTTGTCTTCTCAAATCACAATGACTGCTAGCCGATGTTCGTCAAAATACTTTCCTTCTCTTTGAAACACTGTGATGCATGCATCTTTTCGAATCATCAAAAGTAATCAAGGTTACACTCCACCTTGAATCCTAAGGTCTTCATCTTCTCTTTGGCTGAGCTCATTACTCAGAGATGATTTTCCCGTGAATGAAGACATTAGTGAGTTTTTACTTTCAGGTTAATAATATGTTGAGGTATTCCGTGAAATGTTAGTTTGTTGTGAAGAATTAGATTGGTTTTATTGCGAGAAGTAGAACATAATAATTATAATCACGATGGAACAATTTTAAGAAAAGTACAATATAAAACCATGATTTGAATAATGATTTTGCTGGATATTTGTTCTACGTTTTAGTAAATCTGTATACTATTAACAATGTATTGATATACAAAGTTTTTTTGGACACACTTTTTAGTTGGTTAATGGATGATTTGTGGCTGCTGATAACCCACTTTTCAGTTCTACAAAGTATTCCAAATATTTATTGCCGCTGATGTGTGTTCGCACGGCACATTTTCGCGATTAAATAAAGGGTGAAGATCGTAATTAATATTCGTTTTCGTGCCACACCCATCTCAGCAATTCAATTTTTCTCTGTTCATCTACCCAAAGCAATCAACCTGGAGTGGTGCTTTGTTTCTAAGGAAATTGTCAAGTCAGAAACGGATATTTTGTCCTGATTCTAAATAGGACGCAAAAATATTAAAGATTACATACTTTATGAAATTGAATCATTTTGTCCATTTTCCACTGGGGACCATCACTGAAGGTCTCTTGAATCGAGTTTCACTAATTGCGAATACAATTTGGCTGGGTTATAAAGTATTTTTAAAATGATTTTGACACTGAATAATAGTAAAGTTAACAGGATTATCAGTTTGGAATGACATCACCTTCCAACAGTCTTCAATTCGAAAGATATTCAGAAGATGTATTGTGGCACGCCTAGCACCAGAAAACATTTCAATGCGGGACGAACTACGAAAAAAGGACATCTTGAACATTGGTTTCATTTCCAATATATATTGCGGGACCTTCGCTTTGAAAGGACTCCCGAGATGAATATCGAAGTGAGTTCAATGCTACCAACATCGGCTGACTTACCTTATACCACATTCTGTCAAGACTTGGATGAGTTCCAATGTCTGTAGCATCAACGATGCCTTTCATTCTACAAAGGATTTTATCATGCAGCTTGCATTATGGATGTTATGAAGTTAAAAAATTGACTTCATGAGAAAATTAAGAACTACGTAAAAACTGAGTAGAACTGAGTTTTCTATAAGTTCTATCTAAATAATGGAACTATTTTCACAAAATACCAAATTTGGAAAAAATATTTTCGAAAATAATTTCTTTAAAAAATACTAAAAAAAATACAAAATAATACTAGTTACTCAATTTCCAATTAAGATGTAGAATTCGTTATTTTTCTGTAAAGTTGATATTTTAAGTAACTAAATATTATTATGTCATGTGATACAATCCCTTCAAGCATGTATGCTCAAAATTCCATGATTGTATTTGCAACTAATTTTAAGATGATCTGTTACAAAAATTTCAACTTAAAGGTACGTTTTCATTACTACAAATCACATGTTCCCGACATGTACCCTGCACAAATTTCTAATTTGTAGTAATACAAGATCTGTATCTCTTGGCTTACCGTGCCAAAATTATGAATAGAACAAGTTTATTGGGAGTAGAATATTTATTTGATTTATATTATTTTCCTGAGGAAGATGCCCACATAAGCTCTATGCATTGATAATGATGAGAGATAACGACTTTTCAGGCCGTCTGGACCGACGGCTCAACATCTCTTCCGATATGAATAAAATTATTTTAATAATATTGTTATGCATTTTAACGAAACATTATTTCCATTCCTAACATAAATCGATTCTCGACCAACCAAAACTCTCAACCTGGAAGACACTATTTGGCTGAAGTTAACGTCCGAAAAGGCGTGGCAAGTTCAGATGCAGCCTGGTGATATTAGTGGGAAGATTCAAAGGGCGCAGAGATGACCCTCGCTGGGCCCTTTGTCGCCTTCATGACATCAGCCATAATATAAAATGGAGATGTATGTGGTCGCAAGGGTTTAAGAGGATCCATTAGGCGTCGGCATGCTGCTCTTACTGCTCTGCTGCTGCTGCTCTGCCGCTCGCGACATGGAATGCTGACGTCACTGCTGCTCCTGGTATTGCTGCTATGCAGCGTGTCGCCTCTGTCCCTTCTGCTGCTGCTGCTGCTGCTAATTTATATTCAACACTGTGCTTTGTCCTCGAGCGAGCGGAATTAAAAGTTAACTGGCATTCGCCGACCAACTTTCTTCCACTTCCTTCTTCCCCGGTACTATCTTCTACTTTCTTCTTCCTCTTCCTTTTTCTTACTTTCCATCCTCTTCATAAAATTCATCCCACGCCTTTTTTCACTGGAAAAGTGTCATCTACTTCCTTCTATCCTTGTACTTTTATCCTACTCATACTCTTTCATGTACTTCCTCTTGTATCATACGATTCGGCCACACTCTCTCTTCTTGCTGATCCTCTTGCTATTCCTGTTTTTCTTCTTCTTCTTCTTCTTCTTCTTCTTCTTCTTCTTTCTTCTTCTTCCTTCTTTCTTCTTCTTCTTCTTCTTCTTCTTCTTCTTCTTCTTCTTCTTCTTCTTCTTCTTCTTCTTCTTCTTCTTCTTCTTCTTCTTCTTCTTCTTCTTCTTCTTCTTCTTCTTCTTCTTCTTCTTCTTCCTGTACGTTTCTGTAGTCTCTTTCCTGCCTTCACATAACTTACGCAGTTCGTTGTACGTAATCAATACAGAATAATATACTTCCTTTTTATTCTCCTTGACACAAAATTCTACCCACATCTGATTACATTACACAGAATGTACTGAAGTACATAAATGTACATAAGCTATTCAACAACTTGTACTAACGTCATTTCATCACCTACCATTCGCAGTGTAACCTTGCATTTTAAGTAATCATGAATGACTACAGGTTATGCTATCGTAAGGGAGAGTTCCCTCCACGAAACATTATTTAAGTAGGAATCTAGTCGCTTATAACCCCTTCTCATGCGGGTTATCACAGCTTGTGCTATGTTAGGAGCGATAGAAGCGTGAAGAAGGATGTAAATGCCGTGGAGGAGTTTATTTAATACAACATGAAAAAGCACTGTGGCCAGAATTCAGTAACCGCTGTGCGGGGCAACGCCGAACGGGGATTGGTCGGCTGACGGACATGGAAAACCAATCAGAGCCCTTCCCGCCAATCGTCGCTCCATCAGCGCGCCAAAACTGCTTCCCAAGGCCACTACATTCAACCGAGACCAGATCAATTAAACAAGGCGCTCACTAATACGTTCCACGGCTGATCTAATTTAATCGTTCAATTGATGTGTTCTCCATGGATTGTTGTAGTACTTTATAGCGTTTCATCTATTTTCTGAAGAGGAAGTGGAAATTTTGGAGTGCATTCATGGTAGATATTGATTGATCAGTTACAAAGATAAACAATTCCTAACTTTCCTCATCTTACACAATTTGGGAATTCAACAATGGATGCACAATGATGAATCATCAAAATTAAAGGGGAGTTTTTGAATATAAAATTTAGTTCATATTTTAATTATTGATTCTAACAAATTCATACTTCCCCTACTCCAATAGGTTCATTCAACCGGATTCACATTCCAGTTTCTGTGTTTATTCAAATCTATATGATAGAGTGACTATTTGAATTGGTTAAGGACATCTCCAACTATGATAGAGTCCGATTGGACTCGATTATGGAATCGATTATCGATTGGACAACTCGATAAATTGTATTGACGGGAGAGTGGAGTAGAAATTGAATTATGATCAAGAAATAGTGAGGAAGTTCTTATAATATCCAATCAAACCGGTAGCCAGCCTATTCACGTGTGTAATAAATCATCTAATTCGAGGAGGAAACCAGAATAAACACATTATTATATTGTGATAATAATTATCGTTGACGATAGGAATCAGTTATGACCGTGGCATTAATTGCTGGTACTAAGCAATGGCTATGAAAATCCATTATTGCATTTGTCAATCACATTGAGAGTGATTAATATTAATGGATAGTGATTATGAAGTATCCCGCATCCATGAACAAATCAAATTTACCCATAATTTGCCATTCAAACAAGGATCTTTTTGTTGTATTTGAAGATAAGCTCTGATGCTGGACACAATTATCACATTTTTCAAAAGATATTTTCATATTTTAAAAGACTTTTGGGAAAAACCTTTTACAGCCCATGTAAATAAAGTTAAATCGCCAAAATAAAGTTAGATGTAATAGTTTTTCTGGTGTTATTATTTTGTTTTTTTGGAAAAAATAAATGCGTTTAATAAAATACGATGTCGTTTTTGTGTCCCATAATTCCCATTTCTATTATACTAGCTTCGCAAAACCGTCAAGAAAAATCTCAACGTATCAATGATTGAAATAAAATTGATACGGATACTTGATAATGGAACAATTTTAATGTATCATGGAAGGCTGCAACTTCTATTCCACGAGATGTGATTTTATTTATAGAATCCCAGTATCATCTACTCCAATTAATGATAGTGAATAAGAAATCGTACTTCTACCACGCAAACAATAAAATATATCTGGAAAAGAGTTTGGTGATAATTAAAGCGGGAGAGTCAAAATCTGGCATGCGACTCTAAACACAAACTCTAGCCTTCTTTCTCCCCTCCGAAAAACTCCTTGTCATTATTTTCCAGGGCTGCCTGAAAATTGTGACGTCACTGCTGGCGCCCCACGCGGGAAATACAGCTCCTTTCAACTCCCGCCAGAATCAAGAGTAGGTCACGTGGTTTCCGGCACACTTGCCGCGAATTAAAAAAAGCGCGCGCCTTCGCCTTCGCCTTCTACACTTTTTCGCTTTTCCCGCTCTTTTACGCGCTTGCCCGCGCTTTTTCACTACCGAAACCTTCACCTCGTAATGATTATTTTCCTCACTTTCCCTTTCACTTCCTCCACCTTGTTTTCTTTCTTTTTGTGATACTTTCCCTTTCTCGAATTTCCGTCATCGCTGCATTGAAATCTGGCACTCTCTTGAGTATCTCATTTTGGCAAGTTACCCTTCTGTTTTGAATCTCAACATCTGAGACCTACCCTCAGCGTGCTTGTATTTTCATTTGCACCGAGTTATTCCTACCATATCATTTTTGCGTGGTAATCATCACCTGAGGTTTAATCAGGAAATACAGTTAAGTGTATGATGTGTATAAATTGAAACTAATGCTTTATTTATGCTAATCATATCTATCCTTTAATGTCACGTGGGGGCGTCCCATTATATGTAATAGTTGATAAATCATTTATTTCATTTTATTTTTTTTAGTTCGTCACATATAACTGCATCTCGGGAGCAACGCTCCTGCAGCATATGACACGTCAAGTTTTGTGGTAGATGTGGAAGACATGTAACATGCAAAATTCATCTCTCAAGGAAGTCGGATATTTTGTACGAACACAGCTCTATGAGAAATACTTGAGAATCAAGCAATATTCAAGGATGAGTTATCTCAAGTCTCCATGAACTGGATTGGAGGAATTCAGCAGAAGTGAAGATCTTGAGAACTTCAATTATCGCTTGGGGGGGTGCATACAAGTCAATACTTTCACCCTTATCAATTATACAGAAAATTGTCATGAAAACTGCACTTAATCTTCCTCGTAGGTATCCGACAGAAGATCTCTTCAACGAATTTCAAGTTTTTAATTTAACTCAGCTTTATATCAAAACATTAATTATGTATATCTTCAAACATAAAGCAGTATTATTCTCGAATATTCACCATAATTATCAAACTAGGTCTGCCATAAATACCGGAATCACCACCCCCAGGCTACTTAAATCTTTTACTACTACTTCTTCACATTATATAGTCAATATACTCTTCTCAAAATTACCAGAACATATTAAGAATCCCCAAAACAACAGAATTGGCCATTATAAAAATTTAGTAGACAGCTGGATTTCAGGTACAAGCAGGCAAGAGATTGAAAATTACATCGTCTCAATATATTCAGGTTGAAAAGCATGAAAATACCTCAGGAAATGCATCTTGGTGATCTTTTCCAAGTTGCGTGTGGAAGTGTGTGGGTGTGATGTGTGTGAGTGTGATGTGTGTGAGTGTGATGTGTGTGTGAGTGGGTGCGTGAGGTTGCGCGTGTGTGTGTGTGTGGGTGCGTGTGAGTGTGTGGTTTGGCTCGTTATTTGACAAGGCTATTATTATAATTATAAATGCTATCTGACTTCTGGGAAGATGTCAAAACAATTAGGTTCTGTTGTTGCTTGTTATATTATCTTTCTAATTTTTGTAACACACTATACGCTAATGTACATATCGTTTTTTATTTTTTTATTATGGTTTCTAATTTCTATGAATCCGCTTTTGAAAATTTTATTTTGATGAAATGATATATCAACGAATTTTAGTTTTAGTCTTTGTATTTTTTGTTTGTCTTCTGTAAGGAACTCTTTCCTCTTCTACAGGCTTCTGCCCATAAGAGGAAATTCTTCATTGCTGTAATGTTTTTATTTCTGTAATGTATTTTATGAAGAAATAAAATTCAATTTCAATTTCAATTCAATTTCAATTTCAATGTAATGGGGAAATAATTGAGTTCTTAGCGATGTCGGAAAAATAATGAGTTTATAATATCATCCATATTACTCGGAATAAATTTTTTACACTAAGTTTATGACAATTTTTTCAATATAAAATAATAAATTGAAATGATATTCCATAACTTAATTTTCGATAACTTATCATTATCACATAGATAGCATAATATCATTGGTATTATTTATTTTACAGAAAGAATTTCTCACGGAGAGTAAGTTAGATTCAATAAATGTGCTCATGAAGAGAAAAAAATGGCTAAGGTGAATAATACAAAAATAATATTGTATTTATATAATCTTCTTCAACAATCGATTCTGTGTAATTAACAAAAAGAGAAAGGAATTTCTAGAGAAATGATGACTGTATTTTTCACATTTTTGGAATGGATTTCCAAGAATTGTAGTAGGGTTTTCCCATTTACTCGTATGGTTCGTCTTCATTATTATGCATTATTCTCTCAACCAGTCCTAAAACATTCTATTATAACGCAAGTCGGAAAGCATGTTATCGAACTGTCAAATTCCCCCCACCTCAAACTCACAGGGATTCCTTACAAAGCCGGGACTTATTAGTGGCAATGACGTCTCCGATTCGAAGTCCAAACCTAATTCCGGACTTTGCTTCGAATTAACAGTTCAATGCAGAATGCATGAGGTGGAAAGGTGTTATTTTATATGCGGTTGAGGTTGAATTAGTCCGGGTTTGTTGTGCTTAGCAGCCAATTTAAATGGAAATTAGAAACGAAAGACAACGTCGAAGTTTCTTGATTGAGAAGACGACTTTCTTGATCGATACCAAACTTTCAATCGGACTAAATCTCGAGAAAACGATCGGATTCTAGTTGTTCATGATAGCTTTCAATGAGTTAACGAGCCATCACGAAAGGGAAACTTCCAAGTTGAGCGTTCCTAGCCTGAACTTGCCAAGCTTATGATGGTGTTTAACTTGGGTGTTTGTCTCGGATTAATTGTTGGTTCACATAAATATTCATTATCAAGTTACTAAGGTGCTAAATCACATCTAAGATGTTATTATGAATATTCATTATTGATTAGGAAGTATATCGAGGACATTGCGTAAGGTCTTCCCAGTTATGGTACCAGGGATTGTCAAAGCTCTCCTGATTTCACACCTTCAAGAACAATATATTATTGACAATATTATTGTCATATTTGGACATAGCAAATATATCAATTCCCTATCGAAAATGATATACCCTTCAGAGGTCATCTTCATTATTACATTTTTCACCTTCCACCCTTTCCAACTTTCCATGAGTATAACTACTCCAGTGAATGTAAACTGTGAATTAAAAGAGCTTCCGATACGCTTTTTTCGCCACCATAATTTGGTGAGTTCGCTTCTTATCCAGATAAATAATGCTTTATTTTAGAATCAAATTTGAATCTTTGTTAGTACCTAACTAAGAGTCCAATGGATTCTTATCCCTATTCTGAGTTTCACGTGCAATACTAACAAACATATAATAATTGAGCACTCAAATTTTGAATTTAAAGTTAGTAATACCTTACCATTACTATACTATCAGAATTGGCGTGATTTTTTAGGTTGGAAAAATGATAATTCAACTCCTAGTAATACAGTACACATAATTTTATTGACGCTATGCTTATGAATAATGATAAAATGTATGAGATTGATACAAAGAGAAGAAAGGAAAATACGAAGAGAAGAGCAATCCTGTAAGAGAGGTTAGATAAAGCAATGACGTCTTGAGTATCGGTTTTCGTTCAGTTCGAGCTGCCTTGGTCTCGAAGCTCGCTCGTTAAATTTCCTTCCTGGAACTTGGAAGCTCTTCATTTTCGTTGCACTAAAACTCTAAAACCCCCTTAATTTTTGGCCCCTTCACGCCGGAGCAAGAAATGCGATTTCGGCTTTGTGACCCCCGAGGTCTCCTGCGAAAAGACCTGAATAGAGAGTGATCATTATTTTCACGCCTGATGATTGCTCCAACTCAGATCCTTCTCTAGTGCATCATTAAGGCCGGTCTAAATTCCACTCGCCTCCTTGTCCCTCTGATGGCGACGTTCACTTAGCGCGCGCCTTCATGATATTTCGACAACTGAAACGTTTAATCGATTCAAAATTGCTAGCGAAACCTTTTAAATGATGTCGTTTCTATCTGAATGTCGTAATTGCTCGCGATAATTTGAATCGTGACAAGACATCACGATCCTACTAATTGATATTTAGTGTTCAAGAACAGAACAAATTGTCAATTAATCATCCAATCAATATTAATAGTTTTCTATAAGAATAGAACACTAGATACTACTGTGAGAACTCTTGTGGACTATAGTATTCAGTACCAAAACCACTGAACTATCCAATTCCTAACATCCTGATAAAAATTCTTATAAAAAGATCTTCACAGCTATGATTGATATTTTTATACCAACATAATTATCATCTTCAAGACTTATTGTAACTGATAGTTTATGAGTCTAAGGTCTATAGTTGACTCCGATAATAGAGTGGACATTACATTACAAGCCTCGTCATGTCAATTGAAGGTTACTCATCAGTTCCTGTAACTGATGTGATAGAACGCATCCTGAAAAGATATAAAAGAATAGGGAAATATATTTTCTCTCATCAATCTGTACATTATCCTGGAATGAACGATATCAAGCTATTTTGTGGAAGATATTTGGATAGTTTCAGAAAATCTGTGTCATTGTTTCTCTAGGAAGTATGGTTCAAAATAGTACTTTTTTCACAATGATTGTCACTTTTTACCTGGCTTTCCATTAAAATAATGGATTTATTAATGTACCACAGCTAATCCTCTTCAAAGAATACCGTTCAAATGTGGAATTTGTCTTCAAATGTATTATGAACAATAATAATCTAAATAATTATATTTTATGGATGTTTGTGATTATATCTACTCTTAAAACACATTTCTTGAATGAAGCACCTAGGTTATTGAATTGGAACCAATAATAAGAGTGGTTTGAAGAAATAATTGGACCGACCAGATGTGAATGAGATGGGTGAGAATTACAGATCTACCTTTTTCCTCTGTCAAAATAAAATTGTACCTACATTTCAAAACGAGGATACAGCTCTTGGCCTTCCACATCTATAATAATAACTTATGACATGAATAACGACAACACAAATTTATTCGACATCTGGTTTAGAGCTTCTCCCACCATTGCGTGAGTACATGCATGCATCCTTTGCGAGACATCCATATCTATTACGCTAGCATAACGCATACCGAGAACTGTAAATGGTGTCAGCAGTATATTACACGGCACTGGCTCACTAGTACGGTATTTGCGAAAATATACGACCGTATCTGCAATAATTCTCGTCGTGGTACAACGTTTCTCATCAGTTTCAACGCACTAGCAGCTCAACAAAAGTAATGGCACCATCGCAAATCGGACTGTGCAACACTTTTCAACAGGTTTTTAAGTTATCGTCAACCGCATAGATCCGCTAGATTTATGAATTATTTCGATGTCATGGGTTTTGGAGCATGACTATTCATATACTGTAATAGGGAAATGACAAGTAATTTTATATGATTGAAAAGCAACAAATTCATAGCTTATTATGAATGTATGGGAGATTTACTAGAATGTTCTCTACCCACACTATTGCTTACCAGTTCTAGTATAAGCGTTGATTTGATGTTTTGGCATTCCTACTTCTGTTTGTTCTTTCATTAACACCAAAGTGGTTAGTGGTTAGTATGGTATTTGCAAAAATATACTTCCGTATCCGGGGAATTCCATTGGTTACGTCATTTAGCTCTGGTCCTTTTAATTATTGCTACAAAAATTTAAAGGTTTCTCTACTCTAATGGTGTCATTCCTAAATAGTACCAATGGACACTGCTCTACATCAATCTGCCACTAACAATTAATTCCCATTTAGATATATTAATATTAAAAGCTGTAGTTCATGCTTCTTGTATTATTTTACATAATATGAACATTTCATCTCTCTTGGAGTTGGTCTCTAAAAGCTTCTCCCATCATTAACTCTAGCAATCATCTCACAAAACCTTTTTCAACAGAAATATCATCTTCCCTTCATATCCGTGATTACTACGGAAGTTCTGTTATAGCAGGAGAATCAATCAGTACCATCGTTACAGCTCTTCACACGCAGATAGGGCTTCCGCTATGAGAGGGGAAACGAAAAAAGGAAATTATTCATTGTCCATGTTTACCGATTCATCGGATCGTGACTTGGGGATGCAGTGGACATTCTCGTGGTGGATCGGTTGATACGGAGTTGTCAGGAGGGGAATTTGAAGTTGGAGGGGGGATCTTGATGGTGGTAGGGGCGAATTCAAGAGCGGAAAGGGGGATTTGAAGAAGAGATTCGACAGGATGAAAGTAGAAAATGGAAAAGCCAATCGAGCAGGTCTGGTCGAACAGGCTAGAGTAGTCGACGGACCTTGTTAGCCAACCAAATTGGGACCCAATTCGATTTCAAACTTGCTGACCCGTGGAGACTTTCCTGACCGTGGCAATCCCTCTCACTCATCACCTGTTCAGATCCAACCTCTGGCAACTATCCCCTCCGTAAAGCTCCTCTACAACTTCGAATTCCAACACCATATACTCCCGGAACCCCTCAATAACTCTAGTTATTACTCTTGCATACATCTCTCTCAGTCATATTCCATCTTTGTCTCTCTCATGGTTCTCTCGAAAGCTGGTCCTCTCTTTCATACCTAACCTATAAAGGCTACACTTTTCCTATACTTCGATTATTTTCCTAAATTCTGCAACATCGTATCATCAATATGACATGTATAGTGATATAATATTCATTTAAGTTGGCGGATGGCGAATAGCATCATATTTAAATACAGTACATTCAGATTCATTCAATTTGACACTTGACATTAGATATATAGATAGAGAGATATTATTTCTTTGCCATCGAACACTGCGGTCATCAGCAACGTCAAGAAAACATAAATATTTTTCCACAACCCTCAATTGTTTTGTTGAAAAATATTTTTTTGCAAAAATATTGATGTTTTCTTGACATTGCTGATGACCGTCGAGTCGGACGGAAAAATAATATCTCTCTATCTATCTATCTAATGTCATTCGCCAACTTGAATGAATATTACTGTATTATCATTCTTTACTCATCATTCCCATGTATGCATGCAGTACGCATTTATGTATTATTTTCTTAACATAACCTATAATTATTACTTTGAATGTTGTCATTCCTTCTATAACTATAGGAGAGAGATAAGATGGGTATCTTCTATAATGTGGGTCCCCAGACCTATTTCTTCCAATGAGTATTCATTCAATACAATATTTTACATTTTCTATCAATTATTCCTATATTTTGTTCAAAATCATGAAATCTATGAATAATAATGATGTACCTGGTTAAGGGTTCTGTGGCAGAAAAGACCTGAATAACTAACTAGGCCCTCAATGAAGGCACCCAACCAATCAATAATATTTTAGCTAATCACTTCTAACATACTCTCAATTTCTCTCATCTATGGACTCAAACTGAGGTTGTATCTCCTATACCACCAGCATCAGATTCTCCTCACCCGAAATTACGCTCTCTTGCTCACTTCCTTATCCAAATTACTCTACCAATATATTACTTTTCCTCTCTCACACTCGTACCACTCCCAATAATACTTTATCTTTCTCTCTAACTCTAACTCTTTCTCTCTCTCACTCTTCCTCATACACTCTCTTAATCAAACTTCGTCTCTTTCTCTCATACTCTTTCCCATTCATACTCTCTCTTAATCGTACTCTCTTTCTCACTCATCCTCTCTCTTATTTATACTCTCTCAGCCCTACTATCTCTCACGAATACTATCTTTCCCACTCTTTCTCACTCTTTAGCTCTTATTCTCTCTCACCGGTCCATCCTCTCTTCGCCAACTATTCGACGGCTCGCTTTGCTCTTCCGCACCAACTCCCGATGAAATTGAATCTCATGCGAGTTTTGTCTATCCAGAGCTTAGCTCACGCAAGCCGGCCGGCTACTTCCAACCCCCGCCCCCAACACGTCGCGCACGAATCTGAGAGAGCTGGTAACGCATTTCTCTCTTCACATTCACTTTGGAGGAAACTTCTTCCTCCAGAAAGATCTCCTCAATTAACTTAATTTGCTGATTAACTAGCAAGAAATTTTAATTTCATTGGCAACATTAATTTTATTTGATTGGCATCA
>CM029538.1:16063074-16118074 GCA_017141395.1 Laodelphax striatellus | reverse complement strand
TACAGTCACTTCTCTTGTCTCACTCAGTCTGTCAGCTTCAGCAGTAGCGTGAATTTTCAACAGCTATTAGTAAAGAGTTTGTCACAGTCTACAGCCAAGTGATTCTCGCGAATTCGATTGGTCGAAACTGATACTTGCAACTGATCAGAAACACATTGTGGAACATGAGAAGAAGAGAAAGAAAAAGACAAGATTAAGAAGAGGGAGAAGAAAAAATTAAAAGAGAAAAGAAACCTTAAAAGGAGAAGAGACCTTAGAATAATAACAACAGCAGGAACAAGAAGAACAAGGACAAGAAAAAGAAAGAACAAGAACAAGAAACCAAGAGGAGGAACAAGGACAGAAAACAAGTCAGAAAGAACTAAAAAACAGGATGAAGAAAACACAAAATAAAGTGAAGGACAACTAAAAACGAAAAAGGAGAACAGATAGAAGAAAGCGATGAAACAAAAACACAAAAACTAGAGGAAGAAGAATAAAATGGAAGGGGAGGAGAAAAATAATAACAATAAGAACAGACAAGATGAAGTGAAGAACTAGAAGAAGAAAATGGATTGGGTGGAGGAGGATTAGGAGAAGAAGGAGAAGGAGGGGAGGGTGAGGAGGAGGAGGAGAAGAGGAGAAGAATAACATGAAGAAGAACATGAATGAAGAAAAAGATACAGTGCTGGCATGTGACGATGGTAGTAGGCCTACAGTCAGTGGTGAGTGGAGTTGAGAAAAGTGGAGCGAAATCGAATCGATTTTGGCGCGCTTCATTCGAACTGGCGCCAACGCAGCGTGATCGTCTCTACTTCTGCAATTGTCCGCAAAGAACAATTATTGGCCAACAGTTGAAACAGCAAGATGCAGCCGAATTTATAAAAATGTGGAACAGATATAAAGTAGACGGCGTAACAGTTTTCCCACAATCAAGAAAAGTGTGACACCAACACTGAAATTCGAAATAGAAAGACCAAAGTTGCGTACCACCATAGAAAATATAAATTTAAGGAATTGTCTATGGTCAACAAAGTCAATATCATTTTACAATATTATCTTTGGTGATAATATTTTATGCAATATTGATGCAATATTGTTGTCGATTCTTCTACATAAGGATTAATTAGAAAAAAGGAAACAACTACAATGTAGTTGTACAATGTACAATGTTGTCTGCATTGTACAATATGTGGTTTGTTAAACGGATAGGTTTAAACAGAATCTGTAATAGTTTAAACAAAAGAGTTAATAATTATTTTCGCAGTCGAATCACAGGCAGATTGACAGATCAGTTCAGTTTGTCTTTTCTGTAACTAACTAATACAAACCTATTATAGCACAATAAACAGTAATTTGTCAGTTTTCTCTCTTTGCTCAAACCATTCCATCCCTTATCCCTTTTCCTCTCTTGGTTTCGATGTTTCACCAATTTAGAAACAAGATTCCAGCTTTTTCCAATTTCAAGTAGGGAACAACAGAAGAGTGGAATATTAGAATAAATATATATTCTTCAACACATCATAAAATTATTTAAATGTCAATAAAGTTTTGAGAGGGGTTTTAATTGCGAAGATTTAAGATTAAAATCATTGTGGACGTATTACATCCTCCTAGGAATGACGTTCAGGTGTTGGTGTGGGGAAGGAATGGAAACCACAAGAACGGAGATTTAATTGCAAGAACTCCTAAAACCGTATTCTTGGAGAATTATAAAAATCAAACTTAAAATAATTCCATCTCAACAAAATAGACTGTTGAAGCCTTTAATAATTCTTATTGATTTTTTAAACACCAAAATGCCGTCCACACCTTTCATCAAAAAATTCATCGATATATAGCTTTTTATGAAAGAAATAAATGCAAAGACATAAATCTTAAAATGTAGATGAGAATAAGTCATGGTGATAGCTTCATAGGATGAAATGAAAAATAGTTGCTCTTCAAATCAAGCACTTTTGATTAAGCAAGGAACAACCTTAATCATTTTTGAAAAACGCCTAATCCCCTAATCAATTGAACAAAAAGCTCTATTAATCTTCTTTTCTACACTACGACCCTGTCATTCTTTACATTACTAATTGGATATTAAACCAGTTCAGCTGCATTTTTATATCCTATTTATCCTCTTCTGCTGCCGCTAAACTTATAAACATAAATTCACTCTCACTCAATAAATTCATCTCGCTTCAAAGTACACTGCCACAAAATCTCTCTATCTCCTTCTTATTTGTATCACTTATCAACCAGCCAAGCATCCGTTCTTGGTGACTATATACAAACATTCTTGAAACAAGTTCTAAATGTCCCCACAACGAAAGAAAGTCGTGTATTTTAGCAGCATTGGTGTAGGTTTCAAATGTTTCACGAATCTACAACTTTTCGCTCAACTGTTCAAGTTTCTTAATTCTTTAGAAAAAAAACTTAATACTTGTGAACTCGTGAAAGGTATTCGATTTACAGCTAAAAGCATTGTAAAACTAGTTTCAATCACTGATTTCAATCTAGTGAAATTGGAAACTTTTAGTAGGTGTGACAACTATGTCAGCTTCAACATGTTTATTCGATATTATTGTGATTTTACAGTCGACAGTTTTCTTATTTTGTTTCTGTATTAGATCCAAACGAGAAAATTTACTAAGCCTGGGAAATGAGCATAATAAAAAAAAATAAGGCATAGGAAATAAAATGTCCTCTTTTCTATGAGGTTAAAATACGAGCATCTAAGCAATGACGCACATAAGATGTGATAACGAAATAATAACATAACATAAGAAATTGGAATTTTAATTGCACTGTAACTCATAAGAGAAAATAAGGGTATGAAGATGTAAGATGAATGAGTGGTTATAGAAACGGTTTCGATTTGTCTGCTCCATAAAAATATTGGTTGCACTTAGCAATAGCAGAGACAATCCTATTTCTTGATTAGTTTATTTATTATTATCATTATCATCATCATCGTCATCATCATCATCATCCTTTCCATTACCCACGCACAACTAGAGCTTATGTGGGCATCATTCCCAGCAAAAACATTATTTATTAAGATGGAAGGAAATGAGATATTGCAATTATTCAATTGCTTTCAAATCATAATAATTAATTGAACGAAAGTAGCAGAAGTCTTCAGAGTATTATATAGAAATAAATTAGTATTTTCGTTCAATTAATAATTATTTATTGGTTTTATCAATTTCTCAACAATTCTATTTATGAAATTTTTTCAGTATCTTGGAGATAAATTATATTAAGATAGAATTACTGTCTTTGTCAATAGTATTCACAAAAATTCAATGAGCAAGTTTTTAAAGAAAGATTTATTTGCCACAAAATAAACAGGTTGAAAACCAGAATAAAACAACCAGTGAAACAGCGTGAGTGACTGAACACAGCCAAAACGCAATAAGCTGCAGTTCTAATTGAAAAACAAATGTTACACTTGAAGAATCACCAACTTTACAAGACAATCCACAAGGTGACCACAGAATTATTTTCTCACACAATACCTCACATCTTATTTTGTTAACGGAAGATAACAAATGACTACGAACATTACGGTTGATTTAGTCTGCGGTTTTGTAAAGCTAAGTGTGTTCCACAGAGATACCCGTAAAATACAACGCTAACAAAGAATCATCATACAAGGATCGAAGATGAGTATTGGAAGCTTTATATAACGTTAGAAGATGACTAGGGTTCCTTCCTCATAGCATTCGAATTATTGCTAATACGCCATGAGAAAACAACTATTCTCGTCTCTACAGTTAGTTAATGTATCCTTCAACATGTTTCACCGTTACAGTTTATTACAGCAGTTATGAGTTGTAAAGTACGGGAGACGTTGAGTCTCAAACTTTAATTATTTAAGTCGTTAATTTAGAACATGAGAAGGATTTCACTTATAAAAGTTTAAAAGAGAATTTACCGTCCGTACCTACAAGCAACAAAAACAAGGATGCGGAAGATTTCAGCAAATGTACCACTTAACTGGTTAACTTACCAAGTATTCATATTCAGTTTCCTAAGCTTCTTTTGGTACAGTAAATGGAGAATAAATCATAGCTTCTAAACTGTTGCAAACAACGTCGTTGAGTTTACATTGAAATAGTTTGAAACTAATCAACATATCACTGTCAATTTTATGTGATTCACAATCACATAAAAATTAATCATCATAACAATGTAATTTCATTTGATTCTAATCATCAAACTGAAACTAATCAACATATCACTGTCAATTTTATGTTATTCGGAGCCGTCTCACTTTCCATCCCAAACCTTCTGGATGTCAAAGATGATAAAATACTATAAATTGTGAAGAAATGAATAAGATGGTGCAGTATCCATAAGTATATACCATCCATCAAGTATCAATTATTGTACATTGTGAATGAATAAATAAATTACAGCATAGTATACAGAACAGATTAGCAACGAAAAAATGGAGGTACGTATAATATTCACTTAATATAATAAAATTCACTTAAATATTCACTTAAATATTCACTTTAATATTTAATATTCACTTTCACGTCATCTATTCTGTACAATGGTCTAGTCTCTGCATGGTAACTGCAAACTCTCTGCATGACAGACTAGAGAAATAGAAAATCATGAGTCATTCGGTTTCATTCGAAAAATGAATTCAATATCAAATCTGAAGAAACTGTGAAGTCAATGTTCTTTCCCCTTCAGCTCCTTGTAAAACGTAACTTTGTGAATTATTGTGAACGAACTGAAGTTTCTCATGTTCAGGTTTCAATGTTTCCAAGTTCAAGTTTTATCTCGCCGTGCTGAAGGCTCGACATTCTCTGTGTACATTATAAACAAAGGAGACAATTCAGCCAAGTTATTAAATTTATGGTTTAATATCCACTACCTATGTTATCTCAAAGTTTTTTACAAAGTTGAAAAGAATTCTCATTTAAAAAACCAGAAAAGATCTTTTATGTTTACAATCTGTCTATCTACGTAATACAATATATCTCATACAATTTATCTTCCCAAAATAATGATTTTCCATAGTATTTCACAAATGTATTATTACAATTTTAAAAAATTAAATCAATGTAAGAATAACACTTGACATATAACTTGATTAGTGATCAAGTTATGTTTTGGTCCAAAAACTTTCGACAGACCAATCTTCAAACTGAAATTTTCCTGCCCATTGTGTTCCACAGTTGCTCATAATTCATCTAAGTTATGGTTTGGCAAAAAAAACTCTCGACAAAAGACCTAGATTAACCTTGAGGGGATTTCGAAAACCACGGTGAGTTGCAGTTTATTGCCTGCACTTTGCTTTTAAAACCGGAGATCCGAAAATCTCCGAACTGCATTTCTAAATCACAGGCTACCCTTGTCAAAGATACGGGCCACGCCCCTAAAAACCTCACAACGGACTTGTTTCACCAACAGATCTGCCAGTATTGTTGGAATCTGAAGCTTATATTCCTATATTTAGTATACTGTACATTTTCTAACTTGTCTTCAGAATTGGTTTTACAGTATATTTCTATATTTAGTCTACTATACACTATATCGTCCACAGACCAGAGTAGAGTCTCAGGCAATAAATATATCGCCAGCACTTTCAGACTGTTTTCGAGCCGGCCAGAACTTTTACGAGGCTTCTGACCGACTTCCTTTCACAAGGGCGAGGCTACTAACGGCAGGTAATACAGTTTCAAATCTGGAGATACTGTACAGCATTTGTTAGGACAAGGCTCAGCTCGAAAGAGAGTTTAAATGATCGAGCTTCATACAGCATGGCCAGTTCATAAGCAACCTTTGATTAAACGGCTGTTAGGAAAGTATGACTAGTTCATTGACTAAGGAACCTTCAATTCATTTAGATTTAACAGTTGTTAAGAGAGAGGCTTGATCGCTGTATTGGCTCAACTCTATGTACTGTACTTGATGTACTGTATCTACCTAATGGACTGTTATTATTAGAGAAGTTTCCATGGTCAAGAGTCTCCAATAAATAGAAAGTAAGCTTCCTCTCTTCGTTCAAATTTGGGATTCAATACAGTTCAGATAACAGAAAGGTACTAGAGCTAGAGGTAATAAAGGTAATGGAGGCTCTTCGTTCAAATTTGAGATTCAATACAGTTTAGATAACAGAAAGGTACTAGAGCTAGAGGTAATGAAGGAAGTAAAGGTATACCTGTACCCTTTCTCTTTAAATCTGGCATGGACTTGGAGGAACAAAAAGCTCACTCTATGCAGAAGGACTGCTATGAAATTTTAGGTCTTTTGCAGAAGAATTCCACATATTTGTTGAGTATTCGTTATAGAATGCAGAGGATGAAATGATTTTAAACTTAATTATCAAATTGGGAAGGAGAGGATAGAGAACACGTACTTGAATGTTGATAACACTGTTACATTTTCAAAAAAAAAAAGAGTTAGAGGAACTTGGAACATGACTACACTGTTGCAAATGATCAAATAACATCAAACACGTGATACCAGCTCTCAAACATACTTCTCTTATCTCCATACTCAAGATATAATAAAAATAGATGATGGTATCTATGTACCGATCTATCTATCTCATACGCGTACTTTTCTCTATATACTCAAGCTTCTCTCTAATGCTATACATCCAATTCTTTACTTGACAGCTAATTTAATCCGCTCAATATAAATGCAGGTGCAGGACGTATGTAGTTGAGTGCATCCACAAGACATGAAGCTAACAATTTATAGTTAGCCGTTATTGAGAGTCAATGAGAATTTATCATGGAAGAGATCGGAGCAACGGATGGCTAAAGCAAGGCCATATTAGCATATTTATGCTTCTTTTACCTTTACTTGTGATCCGTTTATTAACCTGGTATGCTTGCTCTGTCGGAATGCCAGCTACCATTAGAAAGGTCGACTCTCTCATTTCTTCTCACACTCTTTCCTTTGCTGGCCAATCAGTCTTTCTCTATTCATTATCACTTGCAGTCATCATCCAGTTTTAAACAACCACTGGCTGAACTTGTTGTTGTTGCATTTGAACTTGAATATAGACAGGGTTGTTTTCAAATGTCTTGATGCGGTAAAGACTAACAGAAGGATCACTAACCTGCACCAAAAAGAATTAAGTACGTTGAACTTAAGGTATCAATTGTTTGTTTTAACAAATGTACATGTAACTAAGTTTCAACTAATAGCAGGCAGGTCCAATATTTAATATGAATAGGTTATTTAATATTTGGTAATGGTTAAGGTATATACCATTTGTAATGATATATTTGAACAATTAGTAAACATGAAAAATTTATTTAAAAATAGCAAACACCTAACAAAAAATTGTTCTGTTTTAACAAATGTGCATGTAACTAAGTTTCAACTAATAGCAGGCAGGTCCTATTGCTCGTATCTTATCAGATATTGAGCAAATTCAGAAACATTATGAATACAATACCTTTATTTATCATAAAATGGAACCGGTTTACAATGTTATGGCAAATAGAGGATAAATGAAGGACTCTGCACAAATTTTACAAGACTTCCAAAGTATTGAAACTCTTTCATTTGATGTACCATATAATATAGACTTTCAAAGAATTGAAACTCATTTATTTTAAGTACCATATAGACTTTTAAAGTATTGAAACTCTTTTATATTATGTACCATATACACTTTCAAATTATTGGAACTATTTTATTTGATGAATAAATCAATCTTTTTCTCAATTTTTGGAAGCATAGACCCATACACACACTCAAGTTATCACCTTCAGTCGGTGTTGCACATACTGTTCGTGTACGTACATCTATTATTCTCCTATCTGTTTGACGAGTGTTACGAATCGAGAGTATTTTGTATGCCACATTGATCTTAAAAAAGGCGCGATGATAACACACCGTGACTGCTGGGATTAAATTTTAATTCGTAGTCATTGAGCGCACCTCAGCGACGACGGAGCACGAAATCTGAGTCGAATATGTTTCCCAACAGCTATTCTGTTGAAATAATGCGTCTCACTGCGGAATACTAATGTGTGCACAGACACAGACAATGAATGACAAAAGCAGGTCGCACCTGTGCTTGCATTGCTTTGCTACAACGTTGATTGTTTGATGGAGCCATTCTTAATTCTCGGCTGTGTTCTTTGAAGTGAGGCATCAAACTGGGAGAGAATTATAATAAACGAAAGAAGTAAGGAAAGATTTCGAACTACCTCGGTTCATAGGACCATATAGTGTTGGACTTAACCTATAATGTTTTCCATATTTCACATTAGGGAAAACTGGATGATTCGGCGAGGCGGAACACCCGAAAGGGTCTCTCCGCCAAAGAAGCCATAAGCTTAATAATAGGACCATATTAATTTAAACAGAGTTCAACCAAACGACAGTTTTAAGTTGTAGAATCTAGGTTATAACTGAGGACCTACAGGTGGTTCGGAACCCACCTAAAGCTATAGGTTCATTCATCTCTCATCATCATCCTTTCCATGCTGTTCATCCTTTCCATCTTTTACTGTACATTCACCTCATCATAATATAGTTCTAAATATTGCTTCATTAAACCCAGTTGAACGAAGATGGGCCTGATATTTAATCAAGCTGGAAAAGTTTGATCCAAAATGTTCTATGAAGTCTCTGAACATGATCAAGAACGTGATCAATGAAGCCTGATCATATAAAGTACAATTTCGTAAAAAAAATCAAACAAAAAAAATCATTTCAGCCTCAAACTTCGTTCTGATACTATTTGTAATAAGTATTTAAAATTTTTTAAATATTCAAGTTTTTTTACACATGTAAATGAGCATTGAGCAATAGCGGTTTTTTTATGAAAAAATATGTTTTTTGATAAGATGATTATTCTTGCTTTTTTTCTTGTGATATTGATAAGTTGAATTGTAAATTAAAATTACTTATGGAAATACAGCTCTTCATAGAGGTTTGTGAGTCTTGATAAGACTGTAATGTGAATAAATAATTATTAAATCAATTTTTCTTGGAAATAGTTTTTACACTAAAAAACTAGAAGAATAAATAGAAATTAAATACTGAAAACCTTCTTATGAATGATTTTTGGTTCAGCATTTTTGGATTTCGGCAGTTTAAAAGCACTATTAGCTCAGCTAACAAAATTTGCAATTCAAGTTACGTAATTACGTAGTTCGGGCGAGGGGGGCCGATTGCCGGTCGTTTTCCGGTTGTAGGCGCGAATCTGCTGTTTCCTTTTCCGTTTTTTGAACGCAGAAACACATTCACAAAAGAAACGTAACGGTCACTAACCGCTGTCGCTCAACCGAACTTGAAACGTAAACATGCTCGTGAGTACAGAAACCGTGAACCAGAAATCATTCATAAAAAGATTTCCTGGTTTCATTTTCCATTCATCCTCTTCATTCCTTTCCAATGAATTTATTTAATTTCCAAACATTGTTAGAAACAATTCTACAAGTGAAGATAAACTATAAAAACGCATAGAGAACAGAATAAATGAATTCATTTCTCAGCAAAAATGATTACAATTATTCAATCTCAACGTATTTTTAATATAATTCTATTTCATTTTTCTTTGCTCTTCTGGAAGTGCTCATTTTTCTACTAATACATATTTTAATGAAGCTTGAAGGATTCTTCATGATTTTTGGTACATAAAGATTTATTTTATTTCATGAAAGTGGAAAAATGTTAATAAACATAAAATAAAATTTAAATTCGACTCATTTATGATTAGTTTTATGTTATTTTAGATGGTTTCAATTCATTATGCTCTCACAACTCACAACATAGTTGAGTGCTTTTATTATATTGAGCATAATCCACCCAATAGACATGTTTATGATTCTGTTTCTGACTGCTTCATCGAATATTTTCGAACAGAGTTTGTAACTTAATGGAAGTTTTTCAAATGCTGTAACTTTGTAGAAAGGGCGATGAGTTCACAGAGAGTCTTTTTGGGGAAGATTAAATTCGATTCTTCATTCATATATGTAACAAAATATTTCTGCTTGGATTCTAAATTATAATACTCATTTATGATTCGTTTTATGTTATTTTAGATGGTTTTAATTCATTACGCTCTCACAACTCACAACATAGTTGAGTGCTTTTATTATATTGAGCATAATCCACCCAATAGACATGTTTATGATTCTGTTTCTGACTGCTTCATCGAATATTTTCGAACAGAGTTTGTAACTTAATGGAAGTTTTTCAAATGCTGTAACTTTGTAGAAAGGGCGATGAGTTCACAGAGAGTCTTTTTGGGGAGATTAAATTCGATTCTTCATTCATATATATGTAACAAAATATTTCTGCTTGGATTCTAAATTATAATACTTATAAAAGTAATTATAATGCACCAAATTATTAATTACTACGGGAATTTTAGGAATCATAAACTCAATACAATAATCATCCAACAGTATTCAAGGATCTGGCAAAGACGGAGATCGAAGCCAGTAAACTTCAGAAAGATATTTTTATAGAAAATATAATCCTATACACAATAGAGGAACCAGAAGGATCCTCTGCTCCCAATTCCAATCCAATGCTCTGGAAGGATTCTTTATTATCATGTTTTGCTCTGCACAATAGTGAAGCTGACAGTTGGCAGACAATAATAAAAATTGGTCACAAGTCACGGTAGCTGCCGATGCTGAAATACCTGAGCCATCACGCATTCCAAAGTTCCAGATAATAAACATCACACCTGCAATGTGATTGATTTTACACCTGCTTTGATGGGATGAGTGGCTCCAAAAAGATAGATGAAAAATTCAGTATTGAGTATTAAAGATACTGATGTTATTTACCATTGTGGAAATTTTCAACTTTGTACAAAAAGACTAGTAATTGGGATTCAATTTAGATTTGTTCCAGTTATTCTTCTATCAACATACTATTAGTACGATATTATTCTCTGACCTAGGCAGAGAGTATAGAAGAAGAACTTTTTACCTCTATTCCTTCTGGACTCTGGACCTAGGAGTATCCTGCCTCTCAATAAAGGTAATAAGAAAATTTGCAGTATTCATTCAGGTAATTAAAAATTGTAACACAGAATTCGATAAGCAGAACGCTATTATAATGGTTGAAAAATTGGAAAAGAAAAAATCCTTTTGCTGAGCCAATCTAGACTAGAGATGCATATTGTAAAAGTAAATTTATATTGTAAAATGTAAATTAGAAAATAACATAAGGAATCGCTTGGAATATTAATTATTTGAGAAGTCAGCACCTGCCTATTTCATACCATCATTTATAATGGATAGCTACTATCATAATTGGAAAAATGCTATCATTAAGACAATTAATTCATCAATACATACACAAATCATCATAACATGATTTAGAAGAGGAAAAAGAGCGCTGAACTGTTTCTCTCCCGAATTTTTATTCATATTTAAAAATACTGCACAGTATACTGGAAATATGTTCAAATGGATTAAGTTATAAATATACAGTATATTTAATATTTGAATATATATTTTTTAATAGCCTTCAAACAATTTTCTTATGATCATGTACAAGAACAGTTGAATGAAGAGGTAATTGAGAGAAATTACAGAAAATTTAGAAATCTACTATGTTACCTGTGATAATTTCAAGAAACGGTGTTGTCTTGGATAGAAGATAATACCATAGACTAACAATACATTTATTATGGACATTTAACTATGGATTTTATTTGTTGTCTATGATTATACTGTGAACTGCAATCAATGTTATCAGTATTTTTAAAATTAAGTAAAATCCTATGTCCCTTAGGTTGAACAAGTTTGTTTGACTACAACTATCATTGGCATGAGCAGTGAATATTTATAATTAATTCTACACACCTTAGAGGCGTGGGTAGTGAGGATGGAAGTGGTCAATTTTACTTGATGAAATCAGGGACAAGTTTTGACCTAATTAATCTTCAAACTTGTAGCAAACTGTTTGGTGGGTTCAGATGGCCTGAAAAATGAGCAGCTATTAAACAGGTTTTCTACCTGAATGAAAACTGAATCGCCATCGCCACCGTTCAACATTAACGAGAATCAAAACAGCAGTCTTCATCTGAGCTCCGGCAATTTAAACCAATCTCCCAAACAATAACAACCTACAGGTACAGAATACATTGGTTTTTTCCTCAAAGTTCGTACGGTATATAGAAAAGAGATGAATTAGGCTTTTGACATTTGAATTGTTTGAGTGGAAAAGTTTATTTTGAATTGTTTCAATACATGACTGATGAAAATTATGAATACTACAATGGCTGGAATACTATGACAATTGATAAGCGCCTGTCTGATAATCCAAAGGTTCCAGGATCAATCCCAGTTGACAGAACGAATTTTAACCACAAACGGCCACTCCCGATTGCCTGAAAAGTCATCTTTCATCATCACCCCTCTCATTACCCACGCACAAGCCTCGAGCTCATGTGGGTATCATCATTAGAAAAGAAATTATTATTAAACACATTGTCGCTGGAATTGGGAAACCTCCTACGTATCAAAATTTTCAAGATTGTGCTTGAGGTATCATTTTGTTCAAAATTTCAAGCCCTACAGAAGAACGATGATGCAGAATATTTTTATGAGTCAACTTTATTTGAGAATCAACAAGAGAATGTAGGCTACAGTGAGATTCATTTAATTCGACGGTTTGCTTAGATAGATAGAGAAATATTATTTCTTTGCCATCGTACTCTATGGTCATCAGCAAAGTCAAGAAATTATATCTATCTATCTAATGCCAACCGTTAAATTAAATGAATGTCACTGTAACTGTCAAACTGAGGTCAAACTGTATCGATATAATCGAGCGAAAGGAGCAGTTGCTCCAGGGCGCGAGGCTCTGAGAGGGGCGCATTTTTGAGAGAAAATTTAATTTTAATTAAAAAAATGCGTATATCATTATATTATATCAAATGTATGATATAATATTCAGTCTTCTATCAAATTACATACTATTTATCCTCGAAAAGGCATGAAAATCAGTTTTCAATAAATTGAAAATAAAGGGTATCAAATGAGTGAATGACATAGACATCAATTTTGATGATGAAGGATATCAAATTATGATCGGAGGGTATATAATATGAAAGGTATAATGCTATTCCAGTTCGATTTTTAAGAATTTATTTCAATTTATCATCAACCCTTGATAAATTTATTCAACCGCATATATTTTGCATTGAGATGAAGAAGTATCAAGTGCAATCTTATAATTTAAATAATACAAAATTATCATTTCATGCAATATTTTAAAAGCATTGGAAAACTGTCTACCAACATGAAAATCTCAAAAGCAAACTCACCTATTAAACTCAGCAATATATCCAATCACAGTAATAACAAGCAGTTAGTTCAAACACTTCTCATGAAATCCTCAGGATGTGTCCATGTTGAGGCGCACACAAAACACAAAAATAAAATTCACTGATTTGACTCCTGCGGAAAATTAGTTTTTCATGTGATAGCGGATTTCTATATCACTTCAAATTAATAGGAAAAACTGACTAAAGATTCACAAATTATGAGAAACGTTTATCAGAGCAAACAGTGCTAGAAAAGGGAACACACAATATTATAAACACGTGAGTATCAAACGTCAACGGAAGGTACAGAAACACGAAATCACTCAACAGTCAACACGGGGACCGTGGACACGATTGATCCCGCATTCACGCCGCGGCGGCTACGTTCAAACCAGTTCAGTCTGCATCTGTCTTGCGCTCATAGAAAATTTCCCTCCGTCGTCGAAAAATTCCCTTTTTCTCACTACCCGTAGCTAGCGTCCGCCTTTTTCCTATATTATAGGACTTGAACTTATAAGTTTTAATAAATTTTAGGAATTTTATAAAACAAAGTAATCCAAAACATTATTCTGAAGTCCAATGACAGGATACATAGTTATAGACGTGTGATGATAACGAATCATTATAATTATGTTATTATTCTCTTGTGTTATCAAATGTTGTTATCAGATGTTGATTTATATTCCAAACAACTCATTTGTGATCAATAAAGCCTTAAACACACAGGTTTTTCTTATAAGATGAAAAAAATTTGACACAAATATTAGACAATGAATAGCACGGCTTAATTTATGCAATCAGCTAATCCTTGTGTGCATACGCCTTTTTCCTGTATTATAGGACTTGAACTTATAAGTTTTAATAAATTTTAGGAATTTTATAAAACAAAGTAATCCAAAAAATCATTCTGAAGTCCAATGACTGGATACATAGTTAAAGATGAAATAATATAGTTGCGTTGCATATAGTAATTGACTGGACAGAGCACAAAAGACAATGCTTAGGCCTACAGCATTGATGTTATCAGATTCCATTAGGGTATGGAACAACACCCGAGGGGATGGGCATAGCAGGCACATAGGTATTACATGGACATTGTCCGTTGAAAACCGTTCAGGAATGCCTGTCTCATCTTTATTATAGTTCTGTTGACAATGGAGTGAGGTTGAGGAATGAATACAATAACAATGATTCTCCTTGGAGAGGGGAGAGCTCACACAATGCACTGCACCTATACTTTTGTATGCAGTTGGGGACTGCATTGTGTTGCAATGATGCAGGTGAAACTTGTTGGAGCCAGAGAATGAAGAATTGAACGTAGGAGCCCTTTACTAAAAAAACTAGTGTGCGTCAGGTTCCAAATATTCACCGATTGTAACTTAACTTGAAAATAACTTTTCCAACATTAGAATTGGTCTCTCTACTCTTAGTACCGCATTGCTTTAAAAATTTAGAATTATGAAAAACAAACACTGGCAATTATTGTAGGTTGGAAATATATTACTCAACATAACATATGATTTGCGTATCATTTCAATGTTGATCAATTCTAATGTTGGAAAAGTTATTTTTGATGTTGTTACTCTTGCGTTTAGGCTTGAATACGTTTACAATATAATAAAATAACAAGAGTACACTAATTGACTAATATTAGAATAACGATAAAGATATTTTTTGATTCTATAACCAATGAATACAAAATGAAAAATATATAAATGAGTAGATTTTTCATAAAAAACTTTTACTTTACCGTGATTGCATGGAAAAATTTGATAAAAGATTAAATTTGAAAGGGGTATTTTTGGCTGGATGGGAATCACAATAATCATACAATATACTTCTAAAACACATGATAGGATTTGAAAGACTCATGTGACAGTGACTGGCGGTGTTTTTAGTACTCAACACTCACTAAAAACTGATTTGAAAATTCAAACCTGTTTAAGCCAGAAATTAATCTATATTCATTCGAGGCGGAAGGCAAAATTGTAGATATTTCTTTTGTTTGTAGTGAAATGATACAGTAAGTTACAGTTGAATAATTAATAATAAGTAAATTTAAATTTAATTCAATTCTAATAACATTCAATGTGAATTGAGGTTATTTTGTATTTATTTGTATTTTGTAGATTTTCTGTTGTTGTTGTTGTTGTTGTTGTTGTTGTTGTTGTTGTTGTTGTTGTTGTTGTTGTTGTTGTTGTTGTTGTTGTTGTTGTTGTTGTTGTGGAACTCCTTGAGTAGTGGAGTTAAGAACATCAAAAATAGTGTTTTCTTTTATTTTGAATTTTTTGTTTTTTTTTCAGATTGATTCTTACTTGAATCGCAGGGGTCTACTTTTTTATCAATATACTTATACTTGATATTAAGTTTCATATTATCTACTATCTCCTATATTAATATTGTCGAATTCTTCTTCCATTGGATTTAAAAATTTGTTAAATTTCAGAATTCTACAGTTTTGACATGTATTAACTTACTTTGCTGTATTTCTTATTGGTATTTGCAAAGACAAAATGGTGCTGTATTTTAAGTACTTACTTGGTTGCAAATCAGACTAGCAATTTCCTATCATCATCCATCCAATACATCAGCAAGCGCAAGTCTCACCCCCTCATAATCAAATGAAGGATCTCAGAAGAGACGTAAAATTGCAATTCTTCTTCCAAAATAATAAATTCAACTATGCTAACATTGGTTGAAAAGTTGAACTTCATCGCAAATTTATTACCTATTCGATTCACGTTGAATTCCGTTTTTTCGAGATCAAATTTACACCTATTTTATGTTATGCATGACAATATACTCGCATTGCAATACTTCGAAACACATTTTCAATTATATTATTATCTCAGGCTTCTATCATAGATAACAGATTAGATGATAGATAACTCCTATCTCTTCTCTATGCTTCTATATTCTTGACAATGAAAATTTCGCAGGTAAAATAACTGAATATGGGGATATAATTCATGGCTGAAAGTCAAATGGAACTTCCTGTCCAGCCCAGCCGGTCCGAAATTCGTTCGGGATTCAGGGATAGTTCGGTGAGTTGGTCAAACATTCACGTAATTGCAACTCTTGAAATAAATTTGAAAAAATATTTTGTTGAAATATAATGAAGTTACCTCAAGTCCCCTCATAAAGGGTATATTTCCTACTATCACTATCCAGTTAAGCTGATGAGCAATCATTTTTTTTTATAATAAATAAATGGTTTTTTTTTCATGAAAATACAGAATATGTTTTATAAGTAGCTCATTGATTGGATGAATCACAAGTGATCAGTGATCAAGTTAGTCAATATTGTAATTTAGTCAATATACGGTACAGAAATAGTACAGTTACTTGAGAATAGATAAGATCTATCAAAGAAATTAAGAACCTATCTTATTGTAGGGCTACTGCGAATGAAAAAAGAAAATATGTAGCCTACTACTTACTCTTTGGAAGTATGAAAATTATAGTTGAAAAAATCAAAAATGTTACTTAGTTCGAAGAAACTAGTATCAAAGACAAATTTTACATGATATTACTAACATGCATATTGCATACTAACGATAACTAAAAATATGGCATTGTATTTATTGCTAGTAGCCTACGTTATATGACTGTATATTTTGTAGAGTCAAAAAATTCACTTAATGAATGGATTGTATCTTTTACTAATCTACATTGCGAGATGCAATAATTATTATAATAGGTCTGAGAAGAAGAAATAAAACTGAAGCAAAAACTGAAAACAATAATTTTTGGAAATACGGGTGATTACAAAAACAAAAGTATTTTCATGAAAGATAGAAACCTCGAATAAACAACAAAATTAATTTCTTATTTCTATTTTCAGGCGGATCATACTCTTCGAAACTTTCATGCTAGATTGACATTGGGACAAGAGTTTATCAGCAGTAAATTTGACGTACGTTTTCATTAGAAGATAATCGAATAATATTCTGTTTAGATTCATTTTCTGATCATTTTTTGCTTTGAACAGCGCTTCAAGCACTGTCGTGCGACACTCTGTTGACGTGCGATTCTAAAACATGTCTTATCTGGTCAAAGTATTCTGTTCATGCATATATGTCGGACGACAGAAAACTCTATATGTCGGACGACAGAGATTGCATGCTTAAAAGAGCTCTAAAAATAACCACAATCAATGTTGAAATTAGTGAAATAGTGTAAAGATATGAGAGATAAAACTTTCAAACTAAGATAAATTTTTAGAAATACATTTTCAAAATTTAGATTTCAGTTTTCATATAGGCCTACCGATTCAATCAATTTTATTTGTATTGCCATTAAGGGAAAATTATACTGTCAAAATATTTTGTAACAAAAATAATGTTTGTTTACAGAGTTTGGACTATGATGCCGCTGAAAACTCAATATACTTACATCGTTCCCGTAAAACCAACTATAAAATGTATAGTTTCGATTTAGTCAGACGATATTTCTGTTTTGCTGTTCTGGGTGCTATAACTGGAACCATTGGAGCCGGAGCTAATCTTAGCATTCATTTTATTGCCCATGATAAAAATGGATTCCTAGCCAAGTGTATCCTTTCGAATATATAATATACAGGAAGCTAGTCGCTATAAACAAAGATAATCTCTTTAGTTACTCTAGAGATAGTCTCTTTAGTTAGTCTATGTCTATGCTATAACTAAACAGCATAGTATAGTTTACCAGTGTACCAGCACCGTGTACCTATAAAATATTCCTAGCATATTGAAGACTACAACAATCTTCTTTGACAGTAGACAATGATATTCCTAGAACAGAATATCAAAATTGTATTATTCATTTACAGTGTAATTGATTTAGAATAACACAATTTAAGTAATTATATGTTATGTTCGTCTTGCGGTTCAAGCATCCTATTAAAATTTGGTGGCACAAAAAATCGACCAAGAGTGGGCATAGGGATTCATGACTCGATATTTAAAATTTAATATGTATTAAAAAAAGAAATAAACATAGGGATTTTTTTAAATATCAGTTTCAACTCAACCAGATCAGAGTTCAAGACGAAGTTCTGGTGTATATGTTTCATAAAAATTTCGAAGTCTAGAAATACAGATGGACGTACACTAGACTTATAAGTTTATTGCAAAGTGTGGCGATTTTTAATAACGTCCAGTGTGTGACCACCTTTTTCCTGTTTTGCAGGACTTATTAAATTTTATGAAACAGATTCCATCCAGATCATAAAATAGTTGGCCAATTATACTGAACTACACCAGTATTTCTCATTTTCAATAACTCTTTTAGAACTAACTATAATAAATTGTGATGTTACTTATATAAGTACCTAAGTTATCAACTACTTTCAGAAATATAGTAAACATACAAGTAGATCTTTCAATCACAAAACTTTCCTTTTTCCTCAACAATATACAGTGGGTAACGAGTGTAATCTGGAATTTGGCTGCTTGTTACCTCTTTTCTTATGGTGGATGGGACTTTTACTTATAATCGTATTCATTGGAGTTTTCACTGTCACTTATATTGAGGTAAATCATGTTTGCTTTCATTTAAATTTTATCAACTAAAAAACGTTTCTTTGAAACTTGTTTCAATTCCATATTTTTCTAGATCTAGATTCCATTATCTCATCTCATATTGGTAACAAAATTACTATATATTATCTAAAATATAATACGCAATATTCGTTTGCACTATTGTAGTAATTACCATTGTCTCTTCAAACTATATTAGCGTTGTAGTTGTTCCTGAGTCATTAATAATAATAATTATTGATGAATTTAGCTTTCTTTTCCAATAATGGACTTATAATTATTACTTTTTCAATTAAATCAATTAACTAATGTATTATAATAATTTTAATTGTTGAGAGACCTTAATATAATTGTTGGAGAATAAAGCATGGAAACCGGCACGCCACAGTTTATTCCTTCGGTCGCTATTTTTAAAGCAAAACATGTGTGGATGGTTCTAAATATTGAAGATAAACATTGCTAGAATCGATGCTTTACCTTGAAATTTTTTATAAGGCATAAAGTTTTCTAATTGATGATTGAAATGATGGAGATTTGATCTATATTTTCATAGATATTTTATACTGCCAGTATTATGTTGAAAAATAGAATTTTTTGAGGGTGATGCCCACACGAGTTCCAGGCTTGTGCGTGGGTAATGAGAGGGGTGATGATGAGAGATAAGGACTGTTTTTAGGCAGTCGGGACCGACGGCTTTTCGTCTCCTCCGAAAGACGGGAGTGGCCGTTTCTGTCAAAATCCGTTCCGGCAACTGTATTCGATCTTGGAACCTTTGGATTATCAGATTAACCTTGGATTATTCAAGGTGATAAAATAATTCTACAGATCTTTCTGAAAAATTTGGTACCATTTTCATCATTATCGCTTGGAAAATAGCGTCCGAAAGAGAAAACTCGTTTTTACTACTCTTCACACGCGCATTGCAAAAATCAACTCGTTCGAATCTTTGTATAAATTCGATCAATGGTATTAAGGATTCTCACCTGTCATTTTTTTTCTCAAATGAAGTTAATTATGTAATTTTCAGCCAGGGGCAGCAGGAGGTGGCGTATCAGGGGTTGTGGCCTATTTGAATGGGGCGAATATTCCCAGGATTATGAACGCACCTGTTGTCGTCTACAAAGTTGTAAGCATGATCTGCACCTGTATTTCGGGAATCACTGGCGGCAAGGTGAGTAATTATTCAACTGAACGCTTGGAGCATAATATACTCTAAATAAATTCCAGCTATTCTTTACGAAGATAACTTCATTTTGTCTGTTGCCATCATGGGCGTAACGTGGGCCATGAATTTGGGCGGGGCACAAATCAAAATTAGGGTAATATGAGCCAGGAAGCATATACTACATAACGGTACTTTTAAATGTTGGTCTACTAAATAAAATGTTCAGAAATCATTTTGTGAAGGCCTAAACAGAAACAACCAAGTACTAGCGGCTACCAAATATTCATTTTATTTAGCAAATCTCAGAATTTTTTTACAAAATGTAATACGTCACACTATACAATAGAGAAAGTAATACATAAACGAAATGCTTTCTCTATGTTTATATGGATTGTACATCGGCTGATATAATATAACCGATATGTAGTAGTAGTAGTAAAACCTGTCTAAGGCGAACCCTGTTTAAGACGGAAACCTGTTGAGACGGAATGGTTTTTCTGGTCCACAGAATTTTGTATAAAGTAAAGTACCTTTTTAAAGATGATCGGTTATCGGCAATGAGTAACTTTTCGATTAGCAGTTCGATTTGTTTAGGAAATTTGAAAAATAGAAGACTATGAAATTCATTCTATTTTAATCTGATCGATAGAGTTTATTTGAAGGAAGGACCTATGATACATATTGGAGCGGTTGTTGGCGCAAACATGGTGATGGTGCCGAGAAAGCTGACTGACACCTGTTGCAAGGCTTTTCATTTCGACAACGAAATTCGAGACATGGTAGCAGGGGGCGTTGCTGCGGGGGTGGCAGCCGCTTTCGCTTCTCCAATGGGTCAGCTTTCAACTTATTTTCCCCTTACTTTAGCCTTACATTATCACTCATGTGAGAATAGAATATTTCTATTTCACTTTGTCAAAAATGCAATAGGAAAATAATTGTACAGGCTGAAAGAATAAAATTACTAAAAAATTAACAACTTCAAATATGTATCGTTTGTAATGTGTAACCACAGAAAATCAGAATAACATTTTTATAAAGAAAACCAATATAAAAATGTGAAGGTATATAATACCTAATCAAGGTACACTGCTGGACTCAAAATGAAATATTTTATTTTAATTTGTAATAATTTTATCTCTCATATTCCAAGTTGACCACAAATACTGGATAATGTGGTCGACTCTAGTTTCTGTTATTCAAATAAAAAGATTTGTAAGCTTTGTTAAGAGGGATAAAGTTATTTTTTTTATTATTATCTCAAACAACAAACAACGTCTTTTATCCTAAACCTCAATGAGGCAAGTGAGATGAACAAATCATTAATTTTCTACTTCTTGCTAATTGAAAGAAATATCAATGAATGTATGTAGGAGTAGATGAAAAATTTTCAATTACTCAATAAGAATATTTTTATTTTTCTGCTCGATTTGTGGAATATAATTTTTGGTAAATGGAGAGAACGTATAAGACATTCTTAATAATCGAGGAATAGCAATCAATAAAAATCCGGTAGGAAAGAACATTTTTGATATAATAGGTAACAGGAATATTAACTAGTAATACGAAAAATTAGACGAAGTTTCTGAGAAGAAATATGTAAACGTTTTCGGATTATCAGGGTGTTAAAAACTAAATTTGAAGAAAATTCAATAATATGTATATTATCGCCTACTCTCTCTTCTGATTGGTCGATAGTTAAAAGCGTATCCAATTCTAAATTCCGCCGGTAGGTGGCAGCAGTTATTGGGTGATGTTATTATTCTTGTTTTTAATGGTTTTCAATAGACACGCCTCTTTGCCCCGCCTACTCTCTCTTCTGATTGGTCGATAGTTAAAAGCGTATCAAATTCTAAATTCCGACGGTAGGTGGCAGCAGTTACTGGGTGATGTTAAAATTCTTGATTAAAATGGTTTCCAATAGACACGCCTCTTTGCTCGGCCTACTCTCTCTTCTGATTGGTCAGCGGTTCAAAGCGCAAAGTGTAAAAGTCAGAGACATACTCTAATGAATGTTTTTCTTAATGCCCTTGTCATAGACTTGTTGATTGCAAAACTTGAGGACTAGCAGGACTAGGACTGAGATTATTGATTTTGACTTTTAAGAGCGATGATTTGATGTTGGGACTGAGATGACCAAGCAATAGCGTAATAAACAAGGAGACCAGCAATACTGCAATAGTGCATCTCAGTCCTCGCACACAGACATAAAACTATTATCTCGCTGTAGACAACATATGAACAATCGGTTGAGCAATAAAGCATAATAATCTAAATAAGATCTTAACACTACAATATCTAGTGAAATTTGAAACAACTGAAATAGCCAATTTGAAGCCTAACGAAATTAGAAAATAAATAGTATGATATATTATTATTATTATAGTAGATTATTTTTTCACAGGTGGTCTTTTCCTTTCAATAGAAGAGAGTGTTAGCTTCCTAAGTGTCTCATTGATGATAAAGATTTTCATAGCGGCTATGTCATCTTCATGGTGTGCCAACTTAATTATGTCGCTTCACTCTGATGAACCAGGTAAAAGAAGCTGAGGTTTGAATAGTCTGTTTTTATTTAGAAATCGTTTAGTTAGCCGTTATAGTATAGAAATTGAATAAAATTTGTGTCGTTTTCGTTTATGCAATCTGTTCGTAGTTTTTTGTATCAGTATTATTTCGTCTTGTTCAGTTTGTTCGAATTGTGTTTGTTCAATTATCTTTTGGTTTTTGATAATGTGGCAGAAACAAGTACAAATGACATTTTGAAATAATAAGAAAATAAGGAGTATAATCTTATAAACTTATAATCTTATGAGAAGTTTATCAGATCCTCCAATACAGAGTGATTTTACAAAAACGTTTTCAGGCTTTGTGGCTATTAATATAGAAATACGTCATTTTGTTTACTGTTTGCTGTTTTCATTGAATCCCACAGCTATGTAATCGCATGTTAGAAACTGCAACTCTTTGTATAAGCTCATGCTTCTACAAATAAAATTAATTTATTTTGTATTCTGTGTCTAATCGTTAGAGGTGAGGTCCTATATGCTTCTAAATCCATGCTTTTCACCTCACTATTTCCGCTGCAGCACCCCCAATACTTTTCCTTACCAGCCGCCACTGACTGAAACCCAAGGCCGTAACCAGGAAAACATTTCGCGAGGGGGGGTTTCAACCCTTCTGACCCCCCCCCCCCCCCCTGGCTACGGCCTTGCTAAAACCAAAGATAATTTAACCAAAGTCCAAAAACTGAACCCAAATGGTTATTTTGTTTTTCAATTAAGAATACACTTTTCAACTACAAAGTTTTTTTTATTCTAGGCAACCCTGGATCCGTGGATGTACTTTACATGGGCATAATAACACCGGGCGAACTGTCCTACACCTATTACGAAATACCAATTTTTATTTTGATTGGTACCATTTCCGCATTTTTTGGAGCTGCTTGGGTGTTGATTCAAAAATTCGCTACTGTTAAACGCAGGAAGTATGAACGAAAATTAATATTTTTCCACTATGAATAACTCAAAAGTGATTGGAATTCATATCTTATATCATCTAATGGATAGGTTTATAATCATTTTTTTATCGTATGGCTTTTTATCGGTGGGAAGACCCTTACGGGTAGGTTCCACCTCGCCTAATTGCACAATATTCTGTGTCGGTCACCCATCCAAGAGCTGTCTTGAATGTTTGTTACTCAACCACATGATTACTTAGCAACCGCTCTCACCGAGTGACCACTGATATTACAAAAAACTGAACCCATAATCATTTTTATTCTTACTGTAAGAATAAGAAATAGTTTCTATATTTGTTACTCTCAAGTTGCTTTACAATGTGTTTTGCGGAAAACACAGTTAAGACTAGGCCTACATTAAAATAAAATTGGAATCATTCGAAAAGCAGCACAGTTAAATGATGACAAAATAACACTTATTATTAGTATTATTTAATAAGATTCCACAACAAAATCTACCTTCTTGATGGAAAAATTGGAATCTTCATGTTAGTTAGTAGCCTACTCAATTTTTTCCGATTGCTTCTTCTAATAATGCATATCAAATTATATCAATTACCTCAATCAGTGAGCTTATTGAAAATATTGAAGAATCATTGAATAGTGATAGGAATTAATTTCTGCTTCAACACAATAGACTTAGAAATGATTTATTATTGAGTTTGACATTTGCATGATCTTGTCTGAAATTCATTTCTTAATTTTTCTACAGATATATTGGAACAAACAAGCATAAAAAGCTGTTAGATGGATTAGTAGTTGTTATTCTAACAGGTGTGAGTCATTTTGCACTTACTATTTTTTGGCAAGAGTGTCGGCAGTTCACTTCTGTATATGGAGAGGGCGAACAAGCTTTAAGTGTAAGTTACATTTTCAAAAACGTATTAATAAAGACAATTTCAAAAAATATTCATTCTGTTTATATTAAACTCTCCCAACTTTTATAATTTTTAATAACGCGACTTGAATCATAATTATAATGTTGATTGTTGAAACATATAGACGTTATAGACGTTTCAAAATATTGATTTTTGAATCAACCTTCTTCCAATCGAATATTATTAATTTTTCAAGAAAGGTGATGACTAGACAGTCTCTGTTATAAACTTACTTTTGATTCAATGAAAGTCAATGAACAGTTTTTTAGTTACTTTAATTAAAATAATAATCCATGTAAAATAGCACTATGTTCATAAAAAATTATTTCCAGCACGGATGTCCAGAGGGTTATAAGAAAGATTTGACATTTTTCACGCTAAACACTGGCGAGGCAAGTCTAAGGTGGTTGATTCATGAAGACCCAGGTGCGTGACTCTTAACACTGTTATTAAAGAACATGATTGTATTTGTAATTTTTTATATTACATAAAAACACTGGAGAGGCTAATTTGTAATATTTCTAAATTGTATTTTTATTTTGTAATCACTGATTACTAATCAGATCAGCCTTGTATGTCTCAAATGCGGTTTTATCACATTTCTCATTTTCTTATTCATAATTAGGGTATGTCTAATAATATGACATTTTAAGGAGTATCTTCAAGTAAATCTTGAGCAAAACAAGGAATAGAAACGGGATTATATCACAACGGGATTATATTAATCGGTATTGGCTTGATATACTTTCAGTACCGTATAAAAATAACAGTGGCATATACGTATGTGACCCGCTAATTCTCACCTTTCTTTTAAATCCACGGAAAAACTTTACAACGTAGTTGAAATATGCTCATTATTATTATTTTTTTTTTAGAAATTATCGAGGTTGAGAATATATCTATTACATATTTCAAATTCTCACATACATGAGAGGAGAAAGGTGCGTTGAATTCTTGTTTTTGAAAGATAGACGTGACATTTTTATATGTTGTGCTGTAATGATGGAATAGAAAGAACGCATTGATTACTGTCGAACATAATCTATGCTGATTATACAGTATATTACCTATTAGTTTGTATCATTGATAAAAATTATAAATAAATTAATAAAATTTATTAACTTCTATTAGGTACAAATTTCGATGTTGTGGAACCACAATTTCATAATACTGTATTATTGTTGTTATGAATATTATGACAATTTTACGATATAGTCTATTCCACTTTAGGCTACTAAACACTTTAAATCACAAAAACAAAATATCTTTGACAATACCTAGTGAAATTGACAATCAATCATCGAGAAATTTGTCTAGTGTGTGTGATATGATGTGGTATTTCTCCATAATAAATGAGAAAGACAATTAGACAAATTATTGTCAAACCACTCTCTATCTTTCAATATATCATCTCAATTATATCATTGATAATATTTGTGTACTGGTTTTTGATTGAAAATCTTTTACAGTATTTTGATTCGTTCTATACAGAAAGAAAATTTACAAACATAAAATTGGTACAGTAGTATTGTTATAGATCAGTATTGATCACAATAAATATTTCTATGCATTATTTCCATTCCAGAATCAATTTCAACACTCGCTGTGGGCGTTTTGCTAGTGCTTTATTTTTCACTGGCCATGTATACAACAGGAATCAGTATGGCAATTGGCATTTTTGTGCCCAACTTGCTGTTGGGAGCTTTGTGGGGCCGTTTCATAGTCTCCCTCTTGTACGTTCATACTCCAGATTTTGTAAGCATGACTCAAAATTTCATGAAGAATAGTAGGCTATTCAATAATCACAATAATTTAGCTCTGTAATAAACCCAGTTCAAATTCCACTTTGTAATAAGATAGAAGTTTGCTCAGGATACCAAAAAGATACATAAGGGTAAGAAGGAGATATATATATATAAGGAGAGATAACATAAGGAGAGAATAAGAAATACGAGCATTCTAGAATCTGGTTTTCACAGGAATCCTGGTGATTCCTATAAAGAAAACGTATAGGAATACTTTTATTATATTAAAATATACAATAAGATTCATTTAATTTGGCGAATGGAATTGGATATATATTGATAGATAGAGATATTATTTCTTGACGTTGCTGATGACCGTAGAGTCCGATGGCAAAACAATAATATCCCTCCATATATATATATATATATATCTAATGCCGTCCGCCAAAATAAATGAATCTTATCACACTTAATTATAGGAATACTTTTTACAGTGAGTGGAAGCCATTTCCTCTTATTTCCACCTTCTAAACCTCATGAATTCTCTCTAATTTATTATCACTTTCCTTCATTATCACTTCTCTATTTTCCAACTCTTTTGTATGAATATCAACCTCTCTCCTTTTTTGATAGGGCCTCCCATAAGCTTTCACTTTTCCCTCTACTGTTTTCCATCATTCTTATGCCATATCATTCTCTGGTATTTGATATTCCTTTCTAAATTTATTACTTTCTTCGTGCATTGAATCTAAAGCTAACAATTGGCTACCGTGCCATATAGATAGAGTATAGACTATATTTTTGCTCTTGAAAAAAGTCATGAGGGCCAAGTTGAGGTCTATAAACCCCCTCTTCCACTTGATCCACAAAGGATATTAGAGGTTTATTATTGCCATATTTGATCATCATAGGAATTCATTCAATTTACTTCTCCATTCTACAATACGGCAATTGAAATAATTCTTGCTAGTTCCCTAGTGGGAACCCACAGAGTACACAAACTTTACAATAACGTTACAGAGAAGTAACACTGTTACGTTGTTACCATATGCAACGTTTCTTATGAACGTTACATCAATGGTGCTGTAATGTTTAAATAATCGACTATGGTTACGTTACATGAAACCCTAGGGATGATGAGGAGGAGGAGTTGATGAGATAAGAATGCTACAGCTTTTGCACCAAAAAATAGCTGAATGCATCATGGCTGAATGCTGGTGGGTTCTGAACCACAAGGTATTGAACGTTTGATTCGATGACATTTTATTCAACACACACTTCTTCATATTTCATTCTACAATTATTAAAAAAAAATCTATCTGTTTTCCTATAAAATGAATAATGCAAATCTATTGACACACAATTTCTCAAGTTATTATTTTAGTTAATATTTTTATTGCAGTGTCGTGAACAAGGAAAAGATTTTAGCTGTTTTCCTATAGAATGAATAATGCAAATCATCTATTGACACACAATTTCTTGAGTTATTATTTTAGTTTATATTTTTATTGCATTGTCGTGAACAAGGAAAAGATTCTAGCTGTTTTCCTATAAAATGAATACCGTAGTGCACTTCATCATCTCTTGACACAAGATTTCTTGGGCTATTATTCTAATTAACATTTTTGACGTGGACAAGCGAAGAGTCGTGGTGGTCATATTGTCCAAACTCCACATCAACAAATGAAAATAATCCTATACTTTTGGTTTGACAGGCGAATACGGTGAACGCTAAGAAATACATCTACTTGGCGGCTGCAGCGCAATTGTGCGGTACCCTTCGATTGACGTTCAGTACGGTTGTGATAATGATGGAGGTGGTTGGAAATAATTTCATGGTATTGCCTCTTATGATCACCATTATGGCGGCTAGAATCGTGGGCGACTTACTTTCCCCTGTAAGTGCACAATGTACTTACTTTATTCTTATACCACATATTAAAATATATGTTGATTATTCAATCATAAGAAATATTTTAATAGGAGTAATTGCAATTTAAAATGTCCATTATTTCAGCCGCAATTCGAACTGCAGCTCATTTTGAGTGGATTCCCTTTCCTCCCCCCGGATGCTCCACCGTTCTCCAGCGAAACTAGAGTGGAAAGTGTTATGAATAGAGACGTTTCCACTTTGCCTCCCCAAATATCAGTGAGAGTTGCCAATCAAACACTTTCAGAGACCCATGGAGGCTTTCCAATTGTTAACAGAAAGGTACGAAGAATGTATTCCATCATGTCTGATTGACTATATAGTTCTGTTATAATATATAATATATATTATTATAACTATATAATATAGTTCTGTTTGAAGTGGAAACTGCTGAGTTTGAGAGTTAAGTGTAAGAGAGGGCCGGCTGCGCCCTAACTTCGCCCTCCCAGGAAAAATAAAGGCAGCCATCTATTCTATTCTGTGTATGTTTCTCAATAAAATTAGCAAAACCTTTTAAATATTATGATTTTCAAAAAATTTCCACTTCAATACCCTCTATAAATAGGGATTCAGGTACGTTATTAGGCATGAAGATATCCATGAAGCTTATTATGTTGAATCATGTCCTTGAATTATGATTATTTTGTTAATAAAAATTGTATTAGCAATAAAAGGAACCTAATTGATCCGTATCTATAAAACTACTCGGTCCTGACACTTTTAATTCCATGAGAAAGTTTTAAAATTGTTAATCAAACGCATCAGATGATGTCACTCTTTGCATTACAAGAAAACTTCCATGAAACACTTCAGTAGTGCTTAAAATTTTATACTTTCAAATGAAATTATAAAGATTATCCCACAAAATACGTTAGAGATATTATAGAAAAACATTAAAGAAAAACATTAGCAGACCATTTGTAGGAGAGAGCAAGTTCAATATTAATTGACTAACGACTCTCTACTATAAACATTCATTATTAAATATAATAACACTTCCCCTCAATTTTTCAGGGTACGCTGATTGGATTTGTTCTGAGAAAAGACATATTCGTCTTACTAAAATACAAAATATTCGTGGCAGACAATTACGACATGGACGAGCTGGAGAAAATATTCTCAAGAGAATTCATGAGACCTATAAGTGTAATTACAAAATAATTTCTTCAAGCCATTATTCAAACCACGGTATATAGAAGATTCTTCTACATATCGTGATTCATACCATGTAGTCTACCGACGTATGAAGGTTAATGCAAAAGTGTATCAAAAAGCATGTTTCAAGTATTATTGGCATACAGTTTCTTAGAGTACATTAGAGATAGACATCATAAGAGGCATTAGGTATCTTTATCATATTGATTTAGAGAGAATCATACCATCGTATGAAGGTTATTGCAAAAAGTATATTAAAACATATAAACCGATTCAAGTACCGTACCTATCAGTATTGGCATGCAGTTTCTTAGAGTATAATAATATGAGAGACTCATGTATTTCATGTACCTTACTCAAACAATTCGGAGCAGTAATTTCGGAGCAGTCTTTCGGAGGAGACGTTAAGCCGTCGGTCCCGACTGCCTAAAAAGTAGTCGTCATATCTCATCATCACCCCACTCATTACCCACGCACAAGCCTAGAGCTCATGTGGGCATCATCCTCAGGAGAAAAAAAATATTATTAATTACAGTATCAGTTAATAGGTAACTAATGATTTTATGAGAAAATAGTAAATACTCTATTCTCTCCGTCTTGCTTTTTACAACTTACTCCGTACGACACAGCGTTTTAATTCACTGTAAACATAAAATTAGTAAAGTTTTGTATTTTTTGTGTATAACATACTTGAGCTCATACCACAGACAACACTGTATAGTTAGTCTATGCTCAAACTGACCAAGAATCTATTATTTTACAGAACTTATCATTCTCAGAAGCGGAGCTCCAAAAAAATGTTGACTTGGAAATAATCATGAATCCGACCCCCTACGCAGTGAAACCCGTGAGTTGGATTGAAAATTAACTTTTTCAGTCAATTTAATTAATGATGAATATTATGTTTTTCATATCATAAAAACTCATAGCTCTATCAATTTACTTGAATATTTAGGTAGACTTCTACATTACAATCTATTTGAAAAATGGGTTTGGTTCATCAGTTTTATTTTTATTAAGTTAGAACAATTTTTTCCAGAATATGTCGCTTGCAAGAGCATACAAGTTATTTCGCAACCTTGGATTGAGACATGTTATCGTGGTTGATACCGAATTCAAGGTAATGTAAATCCAGACATAAGACACATAAAAGGAGAGGTATTATCTATGCATAATATAGACATTATATTGAACTATTTTAATTAGATTGGATCTAGATGTTCCTGGTTCGATTAGTTATTTACTAACTGTTACTCCTGATAAATAAATTAACTACGAAACTGAAAAATGAATAGCAGGGTTTGTTGTCACACTACCGAGTCATTGAACAAACATTGAAAGCCTGGCGCCAGTGATTTCTTTCCCGTCCCCCCTCATACTTCAGAAGCAAAGTTACCAGCGGTGGACAGTAAAACGTATATTATTCAAGAATTAACTGAGCATGATACGGTACTGGACAAGACTAAGCTCCGTGTCCCTGACTGCAATGCTTTTGCATTCAACACTGAGCTGTCTCGGACTGTAGGTGGGGTTGAAAAAAAATACAGTTAGCGAGTAAAATGGGGGATTTAGCCTATCAACGATTTGTAATGTATTTTAGTTTGCATTAGAATGGAAACAGCGATCTTGTTTGACTAGATCAACAATGTAATAAAAGAACTTTTGCTTCACAGCCGATCGGGATACTAACAAGAAAAGATTTGGCGAAGTTTCATGCATCTTTCAGTGGAATTACTGGTTTACCTATTGTTTGAAAAAACACGAAATAACGTACAGCGTTCTATTAGAAGTATTTTTGTTGAAAAGCTATTCGTTTGTAAAATACAAATAATAGTTGCTGGAATCTAAATATATTTTTTCTTAAACAATAGCCTATAAATACAGATATAACTGATATGATACTTCAGATTTACAAAATCCATTCACTGATTCCATCAGTATAAAGACAAAACTCAATTTGTGATGAAAATTTCTCTCGTAGGAAAAATATTAGTAGGCTATTAGATTCATCTGTAAATTTTTTCTCTTTGTGTAATACATTTTACTTGCAATCTTGATTTTTGACCAAATACTTAGCGAAGACAATGCATGCATAATTATATAGTAACAAATATTAAATTCTGGTAATAAAATGACACTCAATTATAGTTTCAAAAATGTATAATTTATTGAATTATAAATTTTTGAGCCTCTTCCACATTTCATTGAAAATCACCCAGCATTTGTTTAGAAATTTAGATAATCGACAATTTATAACGAAACATAGCTTTCATATCCTTCACTTAATAATATGTTTTTACAGTACTTTCCTCAAATACAATCAAATGAGTTACTTTCACATATTTGGTACTAAAAATTGTTATATTGATATGGAAAAATATTCATACATCCTCAAAAAAAGAATCAGATCTTTTTAAGTCAATATTGAGAAAATCTTGCTTTCTTTTCTCTTCATAACACAAAATAAATGTACAATAATATTGTCGTCTTTTTTATCCAAATTCAATACGGCGTCACCATTCGATTGTAATGAAATATTACAATTCATCAAGTTGAGGAAATCCAACCTTGGATGAAATAAAAATAGACTTAATAAATTTTTCATTATCATGAAGGTAATTTCGAAATTCTGGTTGTAAATGATAGTGAGAAAATTATAACTCACAATATCATAACGTCAATGAAATATGTTTTTAAAATATTTTGATACAGTACTAGAGTAGTTTTCAAGTTGATGATATATGATTACAAAAATGCAAAATATTCTACACCTTGGATTCATCACATCAAATTTACGTAATCGGGGAAGAAGACCATTTAAAAAGCGTATTTGTCTATTAAAATATCCTGTGCGTTACATATGGGAGACATTATTACAACAGGTAAGGTACACTATACAATTAAAATTTTTATACTATGTTGGAAAAGAGATAGCCTAAGTATATTTTTAACACAGTAAAATTATGTCTAGTGAAGTATCCACAACAAATAAAATGATCTATAATGTAACAATTTGAGATATATAACGAAAATAATTACTAATTAAATACAACAAGAAAAGCAATGACACTTTAATAATAGACAGAAAGAAAACATATCTTTGAAATAATATATTGATTTTTTCTCTACAAAAAAACAGAGTAGCCTACAATAAAATATAATGTATTAATATCATAATTTAGACATGATAGAGGGTTTTAGCCTTCAATAATAGTCTGATGAATACAAGTGGAAGTTTTTATATTGAAGTAATCAATCAATATTATCGACCTTCAATCTAGAACACAAAATATATCTTTTTATCGTTATTTTATTATGAACCAGTTAGAAGCCTACTAACTATAAAATGCCGTCTTTTTCAATTTTGGATTTTCAACTAGACTTTGAATAATTTGGTTTTTGAAGGTTTAACAATCTCAAGTTTTGAACATATTTTAATTACAGATCTCGTCATTAACGCAAACATTATTATTGTCATTATTTTGGGAAATGTTCACCAAAGCCTGTTCTGCACATAAGAATGATCAATAACAAAAATAGAAAATACTCATGGTACACTTACAAAACTTGCAATATTACACAGTAAATGCACTTCATTTCTACAGCAATAGCTGATAATTGCATGAGGAATATTGTACAGGAAAATATTAATAAATGCTCAATTGAATCACAAAATCAAATTCTAATGTGCAGAATAGGTTCAATTTCCAACTATCAAACAAGTTTAATAGCTTTTATATGTAAGTAAATAAATAAATTTATGTAAGTTCCACTCCTCAACAGTTTTAATGGAGATTTTCAGGTGATGAACCAGTTCAGAATCAATATTAGTAGTCATTGAAACCATGTTCTTACTATAGGACAGAAAGAGTTTCTAGAAAAGATTTATTTAGAATGAATGTCTATTAAACAAAAGAAAGTGAGTAGTGGATTTGATTTCTATGTAGGCTTAGTATGAGACATGTACACTCAAGACCGCTTTTGGATGGGTGACAGACACAAAAATAAGGCGAGGTGAAACCTACGGTACCAGTAAGGGTGTCCCCACCGATAAAAAGCCATACGAATATATTTTATGAGAATACTAGACCGATTTTGAGGCTCCAATGTCACAGTACTCTTCAAATTGATGAATGTATATTTTCCAAAAAATTAAACAATTTAAAATTAAAGAGAAAAAACATTTATCCAAATGTATTTTCATTGAGAACAGAGAAATAGTAGTCTACATGTAATACAGTTCTGAAACGGACTCAGCAATTTTGTTAACAATAGTCACCGTGTGTAAAAGATTCAGCTTGATTGCCAGATTTATTATAAGATAAAAAATAACGGCGAAGTAACACGATTATACAGCTAACTAGTTTTCTTCAGTTAAAAAAAATTGTGAATCTTCACACATCTAGTTTCAATATGTGTGACTCCATTCCTGGAGTTTCTCAAGCAAAATTAATGTTGGATAGTTTTGTTACGAAGGCAACTCATTCATTAGTAAATGTTTTTTATTGGATAAATAAATTGGATAAATAAGTTAAGTTCACGCCCTGTTAATATTAGCTTGATTCAGGTCTATGCACCGACAGCAGATAAAAGTGATGACATCTTGGAAAACTTTTACAGCGAATTGGAAACTGTCCTTCAGTATACTAAACCAAATGAAGTTAATATCGTGATGGGAGATTTTAATGCCAAAGTTGGGTCTCAAAGTGTTGTAGATATAGTGGGGCGCTATGGCCTGGGTGAAAGGAATGAGAGGGGTGATAGGCTTATACAATTCTGTCAGGAGAAAAAATTGAAAATTTTAAACACCTTTTATCAACTTCCGCCCAGGAGGCTTTATACATGGAAATCACCTCAAGATAACAGAGATGGGCACATAATCGTTAGGAACCAGATAGATTTTATAATGATTAATAAGAGGTTTGGAAATGGTTTCACGTGGGTCAAGACATATCCAAGTGCTGATGTCTGCACCGATCATAATCTTCTGTTGGGGTCTATGAAAATAAAGCTCAAGAAGTTGGAGAAACCAAGGTTGAATCCCAAAATAGATGTCACGAAATTGAGGAATGGAGAAGTAAAAGAGGCAATGAGGAGTGATATCAATGATAGACTACGGCAGGTTGAAAAGGATACAGATGGAGAAATTTTGTGGAGAAGTTTGAGAAATGAACTGATAGAATCATCAAACGTTCATCTGAAAGTATCTGATAGAAGAAGAAAAAGAGTAGAATGGATGACAGATGAAATACTGAACCTGATGGACAGGAGAAGAGAGTGGAAAAACAAAGATCTGACTGAGTATAGGAAAATACATAAAGCAATACAAAAGAAAATAAAACTAGCTAAGGAAGATTGGTTAAAGAATAAATGTGATGAGATTGAGGACCTAGAGAAAAAATATGATAGTTTTAACATGCATAAAAAGATAAAGGAAATGACTGGTGTAATTTATAAGGCTCAATCGAATGTCCTATCTGACGGAAACAGGATTGTGTTTGAAACCAATGATAAGATCAAACTCTGGAAAGATTATGTGGAAAAACTCTTTGATGACCACGAGAGGCCACAACATGCAGAACAGATAGCGGCTGACTCTGGTCCTACCATATTGGTAGAGGAAGTTAGGAAGGTTATAAGAGACGCAAAAGTGGGAAAAGCATCAGGTCCTGATGACATTCATGCTGAAGTTTTAAAATTGATTGACGAAGAAAATCTGGAAACAATTACTGCACTGTTCAATGACATATACTCCACAGGATATTTACCTCATGATTGGTTGAAGTCAACATTTATAACTCTTCCTAAAAAACCTAATGCTAGATTGTGTAAAGACCATCGAACAATAAGTCTGATGAGCTGTGTACTAAAACTATTCCTCAAAATAATACATAAGCGAATTTACAAAAAATGTGAGGAATATATAGGTGAATCGCAATTTGGATTTCGGAGTGGTCTTGGCACTAGAGATGCTTTATTCTGTATGAAGGTTCTAGTGGAAAGATGTAGAGACATGAATAAGGATGTATACATAGCTTTCATTGATTATGAGAAAGCTTTTGATCGAGTGAAACATCATAAACTTCTACAGGTCCTGAGGAAAGTGGGATTGGATGATAGAGACATAAATTATTACCAATCTCTACTGGCATCAAACTGCCAATGTCAGAGTGGACAGTGTAAGCACAGAAGATATTGAGATCAGAAGGGGTGTGAGGCAGGGCTGCGTGCTCTCACCGATGCTGTTTAATATCTATTCTGAAGAAATTTTGGCTGAAGCTTTAAATAATGGTCAAGAGGGCATTGTAGTCAATGGTGAGGTGATTAATAATATACGCTATGCGGATGATACTGCTTTGTTGGCTGACTCTTTGGATGATCTGCAGTCTCTCTTGTCAAAGGTTAACAATGCTAGTAAGGGAATGGGCCTATGTATGAATGTCTCAAAGACTAAGTATATGATCATATCTAGAGCTGCGCCACTGAATAATGTACCAATTCGTCTGGAGAATGAGATTATAGAGCAAGTGCAGCAGTACAAGTACCTTGGCTGCTGGTTGAACAATAAGTGGGATCAAACACAAGAGATCAAAGTTAGAATAGAAACCGCTCGTAGTGCATTCTGTAGATTGAAACCTGTGCTAAGCAATCGTAATATCAACCTGAAACTGAGGATTCGATTGACACAGTGCTACGTATTCTCGGTTCTTCTATATGGTTTGGAGGGATGGACATTGACAAAGCTGCTGTGTGACAAGTTGAACGCATTTGAGATGTGGGTCTACAGGAGAATCCTCAGAATCTCATGGACAGAGAAAGTAAAAAACACTGAGGTTCTAGACAGGCTTGGTAAAAGTACAGAAATTTTGCTCAAGATCAAAACACGCAAGCTTCAATACTTTGGCCACATAATGAGGAATGGGAAGTACAGATTGCTCCAGCTTGTTATGCAGGGAAAAATTGATGGGAGAAGACCAGCAGGTCGGCGGAGAACGTCGTGGCTCAAGAACCTCCGTGAATGGTATGGCAGGAACACAGGAGAACTCTTCAGAGCGGCTGTATCCAGGGTCCAGATTGCCATGATGATTGCCAATCTTCGTTAGAGGAATGCAACTACAAGAAGAAGATTGGATAAATGCTGAACAAACACAATTTTACGTATTTTTAAAATGCAAAAATAGCTGAATACGCAACACTTACTAAGGCATCTGATATGTTATTGACATAATGATATTATAATGTTAATTATTTCGACTAGGTAGAGAAACGATGAAGCAGGGCTGAAGTAATAGTTGTAGTAATATTGATAGTTAGCGTTACAATAATTTGTAAGAAAACAATCATAGTTTGTTCATAGCTCAATAATCGCTGACCATGCAAATCTTCGGTCCCATATAACATTGGAATAAATTGGCTCAAACAATTTTCACAAATTTAAGGCTTTACATACTCTTTACGATTTATAAAATATTGTAATATTGTAACAAAATGCTGTAGATGATCACTGGTTCCACGCCAGTTTGATCTGGGAAAATAATCAATGGCACTTATCAACTAAAATCGTCAAAACATCTCACATACTATAATATTATATACTTTACACAAAATAATAACAAACTAAAATAGTAATCTTAAACATACATGTTAGTTAAAATTATCTTAAGTAATGATAATTATTGTTGATAAATATAATCATAATAATTCATGACGATGATGATAATAATAATAGATCTACATATAATTATTTGTTTCAGCATGTTCATTAATAATAATACAGAAATGAAAGCACTAACAGAGATGATGATATATCTTTTTACAAATATATTTACAGTGATAATCATCACCAGACTGACAATAACCAAAATTATTACAATACATATTTATAGTCTACAGCCAATTTCAACTGTAAATGAGTATTATGAGAGTCGATTAAAGTAATCATAAATTACCATAACAACTTGTAAATTCATAGCGTGATAATATCATGATTAAACGTAAAATATTTCATATCGCAATAAATATAGTACCTACGAACGATTTTCTTAAATTAATTGCAGCAAACTAAAGGAGAAAGACATTTACTATTGTAATTGACCTGAATGAAAACTAAAAACTATATTGAACTATTTAAACCTTGACAAAAATATATTTTGAGATTGATAATTTAAAATAAGAGCCTTCTGCAATCTCAACTCAACAATGTTTCCTCTATAAAACTACCAATGGCAAACTGATCAAGTTTATGGTAAATTTCAGTGTTATAACTAAACAATATGTGTGGTTTTTTTTATAAAACAGGGAAATCTAACGATTGGTGTCTAGTTCCTTTTCACAATGTGACAACAGCTCAAAGATCTCAAGATCCTGCAGTTGTAAAAGGGCTCACATGTAATTCTAAGTGGAGTATTAACTCCACTGGTGTTGTTCGATAATTAAAAAATAGGTAATTTTGCTCTAATATCGTCGTTTACAACATTTAAACAGAAAATATTAATTCAAAACGCAGCACCAGAGGAAGCCCAACTTTCAAAACTTTCCTGAAAGCACACAAAGTTGATTTTTAGAATAAACGTTGGGGAAACGAATAATAACAATATAGGCTACTGTATTAACATCAATATTGAGACATTTACACACTTCATTATTATCAAAATAATATTCAGTCTCAACGTCTGCCGGGTTCAGCTAGTTCAAGTTCTTGTCAAGCCTAGTTAAATTCTAGTAAACGACCTTTGGCCGTAGAGTGGAATTACCAGCGACCACATAACACAAAAATAGACGGAGCATTCTCATTAATTCAACATTACGGCTGATGAAGCCAATTCTGGCGCCTAAACCCAAGGAAGATGGCGGTCCACTCAGCTGACCCACATACAACTGCGGGCCGATCGCTTGACCTCTCTCCTATGTAAACCTCCGCCATCTTCCTTGGGTTTAGGCGCCAGAATTGGCTTCAATACTGAGCATGAGTGCTCCGTCTATTTGTATTATGTGGTCGCTGGGAATTACAAATTGTTGACCTGTGTTTGGTCATCTATTCAACCAACTCAATCAGCTGGTTGAACTACAATACATATTGCATAATGATTATAAAGCATGCGGTATTTTTAACGATTTATTCAATTGAATTTATAATAATTATTAGATAAATGAGATTTTGTTGTATTTGGGGAAGAATGAATCATTGATGTAATAATATTCACAGACATAATCTAACACTGTGTTAAACAACATCAGAAATTATATTAGGCATCAAATGAGAATCACGTGGTCACATTTTTATGCCAACCAACAGCCACATGACCAGCTATACCTTGCGAACTCAACATATAAATGACCAAGTGCGCATTCACACTACAAACGGTAGAAAAGTCTGAAGAGGTAAAAACGTTAAGAGTCAAGAGTGGCAAGGAAGCGCCAAAAACGTTTAAAGCGTCAATTAGACGCGCCAAAAGAGACGCCTATGAAAACATCATCGTCAAAGAACCTGTTATGAAACAGCGACCTTAATTTTATTCTGAATGGTAACTGCTCAATGATAGTATGAATATCCCAAATTAATCTTGATTTGCCACTCCCGTCTTTCGGAGGTTTGTGAGACGCAAAATCAGGAGAATCTTATTATTATTAAGCTTATGTTTTTTTTGACGAGGAGACTCTCTCGGGAGTTACGCCTCGCCGAATCATCCAATTCACCCCAATGGTTTGGGAAATATGGAATGTAGGATCTCATTGAAAGACAAGTAAGATCAGAAATCACTTGTTGAGATCGGTTGCTAAGTAATCATGTGGTTAAGTAACAAACATTCAAGACTGCTCTTGGATGGGTGACCGACACAAAAAATAAAGCGAGGTGGAAGCTACCCGTAAGGGTCTCCCCACCGATAAAAAGGCATACGATAAAAAAATTGAGAGACACAGTCTTTGCACCTTTTGACGCTTCTAATGCCGATTTAAACTCTTTTGACACTTTTACCTCATTTGTGGCTTCCGCCCCAACAAACATAGATTGATAAATGACGACTGACCTATCGTGTGAGAGGGGTGGATGGGGTGGGGGCACGCCTAAGAGTGATAGGGCGTGACATAGGTGGAGGGAAAGAGTCCTTTGCGGGCGCCTATCTCGCCATGCCACCAGTGCTGGTCGCTGCGATCCGTCACCGTGATGACGTCACCCCGCCTGAACTCCAACTCACCCGGCTCCTGTGGCTGGAAGTCGTATAGCGCCTGTACCAAGCACTGCAACAACAAACACAGCTGTTAGTAGCATTAGGGAAGCATGCGATAATAACAACAATGGGATAAGTATAATTTTTGATAAAGGAGACTTTATACATGCTGGTAAGGATTGCAGTACAGTACTTGTGACTCCCGTCAGTTTCCTTTCTCTTTCCAATCCCTGTCTCATTATCTCTCTTCTTTTTTCTTCTTCTACTTCTTCTTTCTCTTCTTCTTCATCTCCTCCTTCTTTCTTTTTTCTTCTTCTTTCTCTTCTTCTTCTTCATCTCCTCTTTCTTCTTTTTCTTCTTCACCACCCTCTTCTTCTTCTTCATCTTCTTCAGCCACTTCAACAGCCAGTTGCACGAAAACCCTATTGAATTTAACCACCTATAAAATCACGTCATTATATTGACGTCAGATTAGTTCTTTGGTTGTTATTGCATTGTATCCGTTGGATAACATCATTTTACAAGTAGTTAAACTAAATTTTCGTGCAACTAGCCTTTCAAGGTTTTTAAGAGTGAAAGGAGAGAGTTGAAAAATTGAAGAGAAAATAGATTTAGAAATAGAAAAGAGAAATAGATTTAAATAAAATTTTTGGAACAAATCAACCGCAGAAGTTAGTGAAAAATTATAGTAAGTTACTGATTTTTTCAGTCACTTGTAAAGTGTCCATGAGATGTTGATACAGAGGCAATGCTACTATCAGATGCAGTTTGGAGTGAGGATTGATTAAACTTTGGAAATTTTATTTTTAAGAATACCTCGATAAACGCACTTTCTCTTGGACACGTGATTTATGTTATATCGGAGTTTTGGGCGAATGCCCGTTGTTTGATTAGTTATTAGCAATTCAAATTGACGAGTAAATAAATTAAATGAGAATTGATGTTACCTCTTCAGGAACCATGTCTCTTAATTTGACATCTTGAGAGCGTGACACCGAGGCCGTCCTGTGGTATTCAACTAACTCGTTCAGACTATTAAATTTCACCACCCAAAGGAAGAATTTGCCCTGTGCGTCCCTTAACACTTTAAAATGTTGTACATCGGTTGAACATCTGTAACAAAAATAGAAAAATATGTTATTATTCATCATAATTTGATTTCTTAAAGAGATTTGTTCATTTTAAAAACTCTAATTCCGTCAATACAGAAAGTTCGTGTTACTAGTTGATAGAAATAATTTATTATCGAATTTGAAGATTCTGAAAGTTGAGAAAGAGGATGTTTAGAACATTAGGGTTCTAATTTTGAGCAGATTCAACTGCGTTCCGGAAATAATTAATCTAATTTGAACAGAAACTATACAGAACAAGGACTCTATCAGCTCTTGTTCGAATTCTGAAGTTTTGGGCAGAAAGTCTAGTATTCTTATTATTTGATCATGATTTGAGTAACTCATCTCTTCTAAGTTAAACTCCATTTTTTGAACTGATTTCATCACAAATCTCATTTATAATTTATTCTCTAAATTCATTCATCATGAATGTTATCAATATATAAATCATAATCCGTAATCCAAGCCAAAATTTGTAATCTGTTAGGTAAACTGTAATGTAATTTGTTACCAAAAATCTCATAATCCTTCAATATTCGCTCATCAATCTAGAAATGGTAACCTAACCAATCTAATGGTAGTGGAATCTAGTAACATTATAAGTTAATCTAAGCCAATAATTGTAATCAACATGATTGAAGTCGTCCAAACTAATCATCAAACACTCATTTCATCTAGTATTCGAACTAGTATTCATGTTTTACTGAAAAAAGTCATTTACACGAATACCAGTAATACCACCATTTTGAGCCAAACGCTCTTTGCCTAAACCTATGTCAGAGCAATAGTATAAATAACTGTCAATTCTCATGAAAATATGTCAAAACTAAAACAATTTACTATACATAACAACATTTTCGCAAGCTCTGGGACTCATTTTTGCTGAGCACTTACACTTCTCAATTAGTTCACATCATCCATTACTAAAGAGTTTAGCTATTGTTTGGAATAGCATAAATGTATTTGTCAGAACAAAATTGAGTGATTAAAACAGATAAAATTTTAATGTTTTCCTGCTCAAATATGAGAGTGACCAATCTATCACTAATGACCTTGTTTCAATTAGTTTTCGAATGAGTTAAATCCATTAATCCGATAAAAATAGACATTCAGTTGAATCATCATTAATTACAGCACATTATTCATCAGTTTTGATACAGGTTGTTACTGTACGAATTATATTTATAATTGAATAGAGAAGATATTTTAAGGTGAAAGATGGGCTCAACAACATTTATCAACGAAAACAGTAAATGGTGTTGAGAATTCAAGTTTACAATGAAAATAGTAATGAAGCAGTAGAATTCAGAGAAAATTTCCTAAAATCTACTGTAGTTGGCATCGAAATAAGTACATTTAATGCTGCGAGCAATCTTCCTCGAATAAATAACGTAGTTAAGGAAGAATAATAAAACTAAATTATAGTAGATTGGAGTTGAGATTGCACACGGAAAGAGGAAACTGGAGAGCTATTTGAAATTTTATTATTTGATTTCTATAATTTGATGCAGAGCTGCTGCGAAATTCAACTACAGCATGCAGCCGCGGTTACATTGCAAGTTTATAAGTTCCAATACTGTTGTTTATTTTGAAGAAAAATTGACTGTAATATTTTTTGGCAAATAGATTTATTTATTCAAATGAATTTATTCATTCAAAAATAAGAATTCAACTCGTGCCTACTTGTATAGCAGGATCCATTTAACTTGTCAGAGAACAGCTGATTTAACGTTAGTAAACGAGCGTACATCACTCAGCTGTTCTCTGACAAGTTAAATGGATCCTGCTATACCTACGAGTAAAGAATCTCTACAACCCCTGGGCATACTAGTAGACGCATGCAGCCTGAGAGGTTTCAAAGATATTTTATAACGGGTAACTATACCAGTCAAACCTGCATTTTTGAAATGACTAAACAATATAGAGATGAATACGTCAAAATTGTATTGTTACTATCTTAATCTACATTAAAAAGCATGTAAGAAACAACTTTCAAATAGTCATCTGATGAAGACATTCTTGTATAGGCAATTTCATGAAAACTGCCCATCACATCACGGATCATACTCTGAGCCAACGATGAGGAACATTTTCATCTCTCTGGTTCTGTGAATAAACAAGATTTCCGAAACTGGAGTGGTGAAAACCCTGAACAACTACATCAAAAACCACTCCACTCAAGCAAGGTAACAGTTTGATACGCAATGTCCTCATTGGTAATCATAAGCCCGTGTTTATTCATTTTTTTTTTTTTTGAAAATGAGAGGGAGCAAACAGTTAATGTGGGTGCACAACGCTATTCGGAAATGTTGCATTCGTTCTTCAATCCTCAGTTCCGTCAACATGGAATGAACAATGAAACCTTTCTCCAGCAAGACGTCGCCACAAGTCATACAGCCCATGTTAGCATGAATGTTCTCAAAAATGTTTTTCCTAATCGGGTGACATCCCGAAATGGAGAGATTTTTCCATGAAATGATGGGCAGTTTCAGAAATCGCCTATACAAGAATGTCTCAATCGTTAATGACGATTTGAATGTTCTCTTAAATGCTTTTTAATGTACATTGAGATAGTAACAATACAATTCTGAAATATTCATCCGTTCATTCTTTACGGTCATTTCAAAAATGCAGGTTTGACTGGTATACTCGTTATTTATACTCTCTAACTGATAGGCACAAAAATAATAATTCTCGTACTAGTGGGCATAAATGGAATTTTACTTACACAATCTTTTGCATCCAATGTAACAGAGTCTTTGAAATAAATAGCATCACATCAATTGAAATTTGTGAAACAATGTCTTCCTATTTCTATTCGGAGATTTGTCGTTTAAGGAAGGGGATTAACAACGATCCTGCGTTCGATTTCTATTCTATTTCTATAAGGCTGGCATTTCTATTTCAATATTCTAATTCAACTAATTAGCCTACTGTAATGCAATTGTAAGCTGAACGCAAGAATCTCATCAATCTAAGAGGCTAAATGTAAGAATCTTTAGCATGAAATAGAGAAAATAATACAGCAACTAGAATTGCAATAAACTTTGACAACTTACTTAACGGATAATGAGAAGTCCCCAGGTGAACTTTCGCTTACTCTTATTAGGAACGCCCCTTCGTGTTTGTTAGACAGTAGTTTTTCCGCATCTGCCCTCGTGATTCTTCCATAGTACCAACTGAAAATAGAAAAATATATAAGAATTTATAAAATAATAAGTATCTATGAATACCATAATTAATAATAATAATTCCGTGTAACCTGGCTGGCTCAGGTCTGGTGTCAGAGTTTTCAGGTCACTCCTGATCAGTTCAGGGTCTCTGACTTGACTTAACGACTGTTTTCAGGCAGCCGGGACCGACTGCTTAGCGTGACCTCCGAAATAAATTAAAGTTTTGCAATAAGGAAACAATGGCCATCGAAAGGTGTGGGTAAAGGTTGGGGTTGGAACTCCATGACAAATGCTATCTAATTTAATCTATCACATTACTGATAGCTATCATTTAGGTAGAAAAGTAGTCAATAAGAATAATAATGAACTTATAATATAGAAATATTCTCTATTGAATATTTTTTATAGAATTATAGTAAGTTACAATGAATAAATTACTATTTTGGACAGTAAAATAAGTTTAGGTGATACAGTAAAGGTAAAAGTAATATAGTAGTTTGTTGTACTAGTGTTATCAAGTGAAACAGGCCCCTTTGCACAGGTGAAATGTTTCTAATAATATTTATCTTTGTATTCGCATTACAAATATTTCGAAATTAAATAGAGGTCTGTTGAGGAATGTTATTATTGCAATAACAAAAGGCGGCCTTGAAATTATTCAATTGCAAGGAAACATTGTTTGCATTGACGATTCGTTCCAACTTTAAAAAAGTTTTTTTAACAATTTCTTTACAGTGTGACTTTACTAGCAAGTACAAGGTTAAGTAATAATAATAAAGTATGTTTTTCATTATTTTCAAATGAAGATCGATTGATAGTAATCACAAGGTGAGATAAACTCAAGTCTAAAGAATTGTTTTATGCATTATTAACTAGAATTATTGAAGGCCAAAGATAAGGATAGCTCTAGTGAAAACAAGAGATGTTGGGTTTTGAATTCAGAAACTTCGTTGACAAATTACTAGGCTACAAATCATATACTAACAATATTATTATGTTCAATATTATTACTTGGATAACAATGGTCACAAAAATTACCAAAAACATACTTAAAAATCTATTAATTAAAAAATTGGCCTATTTAAATAGCCTAATGAATTTTACTGAAATGTTTCAATATAACTTTGGTAGATTATTTTTCTACCTTGAAAAACATGATCTAAAATGAATGAGAACAAAGACTATTGTGTGAGAAAATTGTCAATGCAAGTTGGAAAAAAACTTGAAATGAGTGGCTATCAGTTGTTACACATACACAATACACCAACATTGAAAAGTCCAACGATAAGCAATATTTTGACAGTTTTATGTTAATATCTACGGCATGACAACTCTATCGACAAACAAAGGGGGAAAATTCTTACATTAATCTTCTTAGGCCTATATTTTATAACAAGAGCTTCTGGTTAAACAATGCTGTTTCAAAATTATCAACAAAATTGAAATAATCAGTTTAATAATAAACTATCAGGAGTTGACTTTACCATGCATTTTTGTGGCATGGATTACTTTGACAACACATGGCAAGTGTTACATAATTAATAAATAACTATGATTAAAAATTGATGAACGAAATGGCTGAAGTTAGTAATTCATAGAACGGACAGTAGATCAATTTAAACTTTGGAAAGATAATCTGTTATAGAATGAAAAAATTCACTATTCGCTAGATATTTTCCTTGGTCTCGAAGAGGCCTCATTGAATATTGAAAAACCTTCTCTCTGTTTTCTGTTATCTATTTCACTGTCAGATTTTGGATCTTTTGGAAGCCTACAAAGTTGCTGATTTGACGTCTAGTGAGATGGTTCATTAATTGTCACTGCAACTGTATTACAGTTATTTTAATAGCAGTCATTTCCACATAGAGTTGGAATGTTTTACAGATTTCCCAAGCAAGGCTCTAATGAATAGGCTCTATTTTATTATTTATTAATTATCTAGGTATTTTATCTGATTTTATTCAATGATGGTATTAACAATTTAAAGAATTCGTTCACGTTGGAAGATTTTGGAAATATGATGTATAATTATATTTATAAATATTATATATAATATTCCATATCTTAAAGTAAAGAAAGAAGGAATTTATCAATTGTGTGAATAATCTGTTTTAATAGCGAGAGACAAATCTCAATATTTACAATTATTATTCTGGTTCACTCACTTTTGATAAGTTATGAAGGCAATTTACAAAGTACTGAGTGATCATTGAAGCCTCGGTGATTCCGAGAACGGAAAACGGAGCAACATTGAAGGTTTTATACCACCAGCTATGCTTCTGATTAGATAATAGGTTGTTTTTATTATTGATATTAGGAGAAAGAATGAATAACGAACTAATTATCATTATATAATGAATGCTGTTGAAACATATACTTGTTTATGTACAGAAAACAGTTTGTTAAGCTTCCTATCTTGAAAATTAAGTTTAGGCTAAATGAGAACAATGACTGTAACTTCATTAGAAAATGTGTTAATGATAATGATATGATTAATTCTGTGAAAAATAATATAGCAATTGCAGTTTAATAATCTTTTGGAAAAAAAGAGTAACTTATGTTATAGGAGTTTATTACAATCAATTCAATTTGAAATAATTTTCCAAAATGTGTATCCCCAGGATCGAACTGAAGATGGTTTTCAATGTTTGTTTTTTCCAAAATGAAATACAGTAGCCTACATCAATCTTATCACATTCAAGACTACAATACCTAGTTTTTTCCTATCGTGACTGGTGAGACCCCTACATGCTAGAAAACAACTAAAATGAGATTAAAATGTCTAGTGAAATTTATAAGCCAATCAAATAGAAGTCAATCAAAACCAGAAAATAATCAAATAAAAAGATATATAATTCTAATTAATTATCAATAAAAAGTTTATTACTCACTCGTGGTTTTTCATTTCTATGTAATTGCTGGGTATTAGTCCTTCTTTTGCATCCAATTCAGCTCTATACCAATTCATATCGTCTTCCATATTTAGAATCTGAAAATAAGAGCAAATGTTTTAATAAAACGTTGAAAATTTCATTTTTGTCTATCATAAAATAAAATCTATCAGAATTAGCAGTTAACGTGTAGGCCTAACCACATTGTTTTCACTCATTGTCAAGCAGAAGTAAAAAATTTTCTTTCTTCTTTGTGTTAAGCCTCAATTTTCAACATTAGCTATTCGATTGATAAGTTTAAATGACTGCTACCATAGAGAAAGCATACGCATGAAGATTATTTATCCCTATGTTAAATGATGAACGACGTGATGATGGCTATATCTCTGGGGACTCGAGAGCACTTCAAAAACTTTCTGTGTTAATCAAGTGGGCGATTGGCGAGACCTCTGAACTCGCCTAACACGAACTATTTTCGCCGTACAGTAAAAATGAAAACACCCGTCCTATCTGATGATTTATCTACTTGACGTAGGTCTATGCTTTCTCTACAGTTTATAAGCTTATAGGTTTATCCTCTACCTAGTAGAGCTTGGTCGAAGATCAGGATTTGGATAATTGAACATTGTATGTAATAATTGACAGAGAGGTAAGATGGTAATGAGGAGTTTGCAATACTTCATCTATTGAAGTAAGGTACGGAATTTCATAAGATGGTAATGCGAGGAGTTTGCAATGCCATATCTAGGCTATTGAAGTAAGGTACAGCAGGACTCATTTAATTTGGCGAAAATCAGCTGATTTAGCAATCAGTAAACTGATGATATAACTGACGGCAGCTTTGACACAATAATCCCATGACTAAATGAGTCCTGCTATATTTCATAAAGTTACGGTATGCCCGCTATTTTCCAGTCAGTTGTTTTGATAATAGTAGCTCAATTGGGTAGACTGTATGTTGAACAGTCTCAAACCTAATTCTGTTAGAATCTCTCCAGAATCAATATTAATAAGTTATGGATGGTTAAAATATTATGGATAGTTTTGTCTGGCACTGAGAATAAATTAGAGTATGAAAAACATCACAATGCCTGAATCAAGGTTAGTCATAACATGTGACTAACCTGATTTGTTTTTAAATTAATCACTATCCTGAGAGCTGAGTTCGCCGACTGTTGACAGATAACCTAGACCTTACTGCAATATATTGATGATTAGGAAACTTATGTGTACTTGCATAAGGGAATATGAACAAAACTCTAAAATATTCTATTGAAATTCTAATAAAAATACAAATATCAGTGGAAAATTCCTATTAGCAAGATGTAAATAATCTCCCACGTTCTTACCTTCAAGATTTGACTTTTCCTAAAACTCAACTCATCTTCTGCTGTTGCATTGAAATCATGTTTTGCGATGGCTTCCATTATTGAATATTCTATAATAAATATTCAATGCAGTCCAACAAAACTTTCACGCTAAAATATTAGTGTCCTTGAGAGAAAATGAATTAAGGTTATCCCGTCAACTAATCGGCCACTAAATTTCACGGTATTTTCATTTGATCACATTTACTTCACTCTTCAAATTGAAAACATTACATTTCTTCAATAAAACACAATCATTTTGAGCACAATTTGCAAGTAAACACAATAAACATGAAGAATGTATGGTCGCGAGCAGATTCACGAACACAAATAGACTACACAAATGATTACTATTTTTCACTCTACCACCTTCTATGGTTGGCGATGGCCTCTACAAATTTGACAGATAAGAAATCGTTCAAGGATCTTTCGAAGAATACAGGATGTAAAAAGTTGATGATTGAATTCTATTCATATATTTGATGCAAACACAGAACTAAAAGTGTTAAAATTCAATTCACAAACTTGTTATTTCAACTTTTGTATGGAACTATTTGACTCAGCGTAGGTCTAAAAACAGATATACAGCAATGAACGAAATGCCTATGACTACTGTTCTTCTTCCAAGAACAAAGTGTGTCAAAGTATCGAATAACTTGAAACTTGTTTTGAGCCAGTTTGATAAAACGTGAATATATCCTGGAACAAATTATTTGTCTGGAAAAGCAATTCAAAATTCCATGTAAATCAGACGAGCGGTAATCTAGTAATTACTATCATTTCGTACAGTATCTTGATGTACCAAAAAATGTTCATTACACATGCGCATGGATATTTACCGGCAAATACGAATCACAGGTGGAATAAATTTTGTCATGCTGTGTTCAAAATTTATTAAACAAAATAAAAAATCAATTAATGCAAGTGAGGACAAAATGAAATCAATGAATATTGATAGAAAATTATCATTCGTATTCATCAAATTATTACAATTTGATAATTGGTTATAGGATTTCTATTGAATTATTAATACCTTACTGACTTGATCGGCGAAAATAGAAGGTAGAGTGTTGTTTCAATAAATCGAAGCTTAGGCTATAACCCAACGTAACGATAAATTTTTGAACCGGAATAGAGAAAACTTTGGTCTGTTGACACATCGGCTTCAATAGAGAATGTTATAATAAGGAGCTTCATTCTCATGTAAAATAAAAAATTATTCAATAAGCAATACCGGTATTTTATTCCACTATGGTAGGTAGTCGAAACGCGGTTCCCCGCCTTGATGTTAATAATTTTGTTTATAAATATATTGGTTTATTATTTTTTAATGGAATATCAATAACTATTAACTTATATAAATAAGGAAACGGTAAGAGCAATCATTATTAAATGAAAAGGATGGGAAATTTGCAAAAGCTTCCAAATTTTTCATTTAAAAAGTTCTTTAAAGAATAAATGAGAAAAAATTAATAAATAAGTTAATATATAATTTGGATAAATAAAGTGATATTGAAAGGAATTGTATTAAAAGTACTATATTCACATTTGAAACAGAACCAGATTTCAAACTATAATTACATAGTTTGTTGAATTTTCAATAGAATTATTTGATAGAGCAGTTTACAATGAATGCAGACTCCTCTTTATTCATCTTTTTTCTTAGATACAACGGCTAGATAGCAAAAAGCACCGCATTTGGGGATTGGTTGAGCGGCAAGGAAGGCTCCACCATCCGGGGACATTCTTACAAGCATCGGTCTTTCTCCACTGGCCCCATCCACATCTTCACCCCAGCAACCTCTTTTCGCTTCCATCTCCAGGGCTTCAGCGGTTGCTTCAGCTCCTCCAGGCTACAACAGTAATATTAAGCAATAAAATCCATTTATACTCCATAATTTTATGTAGAGAAATTAGATACGTGACTGAAGTTTGGATTTAAATAGAGTATACCTGAATACAAGTAATTACAGAACCAACACCTATGTAATAATTTATAATTTGTTAGAATAATCAATATGATATTGTTCTATGTCTCATTATTATTAATGTATAAATTGACCATTTGTGAGGTACGGTATTAACTAATCATTCATGGAAGTGAGGAGTCATAAGTCAACAATTATTTTTTTCAGTCTAATCCTTTCCTGATAATATATAATACAATAGAATAATAGATAATACAATATATAGGAAAATAGGAATAGATATATTTATAGTTTACCCTAACACACAGCATTTTAAAGCGGTGATCACAAAGCAAAAATCCATGCAAGCCTTGCAGGAGATAAATTATAATGCCTTGTTAACTACTCCCAGATCCCTACTTGGCTTGATTATTTTTTTACATACCGGTAGCTAAGTTATTTAACAATCATGAAGATTTCAAACTCTGTTTTAGCAATCTCTTATTTTAATAATACAAATACCCAAACATTTGAAAAAAAAAAATATTTTAACAATGAGACAGCGATCTCGATCACTTCCCACACAAATATAGAAATAGAATGACTTTTTTTAACTTTGCGAAGTTTGGTCAGTTACGTTCATTGCTATACATATACACATGATCAGGAATAAGTCAGTTTTGAGAATATTGTTAACTCCTCATAGCCTGATGTATTTTAGTATATATTCAGAATATTTGCTAAGAATAAAATCTCTCAGAATAACAACCCTTAGTTATAAGGTGGCTTTTTATAGAAAAATTTTTTACCAGCAATTGAGCCATGGCAGGCAATGGACCGGCGGGAGGATCCTCAGTAAAAGGAGGTCGCAATTCTCCACTTTGAACATTAAGAGTGAGATAATACATGAAATCATTCCTAAGTTTTCTTTCCTCCAGAGTCCTATTACAAGTTGTCAGGTTTCTTGTCCACCTCAGTACTCTTTGACGGTGCGGAATTGATGCTAGATTCTTCAGAATAATTTTTGTGAGAAGCATATTGTAGATACAATCATAATCAAGATCTTCGATTGGTTCCTGACATTTTGATGATTTAGGGGTTGCCTGTTGTAAAGAACAAATATTAGTATGAATTTTTCTGAAATGATGATAGTTAGCATATTATAATTGATTGATGAGTTATATTGACCTCAAGGATGCGAAGGTTTAATATATTCCAGAAAAGAAATGTTATGAACAACTTACTTTGAAGTAACAGTATGTTTATAATCAAACCTAAAACCTCGGTTACATGGGGCAATTTTATTATCTGCTATTGCTTTTGTATAGTTCCTAGTGTCATTCCGTGTGAAATATGCACCATTACCCCACAAATATGGTTACCCAGTATAATTCATTACTATTTCTATGGTAATTTTTACGCTTAGGGTGTTACATAATGTATTCAAATTTATTTCAAATTTGGGCCTTAGATACACAAAAGCAAAAAAAATTGGAATATGAATTTCTGATGGCCATTCAAATTTATGAATAGATATGAATATATTGCATTACTATTTGAAAAATATGCAAAAATTTCAAATTATACCTTAATTTGAAGGATAGTGTCCAAGAAAGATCAAAAATTGATAAAATGTAGAATCAGTCGATTATCAATGTGAGTTTCACTAGATGATTTGGTACATAATTTCGAAATTTGAGTTTGAAACTGAAGCGATAATGTCCTGTTGATTTATGACTACTAAATAAATATTGTAATAAAATTCTTTCTTCTTCTTTTTGTACTGGACCTCTTTAAAAATATATTAACACATGATTAGCGTTTAGAAAATTTTCAGAGATTTGCACATCAAGTGAGATTTCTTCTTCTTTTCAAAGTCAAACCAAGAAATTAAATTTTTAAATTATTTAAATAGATTTAACAACTTGGAAAAATAATAATATCAAACTTTCATAGAATTTTATCCGCTTAAATTTTTGCGATGATCCATTATTGTAGTTCTAAAGTGAATTAATAAATAAAAAGTTTTTTTTTTCAATTTAAAATGTGTCAAATGGCATTATTATAAGATAATGTGATTGCCGATTTGCCATGTACAACGATATAACATTTTCTCAAAAGCAGATAGGAACAAAAATTAAAATAAATAATTCCCGCACACCACTTTCACAAACAAACAGTTTAATAAGAGAGTTTCTATCATAGCTTTTCAAAAAGGGTTGATGCCCCAATTTTTAAATTTCGCGGTACATCAGTACCACAACACGTCATGTTACATAATTAGTCATTTTACATAATTTGCATTTATCGTGAATTAATAGAGTGGTAATAAGTATTAAACTTCAATTTATAGCAATTAATATTATCAACAACGTTATTTTAGAAACATCAGCGCAAAATGTAATCTAAACCTATGAACGTCCTGAGCAAACCCTCAAATGTTAATCTAACCTCAATTTCCAGCTTCCACTTTTCAGCATGTGACTTGGTTGTAATCTTGTATTTTTGTTAGTTTTTCATATTTAATCAACAAAGTCAGGAGTTTTATCAACTCAATTATTTTTCTGTAATTTAGACTGTTTAATAAATTATAAAGAATGGATTTAGTTGCGGCTGCTTTCGAGAAAATCGAAAAAGAGAAGGAAAAGTACAAGCCCATCACTGTTACAAAGCTCATTGATCTTGATTATTATCCAGGAAATCTACTGGCTATCGATATAAACGAATTGGAAAAGAATAAACTAAAGTAAGTTTCAACGTTTTTCATATTAAGTTATATGACTTATAGTGTGATTTTAATGTTTGTAGTAAGTTACAATGTTTTGCAGTAAGTTGTGTTTACGTGACTGTAAATTGTCTACATGGCTATGGCAAATTTCCCAACTATGATCATTTATTCAATTTCATTTTACAGGTCCAATACGGAAAAGTATTTATTGAATCTTGCTCGTGACAATACACAGTTGCTTCTCAATAAGATATGGGAATTGCCTGCTGAGAAGCAAGAAGAAGCTGTAGTTGTAAAACTGCCAAAACAGAATAACTATGTTCTACCAAGAGAGAAGCACATTCCCAAACCAAGACCGTTGACCAAGTGGGAAGCGTTTGCTAAAGAAAAAGGTCTTCAAAAGAAGAAAAAAGTCAAAGTCACCTGGGATGATATTCTCAAGGTAATGTAACTGCAATTGAATACTATCTTTCCTAAGCATAGTGTAAGGTACTGCTCAAGTGAATTTTATCACTGATATGTACGATAACATCCATGTGGTGAAGGATTAGTTTTATTAGAGTTTAATATCAGAGTCCACATTTTTGCCATGACAGCTTCGCCAGTAAAGCTGTACAGCATGTCAGTATTGACATGATAAAGACATATTTCCAATCTTAATATAAATGTGTCCCCGTGAATCTAATTGTGAACCCCAATTCAGCTATTTATCATTTGCTTGAATAACTCAAGTTATTTAGTTACAATATTAGGCTATTATCAAATAGTGTAACAATCAATAGGTCTATATATTTATTATTTAGGCTATATTGATATTTATTTATTTCATGATTTGTGATAGTGGTTTTTAGGCAAAATTAAATTGATGAATATTACAGTTATTTCTTATGCGCAGCACATTTTTTGTCATTTCGACATGGATTTATTTGTCATAATGTCATAAACAACACAAATCTTTGAATGCTTATTGTGTGGTGTATCAGTAGTTATTTCTTCTAAAATAGGCTAATGGTAAACCTAATATTTTTTACCTGTATCAAGTAAATAAATAACTTCCTTAAATTGAAATTCCAGGCAAAAATTGGCTCTAATCTAATCAATTTGTTACTTTATTTTGTTTCAGAAATGGGTACCCGTACATGGATTCAAGAAAGCGGTTTCAGAAAAAGACAAGAATTGGCTCATCGAGGTGCCACAGAATGCAGACCCGTACGAAGACCAGTTTGAGAAGAAGGCCACAGCCAAGAAAGAAAGGGTTGCCAAGAACGAGTTCAGTCGTCTGCGTAATATTGCCGCCTCTCACAATATCAAAGTTCCAAATATGGGCATTCTTACTTCGGATAAACTATCCTCAACTGAGGTACGTAGAATCGACGCTCATCAGGTATATTTTAGATTTTAGACATTTTTGTTTTTGCTGAACCACTGTCTAGAAACAAAATTCTACTTTAACAATAGATTTTGCCCCCATAGGTGAATGCGTACGGTAACTAACAAAATATTCTCCCCCTAAAGTATCTATTTACAGGATATTTGTTTAGCTGTGAAACATTTGGTTGACATCGTGTAATTCCTTTTCCAAAAGTATACATAATATAGAGTTTGTAGTGTTACAATAATATTCATGCCTCAATCTGACGTAATATAACTTTCACTCTTCGAGTAGTTGTGAAGGTGATATTGTGGTAGTTATCCATAATAAATGAAAAGACAAGATGTTGTCAAACCACTGATTTATTAGAAAATCGAGGTACCGGTTTCAGTTGTTACACCATTATCAATCTCTGGTAAACTCTTTACCAGATTTTACCAGCGATTGATAATGGTGTAACAACCGAAACCGGTATCTCGATTTTCTAATAGATCAGTGGTTTGACAACATCTTGTCTTTCATTAATATAACTTTCTGAATGCGTAAAACTACTATTTTCTAGATCTGTATAATATATAAAATAAGATATATATAATATGATACATACAGTATAATAATATACAATATACACATTCCTTAATACATATATTCATATTGTGTATGAAGACGTGTTGTATGTTGGCTGGGTTACATTGACTTTCACTCTAATAGCATCAATAATTGAACAATGAATAAAGTCACATCCGTATCACAATTTGGATGAATATGTATTAATCTCGATGTAGTTATCTTTGTTATCAATAAGTTCTTATGAATTTCCATTGAAGGAGTTTTATATTATTTCCAGCTGAAAACTGCAGAAGGCGTTGCCAAACCATCTGCAGCATCTCTAGGAAAATTCCGTTTCCAGGCTTAGGAAAGAGAAAGAAAACGTGAAGCAGAAAAACATTCCTGGCGTTCAGAAAAGAAAAATAATGGTTGTACCAGCTGCCGTCGAAAAAGCATCGAATCTGGAGATTTTAGACGGAATTCTCAACAAGAAACCCAAGTTGGATGTGGACAAAGCGGTCAACAAGCAAATATTTGTTGAACAACAACAGTAAGTACAGCATTTTCTGTATTA